>PVIH01002153.1:0-201161 GCA_004025045.1 Sigmodon hispidus | reverse complement strand
GGGGGGGAGCACAGGGTAGAGCCGTCTTCTCAGCCGCAGCAGACGGTTTCAGAAGGTGCACAGGCGGGACTCCGCACAGCATGGTGCTTCCTCAGAAAGCAAGGAAAGAAGCTCCCGAGACAGTGGCTGGGAAGATGCAGAGCTAACCATGACCTCAGCTCCTTCCCTGTGGGGGGCTGGCTCCTATTCCTGGAGTTCCTGGGAAATTAAACCGTACTCATCTCAGGGAATGAATGGCTATGGCTAGCTCCAAGCTTAATTCAGAAATCCTCTGAAAATAGACTTCTTGCATTAGCATCTGCCTCCTTTTGAAAATAACATTTTTGGGGCCGGGGACAGCTTAGTTGGTTGTTTGAAGGACTGGGAGGCTGCTGCAGGAGAAGTTACTATTTTATCACTCGTGCCTCTTTGTTTCTGTTTGTTTGGTTTTAAATTAGCCAGACTGGCACACCAGAAGCAGAGGCAGGCGATGTCTGTGAGTGTGAGGGCAGCCTGATGTACAGAGTAAGTTACAAATAGTTGCTCTTAACTACTGAGTCATTTCTCCAGCTTCTCAAATTAACTCTAATCAAAGAAGAAAAACTTTACACTCAATGCTTTTAAGACATACAAGATGGGGGCTGAAGAGCTGGCTCAGTGGTTAAGAGCATTGGCTGTTTTTACAGAGGACCTTGATTCAATTCCCAGCACCCTCACGGAGGCTCTTCCCAGGAGATCTATACCCTCTTTTTGGCTTCCTTGGGTACCAGTCATTGCACATGGTGCATGGGCATACATGCAGGTAAAACACTAATACACATTAAATCTTTTTAAAAAGATTCACAGAGGAGGAACCTTTCCGCTTAAAAGTCAGACAGAGAAATACAAACCGGGGGCTGGAGAGATGGCTCAGCAGTTGAGAGCACTGTCTGCTCTTCCAGAGGACCTGAGTTCAATTCCCAGCACCCACATGGCAGCTAACAACTGTCTGTAGTTCCAGTTCCAGGCAAACACCAAGGCAAATAAATAAATAAAGTTTTAAAATTAAAAAAAAAAAAAAAAAAGGAAAAGGAAATACAAACCCTGAGAGGAGCTACGCCTTCTAGCCACAATCTTCAACTCTAACCAAAGGTTGGAATCCAAGAAGTTTTTTGTTTTTGTTTTGATTTTTTTAAATAATATTTATTTATTTATTTATTTATTTATTTATTTATTATACAGTGTACAGAATAGGGTACCAGATTTCATTACAGATGGTTGTGAGCCACCATGTGGATGCTGGGAATTGAACTCAGGACCTCTGGAAGAACAGTCGGTGCTCTTAACCTCTGAGCCATCTCTCCAGCCCCCCCCTTTTTTTTTTATCATCAATAAAGGATCATTTTTCCATTACATTTAGAAATAAAGGAGTAAGTTCGCTTTGCCACTTCAGTTTTTATAAGCCCCCCAAAATGCATTTATCAGACTAATAAAATTATTTTTCATCAAAAGTTTTAGTGGAGAAAGAAGCAAACAGACTATGTGTGGTGAGCAAGATTCAAATCATATTTCTATTTCTGGCCATGTTTGTGAAGCAATTAGTCTTAGGTCATGGCTATGCCTCAGGCACGTAACTGTGGTAACTCAAGTCATGTCAAGTCCTCTGCAGATGATGCATACTGTGGGCTGAAGATGGTGTCTGAGCTTACCTCAGAGTCTAGAGGCCACAGTACCTTGTGAAAAGACCTTTCTAAGGGAATTTTCTTTGAGCCCTGAATACTTTCCAAATTATCCTAACAGAGAAAACTTCTTTGCCCAGAGTAACATTGTTGCATTTTATTGGTTTTACTTGGCAAAGTTTTGAACCTGGCTATGGAGTTTATAGACGCCATCCCCCAGGTTAAATTTACAGCTACTCAGCATTTCTTTTCAATAATAACTTTTCTTTGAAGATTTTAATTCACACACATACAGTATCTGATAAGGACATTTAATAAGGGCTCAAAGAACAGTTTGATTAATTAACTTTTCCTTTTATTCTATCACAACCAAGAAGTAAAAGGTGTGAGCCTCCCTCATTCCCTCTTTAGAATCCCATGATGCTGGGGCTGGAGAGATGGCTCAGTGGTTAAGAGTACGGTCTGCTCTTCCAGAGGACCCCGGTTCGATTCCCAGCACCCACATGGCAGCTAACAACTGTCTGTAGTTCCAGTTCCAGGCAAACACCAAGGCAAATAAATAAATAAATAAATAAATAAATAAATAAATAAATAAATAAAGTTAAAAAAAAAAAAGCATCAGTAGAGAAGTTTAAAAAAAAGAATCCCATGATGCCCAGGCTGGCCTCAAACTCACTATGTAGCAGATGCTGGCCTTAATACTCCTGCCTCTACCTCCCAAGTGCTAGCATTACCGTTGTGAACCACCACAGCCCGTTTTGAGTCTTCTATTTTTAAAGTAGAAAGCGATATTCAGAAAGGGCATCACAGGCGTTGTCTTAGGAGGATGAAGCACTGAGTTAGTAAGCCCCAGAGGCAGGAACCAGCAATCTCTGGTCTTTATTCTTAGGTGTGGCTCATGTCAAATCAATCTGCTTTGAACTTCTCTCCTGCTGCTTTTGGCAGCACCTCTGACCGCAGGTGACCAAATGGCTACTTTGTTGTTTGTTTTTGAGATAGGGTCTCACTTTGTAGCCCCGGCTGGCTTGGAGTTCTTTGTAGACCAGGCAGTCCTTGAATTGCAAGAGGCTGACCTGCTTCTGCTTCCTGAGCGATGGGATTAAAGAAGTGTGTCACCTTACTCAGTCCCCTGTGTACATCTGTCAGCCAGAATCAAGGAGACATTTCTTTCTTTTTTTTTTTTTAAACTTTATTTATTTATTTGCCTTGGTGTTTGCCTGGAACTGGAACTACAGACAGTTGTTAGCTGCCATGTGGGTGCTGGGAATCGAACCCGGGTCCTCTGGAAGAGCAGACGGTGCTCCTAACCACTGAGGCATCTCTCCAGCCCCAAGGAGACATTTCTTTAGAAAAGAAGGAAACTAATTGGGGATAATGACAGGGCAGAGAAATAGAAACGAAGGAAGACACCATCTTGAGAAGAATGATTCTGATCAGGTGAGCAGATGTTTCTGGAATAGGAAAGGTAAATCAAGTGGTGGTCCCTGGGTGCAGAGGGGTGTACTGGCAAACAGCTGAAGGATGGGCAAAGCATTTTATGTTCTCATAACACCCACTCATTTGAACTGATGTGGCCCTGAGGAGGTAGGAAAGGCTAAGACTGGACATACATCTATAGTGGAAAATGACCAGATAACAGAACAGCAGTATTTTTGGTTGACCATTCACCATGGATTTTAGCAAAAGCAGACCCATGTGCCTTGTAAGGAACTGTGGAGAGTCTCTTTGCAGACTCCTGAGGAGGAAAAACCGGGCATATTACTGAGTCCCCCAGCGTCCAGTTCTCTAACTGGGAATTCGCTTTCCCCCAGTTCCTGCCAACATGTACAGCATTAAAAAAAAAAAAGAAAAAAGAAAAAAAGAGAGTCAATTTAAAAACAGACAGGCTTTTTATAACATCAGAACTCCCAAAGCAGGCTTTTTCCAGAAATACATTGTAATTGATAGCACTATACACTCAGTATAAAAAGACTGAGATCCAACTTCTGGCCCCAGGCTGAACCAGGTGTTTCCTGTTGGTTCAGGAGCAGCATGAACATCTGCAGGTCTCCATACTCCTTGTGATGGTGCTTTCAATGTCTTAGATCAAACTTCTCTATCAGTGAAGGTATTCAATGGGTATATTCAAATCGTCTATCTTCATAATTCATATTTTTTTCCTTTTAGTTTCTAAGAAGTGTTACAAGAAAAAAACTTAGAATAGAGGTCAAGATAGTTTTTGTTTTTCAGATATTGCCTCTCTCTCTCTCTCTCTCTCTCTCTCTCTCTCTCTCTCTCTCTCTCTCTCTCTCTCCACCGGGAAAGAACTCAGGGCCTTACGCACATTAAATGTAGCTCTACCATTGAGCTACATTCCCTTTGGGAGAAATTTATTTTGAGACGGTGTCTCAACTAAATCTGCTAGGAAAGCCTCTTAAATTGTCTTAAATTATTGTCATCCTGCTTTCTCAGGTTCCCAAGTAGTTGACCTTACGACTGTGTACAACCACACTAGACTTAAAAATGTATTTCTGGATTAAAATATCTTGACAGCCTTTGGGAAAAATGATTTCTTATTTTAAGGTCTGTTTAGACAGGCTTGCTGAGTAGCCCAGAGTGGCCTTGAACTCTCTCTTTCAAGCCCCGGGCTGCTGAGTCTTGTAGTCCTTCTTTGCCTTCTGTGCCTCTGGGGTTACAGACATACACCATCATGCCTAGCTTGTCCAAATTAGGCTTTGGGTTTGTTTTGTTTGTTGTTTAAAAATTTTATGTACATTAATGTTTTGCCCTGGGAAGTTCCTGAAACTAGAGTTAAAGACAGTTGTGAGCTGCCATGTGGGTGCTGGGAGTTGAACCCAGGTCCTCTGGAAGAACAGTCAGCACTCTTAACCTCTGAGCCATCATCTCTCCAGCCCTTGGTTGTTGTTTTGAAACAGAGGTTCCCAATGTGACCCTGGATGATCTGGAACTCATTATGTAGAACAGGCTGGTCTCCAATTTATGGTTCTCCTGCCTCTGCCTCCTGAGTGCTGCGATCACAGGCATGTGCCACCACACTCAGCTGCAAAGTTTGTTTTGAAAAACTAACAACTTTTGGTCAAGTTGGTCTTTCAAGGCTTAGTTACCTCTGTGTATTTTAGTTACCAGGTATTACAGGGAAGGCTGGAGACACAGGAAGTAATGGTTATCTGCCTCTGATTGCAGTTATGCAGTGTGCTCAATTTTACCATGAGTTCAATTGTAGGAGGGAAGTGATAGGTAACAAGAAATGACATCATCAGTTATGGTGTGTCTACCATAACTGATGTACCACCCAGAAATCATGTTCTTCATTTAACCCTCTCAGTAATGCTTCATGTTATCATCTTTTGATAGTATGCATGAACTAAAAAGATCAGAGAAGTTAAGCAGCTTATTGAAAGCAATACAGCTAGCAAACTGCCAGGAAAACCAGTAACGCACACACTGACCGGTCTGACAACCTGTTACGTAGAAGATGACAATCTATTTCTTCAGAGTTTTTTCAGCAGCCAGTTTATTAATGGCTCTCCATTCCTTTGTCTGCTATTTCAAGTAGTTCCCTGCACCAAGTGTGACTTGGTTCCCTAAGAAGTATAGCTATGGGATGCTGGAGAGATGGCTCAGTGGTTAAGAGTGCACATTGCTCTTCCAGTGAACCTAGCTAGGTTCTCAGCACGCACCTGGGTGGCTCACTACTGCCTGTAACTCCAGCCCTAGGGGATCTGGGATCTGACACCCTCTTCTGGCTTCCTTGGGCAGGTACTGACCAGAAAATTTTCTCCTCGTTGATCGACTTTCATTATACTGGAAGGTGCTATGTAGGTTTCTGGAGAAGGACAGTGGTCAACAGTCTTACTCAGCAGTGAACCCTGAGAGATACAGTTAACAACTGGCTTTGCAAGACGTAACTGTGGGTGCAATAGTGCCATGAATATTATGGAAGCCACCAACTATTTTCTGGTTGGGCTTAAATTCCACTCTACAGGAAGTAACTTGGCAGCCTTGTACTGTAAATATGGCCAAGATCCAGCAGCTGGGGAGCTGATAGGCTTAGGAGTGAATCTGCTTCTAAGTGGATTTTGCTAAATGGACATAGTATTTACAAGGACATACAAACTGCCTTGTAAAACCTTATTGTTAAACCAATAATTAGTGCAACTCTCAGCCGTCATCAGAGAAGCTTCTTTTTGCTAAGCATACTAGATTACACACAACTGGTCAGAGTGTAAAGACCTTAATTCCGTGGAGGGCTCAGCCATACACGGGACATCTGTATCAGGTCACCTCCACCCAAGGCTTAGGGAACACTGAGGAAGAGGTGTTCTGGGATGACTGAACTCTTCCGACATGACCACTGTACTCATAAATTCACATCAGCCATGGTTGCCTGTTAAAGATCTGTGCAAGTGGGGCTGGAGAGATGGCTCATCGGTTAAGAGCACCGTCTGCTCTTCCAGAGGACCTGAGTTCGATTCCCAGCACCCACATGGCAGCTAACAACTGTCTGTAGTTCCAGTTCCAGGCAAACACCAAGGCAAATAAATAAATAAATAAATAAAGTTAAAAAAAAAAAAAGATCTGTGCAAGAGCAAGCAGTCAACATTCCAGTAAGAATAGCAATAGAAGCCCCATCCCTATCTGAAGTGCTACATGGCTGCTAAGAGAATGAGTCACTTTTCTTTAGGGATGGATCCCTGGTGGATGAGCATGCTCCAGTGGATGCATATATGCATATATGGACAACCCCGATGGACTCAATGGGTTATTTAATAAACAAGAAAAAGAGGACATCAAGTTGAGAGGCACATGGGGCATCTGGGAGGAGTTGGAGGGTGAGGGAGGGTGAATGTATGAAATTCCCAAAGAATAAAATAAAATTATACTGATACATATATTTTAAATTATACATATAATACTGGGCATAGTGTTGAAAGTCTCTAATCTCATCACTTGGGAGTTGGTGGAAACGGGATCCAAAGTTCAAAGTAAACCTCAGTGTGGACTCCATGTAACCTTGTTTCCAAAAACAAAGCAAATTTGTATGAGCTGGTTGGTAGCTCATGCTTACATCCTAGCACTGGAGATGCAGACAGGGTCATTGAGGGTTCAAAGCTAACCCAAACTGTACAGTCAATTCCTTGGCAGTCTGAGCTACAGACGCCCTGTCTCAAAAAGTCCAAATAAATAAATAAATTATAAATAAATAACACTCATTTGTTTGGTGGGTTGGGGAGACACGGTCTCAGTGTGCACCCCAGCCTAGCTTGGAACTCTTAACTGCCTCAGCTTTTAGAATTTGAACATACTGAGAACCATATTGCAAACCTGTGAGTCTGGCAGTGATTTTTGCATCCCCTCTTTATTAGTTACAACTTTAAGCTTTCAGTCATTTTACACAGACGATTTTTTAGATTTTTTTTAGGTGGTTTAGATTTTTTTTCCCCACTTGAAATAGGGTTTCTCTGTATAGGTCTCATTCTGTAGACCAGGCTGGCCTCACTCAGATTCACCTGCTTCTGTTTCTTGAATGCTAGGATTAAAGGCATGCACCACCACCTGCCAGATTCTTAAATCGCTTAGGCCGGCGTGGTGGTGCACATCAGTAATCCTAGCACTCGGGAGATAGAAACAGGCGGATCTCTTGTGAATTCGGGCCAGCAGAGGCTACGTGTTCAAATACTATCACAAAAATAAAAAATCAAGTCACTTAAAGTCCTGGAACTAGCCTAGTTGGTAAACAGGAAAGCTTTTCTGCACTCCACCAGAGCGGCTGTTTGTTAATGATAATGATCAAGTGGTGGTGGAAGCTCCCCGGAGGGCGGCTCCCTTACACGTCAATTCCGTTGTCACCCTGCTTGCCCCAGGCTGCTACCTGGGAAGCCTCAAGGCTCGACATTAGTCATGCGAAAAAGGACAAATATCCCGCGGAGCTGGAAGCCCGGGAGCGAATGCACCAGCGGATAATGGATAACAAATGTGAGCCGGGGGGAGGGGGCGGCAGAATCAAAACACAGACTTCAGGGCTCCGCCCCGCCCCCGGAAGTGACGTGAGGCTACGGCATCCAGGAAGGGCCCCAGTAGTGTCGGGGGGAAAAGGGGGGGCAGGAGGGTGTTTGAGAGTGGCGGCGGCCGCGGAACGACGGGCCAGTCGGACCGTAGCGGAGAACGTAGGGCGCGCGTCTGGCGAGTGGCAGCCACACCAGCCATATCGCCGCCCTCGGCCGCGTGTGCGGAGGCGGAGGGCGGGGCTCGAGACCTGCGGTGGCAGGAGATGCGGGCGGCTGCAGGCACGCGGCTGGCTCGGCTCGGCCGCCGCCGCCTCCTCGGGCCCCGGCGCGGGGGTCTCCGCGGTTGCCGCGCTGTCCTTGAGTTCGTAGCGTGAGGAGCGGTCGGAGTCGAGCACCGAGAAGGATTTCCGCGCCCGGCCTGGTGAGCGGCACACCCACGCCCCGTTCGGGGTCTCGCAACACCGCCCCACGAGCCTGGCTGGGCGCGGGCCCGGCGGGGGTTGCGGGCGCGGCAGGAAGTGCGCCCGGCGGCGGGGGCGGAGCCTGGAGCTGGGTGGGCGGGGCCGTGTGTCTGTCGCGCTCTCCTAGGGAGCTGCTCGGCGGCGCTCCGGTGCTCGCAGAGCACCCCCTCCGCCCTCCCCGCGCCACGGTGGGTCGTGAGAAGTCCCTTAGGCGGAAGGTGGCAGCGGTTTTGTCGCCTGGGTTGGGCGGAGGGGAACAGTTGTAACTTGTTGCATTGGCAGGAAGTTGGAAAGTGAAAGTGCCTTGATGGCTCGCCCACGGGGCCGGAGGTTTGCGTCTCCCCTCACTTTGATCTCGGGATGTGCGGCCTCACGCCACACTCTTCCCTTCTCCAAGCTCGCTTGTCTGTCTGGCCACTGGGTTCTCTTTCTCTCCTTTTCAGCAGCTTTCCTCGCTGTACAGCGGTGGCAAGCTTTTCCCGGGAAAAGCATTGGAAACATCTTTTGGGCGAGGAATCTTTAACAGTCATCCGCAGGAAATAAGGGGGATTTGTTGGGTGAAGTCAGAGGACACAGTTGGCTTTTTCGCGAGCTGTTGCAGTTTGAAGGTTAGGTCATTTAAGTAAGATTCTTTCAGCAGAACGGCTGCTTGTGTGTCGTTCTAGGGTCAGATTTCTTCTCCCCGCGCACAGAACTTGAAGCTTCTGCATTTCCGGCTGGCAGTGGTGTTTTTGTTAAAACAGTATGATTCAACTTTTCCCCGTAGGAACTCTTTGTTCTTTGATCGTAATTTAAAATGGGAACTGCTTACGTGGAGTTCATTATATTTTGGGAGAAATACTTAACTTTTAGGATATATATGTTTGAGGCTGGAGATGTACTGAGTGATACCCTGTCACCAGTACCAAAAAAAAAAAAAAAAAAGGAAAAAACTGTATATTTACTATCCTCTTGGTGTAGGATCCTGAGGCTCATCTTTGCGTTTTCCTTCTCTACCTTCTTGAGCCTGGGTATCAAAACCAGAGTCTGCAGCAGGTGTTCATCAGCTGATCAGCATCCCAGGCTCCCTGTTTTTTTCTTTCTCTCCTTGGCGAAGGTAGCAGCAGTTTTCATTGCCTAGGTGTAGTGCTAGCCAATCTAACCCGTGTTCTCAAGCCTACTAGACAGGCAGCCCACCGCTGAGCTGTTCTCATGGCCCCTACAACCTTCTCTTCAGTGGAGGTTAGGGATCAGTCTCTGAGTGTTAACCTTTTCCAACATTTAACCTGCCAGTGATCAGATGGATGCATTTAAGTGGGCCTCTGTTGTATTTCTAAAAAACCTTTGGCCCCGGTGGTGGTGCACTCCTTCATTGGTAGATCTATCAGAGTTCCAGGCCAGCCAGGGCCATTATACAGACAAACCCTATGTTGGAAAAACAACAAAAAACAAAACCCTTTGAAGCTGAAACTGTTAATTAGATTTTGTCTCTGTCTTTGTGCATGCATTGTGTATATTTCTGTTCCTGTCTGTCGATATGTATGTAGCCCCAAGCTGGCTTCATCATACACAGCCCTCCATACTTCATCCTCAGGAGAGCCAGGGTTATAGGCATGCACCTGGCCTGTTTTGCCTCTGCTTGTCTTTTTTTGTTTTGTTTTTGAGACAGCGCTGATGTAACCTTAGCTGGCCTGGAACTCCCAGAGGTCCATAGCCTTTACCTCAGAGTTCTGGGGTTAAAGGTGTGTGCCATCATGCCAAGTCCAGTTCTCTCTTATAGTTGAGGAAATTGAAGTTCGTAATAATATCACATTTAAAAGAGCTAAAGTGAAGAATTTTTACTGTATATCTAGGAGTTCATTGAAAGAATAACACGACACCGAAATTGAACCATTGGTTGAGGGTTGTAGCTTAGTAGTAGTAGAGCCCATGTTTACTGTGTGAAACCTTTGATATGATCCCTAGCACTACAAATTTTTGGTGTTGTGTTTTTGCTGTTTTGAGACATGGTCTCATATTGGTCAGGGTGGCCTTGATCTCTTGATTTTTGCTTCCCAAGTGCTGAGCCATACAAGTTTATTGTAACAGACTGACTGTCCTGGAACATGCTGACTGTGAACTCAGATTTACCTGCCTCTGCCTCCTGAGTGTTGGAATAGGCGTGTGCCATCAGGCAAGGCTCCTGCAGACATTCTTGATGTGATGCTGATATCTGAAATGTGCTCTTTCTCTAGGCTTCTATTTATTGGAGTGGTTTTAACATTCTGGACCAGGATATAATTGCCAAAATTGGAAAACTGCTAATAAAGAGAGTAAGAATAGACATCATCCACAAAAGGAAAGTTTAGAAAACTTAAAACAGTATCAGGGATCACCCTCCCCCCGCCACACTTAGTGGAAATGGTAGTCATTATTTTCCCTTTGCCTAAGTGAAGCTGTGGGGAAGATGTCTGGTGGGCTGGTTACTTAGCATGAAAGGAACTCTGTGGATTGGTATCAAGGCCTCTGGTGTTTAATGCTGGCAATACTCTTGCTGAATGGAGAAGAGGCTTCTCAGGAATAGAGACGTGCCTGACTAATGAAGGAGCCTGGGATTCCGGTCTCACTTTTAGCATCAACTCTGACTGTGGGCGTTGATGTCTTTGTTCTTGGATCACATTATCTATACAGACAGTGTCAAAGCAGGTAACTAAAGATGAATGGAGGGCATTTTCATGCTGGAGAGCAATTCTAGAAACCCAGACATTTTCCTGGCTGGTGCTCCCTAATCTGTCCTGAGTCATATGTTGTTAGGCTTAGTCTTCTCATGCCTGAATTTTGTAATGTTGGTTACGTTAGGTTTGTTTGTTTTAAACATCTTTATTGAGAGTAACATCACCTGCCAAGAGCATATGGTTGAGTGCTTTTTAATGCACACAGAATGGAATCTCTCCAATCTTAGTTGAGAACGTTTTCAGCCACCCTAAAAGAAGCCTATGGTCATCAGCTTCCATTCTCCACTTTTCTCCCCACTGCCCCTTCCACCTTAAGCTTCTCCATCTACCTCAGTTGGCTCAGCCATCTGCTCTCTCTTTTGTCTGTGGAATGGTATGGTCTGAACATTTCATATCACTGGAGCCACACACTGGCCCTTGGGGCTGGTGCTGTTCACTTTTGTCATGTTTTTAAGGTTCATCCATGCTGCATCAGCACTTGGTATCTTTCCTTCTTTCTTTCTTTTTTAAAGTGTGTGTGTGTACAACTGAAGAATCAGTCAGTTCCTTCCACTGTGGGTTTTTGACAACAAACTCAGGTTGTCAGGTATGGTAGTTTGAATATAATTGGCCCTCATATCTCACAAGGAGTGGCATTATTAGGAGATGTGGCTTTGTTGGAATGGGTATGGCCTTGTTGGAGGAACTGTGTCACCCGTAGGGGCTGGTTTTGAGGTTTCCTATGCTCAGGATAGTGCCTATTGAGTCAGTCTACTTCTTGCTCCCTGTATGATGTAGGCCTGTTAGCTACCAGCACCACGTATACCTTCATGCCAACATGCTCCACGTCCTGATGATAATGGACTGAACCTCTGAAACTATAAGCCAGCCACCCTAGTTAAATGTTTTCTTCATATGAGTTGGCTGTGGTCATGGTCTCTTTGCAGCAATAAAAACTCCAAGACATCACATTTACATAGCAAGTGCTTTTATCCGGAGTCATTTTTCCACCCCTTGCCCCTTTAAACTTAATGGTGTTTTTATCTTTGTGTGTGTGTGTGTGTGTGTGTGTGTGTGTGTGCGCGCGCGCGCGCGCGCACATTTTTGGTTGGCTTAGAACCTGCTGTGTTGGCCATGCTGGCATTGAGCTCATAGAAATCTGCCTGCCTTCCCTCCTAGTGCTGGAATGAAGGCATGTGCAATACAGTTCTTCTGTGGATATGTTTTCATTATCTAGGTGTACCAGGTCCCGTGGAAACTTAGCTGCTGAGACATTGCATTTACTATTTCTACCAGCCACGTGTGAGTTTCCGTTTCTGTGGTCAGCTTATTGTTGCTCTTTCTGATCATAATAGGTATGTGGTGGGTTTGCTCGTTTTTAAGTCCCATTCTCTAGTATTAATGATGGAGATTTTTCTGTGTGCTTATTGGCTATTTCCAGCTTTTCTCTGCAGAGACTTCTGTGCCTGGCCTTTATTTATTTATTTTTTCTTATGCCATAAGAGTTGTTTACCTACTTGGGTGCAAGTTCCTTTTATCACATGTGATTTGTGAGTGGGATCTGGAGTTAGAACATATGGGGGGATTGTTTTGGGGCTTGCTTGTATTCCCAGGACAGTTTACAATTTTGATACAGTCCACTTTGCTTGTCTTTGTATTGTTTCAAGAGAATTGATTTGTCTTCAAATCCTCTTCTGCCCTGCTACTGCAATTTTATTCCTAGAGATGGAGAGTTTTTCTGATTTCTTTTTTATGGAAGATGTTCAGTCACATACAAATAAACTTACATGTTGATCCAGTCAGAGCTGCCGTGTAAGGAACTCTTCCTATGAAGTTCTGTGAGGAAAATGTCCCTGTGTGAGAGAGGACTCCTTTGTTACATGCTGACTGACAGTGCTTGTCAACTGGGGTGTTTGATTGCAGAGACGGGCTCAGTGGCAAGGGTACGAATGTCTAGTAGGTGGAAGCCAGGGTACTGTTGAACCAGCTGCAGTGTGCTGGACAGTCCCGCAGCACAGGATTAGCCAGTTCCAATGGCAGGCTTGCTGGAATTGAGGACTGGCCTGAACTGGAAGACCCCAATATTGAAGGCTTTTTATTCTGTTCCTGTTCTGATCACTAATTAAATAAAAGAAGGAACTCTGCAGCCTGTGAATAGCAACAACTTTCAGATGGCACTGGGGAACACTGTTGAATTCTCAGTAGTGCCAGTTTGTAAACCACCCTGCCATGATGCTTACTACTTGGAGGACAGGTACCAGCTGGACTAGGAACAGGTTGTTCCCACCACTTAGCCTCCTAACCCTAACCCTGAGACACACGTCTTGTCAGATAAGTACAGGGCGCTCATTTAGCTAGACATTGAAGTTTTCTTCCGCGAGAATGTGACAATAGGACTTTACCTGCTGCTGATCTCCAATCTTTAACTCAGTCCTGTCAGTTAGGGAACTAACTTCATTTTCCTTGGAAGCTGCATGTTTATAAGGTAACAATTTTTTCCCTGTTGTGCGGGAGATGGTCTGCATGCACAGGGTATTGTTGCTGAGCCATACCCAGCCATGCTTAAGGCTTGTGAAGCTGGGGGCTGGAGAGTTGCCTCAGCTGTTAAGAGTGTGTATGCTGTGGGTGACCTGAGTTTGCTTCCAATACTCACATCAAGCATTTCAGCTCCAAGGTATCTGATGCCCTCATTTGGCCCCTGTGGGCACCACTGTCATGTCCACAAATGCACACACAGACACATATACGCATAATTCAAAATAAAAAATAAAGGTTTCGTAAGGGAGCTGGCCATAGTGGTACATGGTTTAAATCCCAGTACTTGGCTGGCTGAGACAGGAGATACTCTAAATAGCATAGCATATGTAAGAATGTGGACTCTGGATTCAGATTGCCTAGGCTTAAGTCTTAGTTTTAGTGTTTACTGTGTGTCCTTGGACAAGATACTTAGCCCCGTATTAATGTCCTTTTTGATTTGTGAAATGATGGTGGAGTAGTATGTGTCTTGCATGAGTGCTGTGCTGGCACTTAGAACACTTAGCAGCAGTGCCTGTGGGCATTAAATGAATGTCTCACCTATCCATATGCTCTTTCAGCCCATTGCTATGGACAGTGCCATCACTCTGTGGCAGTTCCTTCTTCAGCTCCTGCAGGAGCCTCAGAATGAGCACGTGATCTGCTGGACATCTAACAATGGGGAGTTCAAGCTTCTGCAGGCTGAGGAGGTGGCTCGTCTCTGGGGAATTCGCAAGAACAAGCCTAATATGAATTATGACAAGCTCAGCAGAGCCCTGAGATACTACTATGTAAAGGTAAATACCTTCCCTGACCCTTACACTCTACAGAGAACTTGAAACAATAATTCTTTGTTTTTGTTGAGATGTCTGAGCACTAATGTGGTTTACTTAGTCCAATTTATTTAATAGCTTCAGTGGTTCTGACTATATTTCTACAAACTCCTTAAAAGTTTTTAAATACTGTATTGATTGGTACGCATGTGCATATGAAGAGGTCAGAGGGCAACTTGTAAGAGTTAGTTCTTGGGGCTGGAGAGATGGCTCAGCGGTTAAGAGCACTGACTGTTCTTCCAGAGGACCCGAGTTCAATTCCCAGCATCCACATGGCAGCTAGCAACTGTCTCTAATTCCAAGATCTGACACCCTTACACAGTTATACAAGCAGGCAAAACATCAATTCACATAAAATAAAAATAAATATTAAAAAAAAGTTTTCTCCTCCCATCATATGGGTTCTAGGGATCAAATTCAGATAATCAGGCTTGGTAACAAGCACCTTTACCTGCTGAGTTACCTTGCTGGACGTACTCATTTTTATTTTATGTGTATGGTTGTTTCACCTGCATGGATGGATGTCTGTATATCATGTACATGCAGTGCCCTCGGTGCCCTCCTCCCTTAGAACTGGAGTTACAAACGGTTGTTAGCCTGACATGGATGCTGTTAACTGAGCTCAGGTTCATGCTTTCTAACCCTGAGGTGGTCTTTAAAGGATAAAGTACAAGATTGGAATCCCCCCCCCAAAAAAAAGGAAATTGGAGATGCTTGAGAGTAAATACTCATAGATGTCATAATTTAAAGATTTTCATATAGGGCTAAGGAACTAATTTAGTTGATAGACTACTTGTTTGGCATTTAGGAAGCCCTAGCACCACATAAACTGGATGTGTGGCACAGGCCTGTAATCTTAACACTCAGGAGGATCAGAAGTTGATACATAGTAAATGTGAGCTAGCCTGAGATCCAGGAGGCTCTGCTCCATCATAAAAGAAAATCGGAGCTGGGAGATGGTTCATTGGTAAACAGAGGATGCTGCCCAGCACCCACATACAAAGCCAGATATGGTTGGCCTGTATCCCAGTGCTGGGTGACAATGATGGCCATCTCTGGGGCTTGCTAGTTAGTCTAAACAAATTGACAAGCTCCAGGTTTAATGAGAGACCTTGTCTCAAAAAAAAAAAAAAAAAAAAAAAAAAAAAACCATCATCACCATCAAAAAAAAATAACAAACCAAAGAACAACAACAAAATCCAACAATCTGAAAGCAATTCAGGACAACACCTGTTGTTGGATTTTGGCCCCTGTGCACATGTGCATACATAAATATGTTAACACGTGGGAACACCCATGTACATTCATGCACATAAAAATTTTAATCATACTTGTATGACTGAAATTTTAATTTTTTAAAAAAGATTTATTTATTATGTATACAGTGTTCCCTCTGCATGTATGCCTGCGGGTCAGGAGAGGGCACCAGATCTCATTACAGATAGTTGTGAACCACCATGTAGTTGCTGAAAACTGAACTCAGGACCTCTGGAAGAACAGCCAGTGCTCTTAACCTCTGAGCCATCTCTTCAGCCTGAATTTTTAGTTTTAATTTAGCCTAGGGAACATACATTAAATCCTTAAAGAATAGATATTTCCAGCCATGTGTGGTGGCACACACCTTTAATTCCAGCACTCAGGAGGCAGAGGCAGGTGGATCTCTGAATTTGAGGCCAGCCTGGTCTACAGAGTGAGTTCCAGGATAGCCAGGGCTACACAAAGAAACGCTGTCATGTGGGAAAAACAAAAAACAACACAAGGAAAAAGAGTAGCTATTGCCCCAGGTATGATGGCTCACCTGTAACTCAGCATCTAAGAGGCTGAGGCAAGAGGATTGCCAGGGGGTCTAGATCAGCAAGAGTAGCCATTTAAAATAGAGTTTATTTCTTAGTTTAAATTATACATAAAATTTTTATAGTTTATTTTATGTGTGTGTGAGGGAGAGAGGGAGACATACCTGGGCCACGGCATGTCAGTGGAGGTCAGGGGCAAGACAAGGTTGTTGTTGTTGTTTTTTTTTTTTTTTTTTTAAGATTTATTTATTATGTGTACAGTATACAGAAGAGGTTGGTTACCAGATGTCATCATAGATGGTTGTGAGCCACCATGTGGTTGCTGGGAATTGAACTCAGGACCTCCAGAAGAACAGTTAGTGCTCTTAACCCCTGAGCCATCTCTCCAGCCCCCTGTTTTTTTAAGATTTATTTATTTTATGTATATGAGTGTTTTTCCTGTATGCATGTCTGTGCAGCACTTGTATGCCTGATACCTGAGAAGGCCAGATAGATCATCAGGTCAGCTTTAGCTGTCTCTCTGGTCTTCCAGGGATAACTTTTGAGGGTCTGTTCTCATAAGTTTTTAAAAATTACTTGAGTGCTCTGCATATATAGAGGGCATCAGATCCTGTTACAGGTTGTGAACCACCATCTGGTTGCTGGGAATTGAACTCAGGACTTCTGAAAAAGCAGCCAATACTCTTAACCACCTAGTTGTATCTCCAGACCAAAATTATATCTTTTTGTTGTTGTTATTGTTTTTTTGAGACAGGGTTTCTCTGTGTAGCTTTGGAACCTGTTTTGAAACTCACTCTGTAAACCAGGCTGACCTCAAACTCACAGGGATCCACCTGCCTCTGCCTCCTGAGTGCTGGGGTTAAAGGCCTGCACCACCACCACTGCCTGGCCAAATTTATATTTTTAATATCTTGTGACTTTGGAATATTTTCTTGGGCACTGGAAAAAACTACACATCTTAGAGTCTAGTTGTTGCTCTGCCCAGCCTTCCTGAGGTCAGAGTCAGCTGTCATGTGCTGAAACCCCGTAGCCTCCTCAGAGTGCTATGACGTTGTAGAGACTGGCATGCAGCGAGCTCTGACTCGATACAGGTGTTTGGTAGAGAAGGTCAAACGATCCCAGCCTCAGCTCCTCCTATGTGCCATCTGAGTCCAGTCACTGAGGGGCCTTTGACCTGCCTTATCTCTGACTAGGAACTAACTGTGCCTGGCCTGGGTGGATGAATTAGATGCTCTTGAAGTTCTTTTAAAGCTATACCAGTCTGAAGAAGAGCACTTCACTAGGTTCCCTTTTGCACGAACTATGAGATGTAAATTTATAAGAAAGTTTAAGAATGCTTATCTTCTCTGTCTACAGAACATTATTAAAAAAGTGAATGGTCAGAAGTTTGTGTACAAGTTTGTCTCTTATCCAGACATTTTGAAAATGGATCCGCTGACAGTCGGCAGGATAGAGGGAGACTGTGAGACTCTAAATTCCATTGAAGCCAGCAGTTCCAAAGATGCTGAGGTTGGGGCAAAGGAGCGGGCACCTCAGCCTGCAGCCAAGACATCCAGTCGCAATGACTACATACACTCTGGTCTGTATTCTTCATTTACTCTCAACTCTTTGAACACCTCCAATAAGAAGCTTTTCAAGTCAATAAAGATAGAGAATCCAGCTGAAAAACTGGCAGAGAAGAAAACTCAGGAGCCAACACCATCTGTCATCAAATTTGTAACAACACCTGCCAAAAAGCCACCCATTGAACCTGCTGCCCTTACCTTTTCAACAAGCCCAAGTATTTCTCCGTCTTCTGAAGAAACTATCCAAGCTTTGGAGACACTGGTTTCTCCCACACCACCTTCTCTGGAAGCCCCAGCCTCTGCATCCATCCTGGCTACCACCTTTAACCCCACTCCTCCTGTTCCCGCCGTACCCCTTCCTCCAAAGGAGCCTCCTAGGACACCTTCTCCACCATTGAGTTCTAACCCAGACATCGACACAGACATTGACTCAGTGGCTTCTCAGCCAATGGAACTTCCAGAGAACTTGTCACTGGAGCCTAAAAATGAGGATTCGACTTTGCCAGAAAAGGACAAAACAAATAACTCATCAAGATCCAAGAAGCCCAAAGGGTTAGAACTGACCCCTGCCGTTGTGGTCACAGGCAGTGATCCCAGCCCCCTGGGGATCTTAAGTCCATCGCTCCCCACAGCGTCTCTTACCCCAGCACTTTTTTCACAGGTAGTTTGCTCTCTTCCTCTAAAGTGTAACTGCATATATTCACCTTTAAATTGTCTATAGAATTTATACCTGCAGAATTCAGTTTCTGCTAATTTGGGCTATTTTAGAAAGGATATATGCAAACTCAGGAAACTCATTTTCTTACCTTAACTAGAATCTGTAAAACAAGAGATTTGACATCTTTTTAAAAAAGCTTTATGGGGGCTGGAGAGATGGCTCAGCGGTTAAGAGCACCGTCTGCTCTTCCAGAGGACCCGGGTTCGATTCCCAGCACCCACATGGCAGCTAACAACTGTCTGTAGTTCCAGTTCCAGGCAAACACCAAGGCAAATAAATAAATAAATAAAGTAAAAAAAAAAAAAATAAAAAAGCTTTATGTATGAGTACTCCCATCCTCATGTACATTTTTGTGCCAGAAGAGTGCACTAGTGCACTATAATGATATAACTATCATTATAAATAGTTATGAGCCATCATGTGGTTGCTGGGAATTGAACTCAGGTCCTCTGGATGAGCAGCCAGTGCTCTTAACCTCTGAGCCATCTCTGCAGCTCTGGCACTTGATCTTTTAGGTGGCAGAGTGCTTGCCTAGCATGCCCAGATCTCTGGGTTTCATCCCTAGCACTGCATAAACCAGTTATGGGGTAGCATACCTGGAATCCCAGGACTCAGGACGTAGAGGCAGGAAGATCAGAAGGTCTTCCGTTAGGTCATCCTTGGCTACATAGTCAGTTTGAGTCCATCCTGGGATACATGAGAACTCTTTAAATAAAGTAGAAATCATTGACTTGCAAGATTTTCTACCTCCTAAAGAAAGCAAGTTCAGGGGCTTCCTTAAAACTGTTTCTGTCTTAGGAGGGAGAAAATGGAAGTGACTGACAGCCTAGAGGGAAGGAATGGTGAGGGCTTTGTAGTCAGCTTACCCAGTTACATTAGGTACTAATCTGTTCACCTTGGCAGGCTCTTGATTAAGGTCACCTCACATAGTCTCTGATATTATAGATGTTCAGCTGCTTTTTTTGTGCCCGAATTTAGGTTTGCTTTCTAGTTTGCAAAGACCCTATAAAAGTTAGGTTCTAACATGATTATTGTGACCTTTATGTTTCCTAGGTTATAAAGTGATTTCTGAGCTTTTCATCATGATGAAATTTCAGGCTTGGTGATGTTTGGGGTGAAAGGAACATAGTCTGTGGATTCCGTTTATTGTTTGGGGTGATGGAGCACAGTCATGGCAAGCCTTTGAGTAACCTTCTTTTGTATTGCAGACGCCCATCTTGCTGACTCCGAGTCCCTTGCTCTCCAGCATCCACTTTTGGAGCACTCTCAGCCCTTTTGCTCCCCTGAGCCCAGCCAGACTGCAAGGTGCTAATACGCTTTTCCAGGTAAACCACATAGTGCGCCTCTTGGAACTGGGGAATGTTTGCTGCAGAAATGGGCAGAGGTCTGTCCCACTGCTCAGTGTCATTGTCACACACAACTGCAGAGTATTGGTTGCTTTTCCCTGTGATGCAGTGTGTGCTTGGAGACTGGGGGCTTGGTCTGCATACTGCTGAGCCACCTCCCCAGCCTATGATCAGCATTTTAAATACAAAGTTTAGAAAGTCAATTTTGTATTATCTCCCCACCAAAATATTAGGAAAAATTTTGTATTGAGGTTTTAGATCACTCTTACCCGTACCCCCAGGTAAAAGTAAAAGTGAAATGTGGAAAAACATAATGCTTTCTCATTCAATAACATTCAATAATCTGTTCTCACCATTATCCTTCCCCAAGCATTTAGACTATAAACTACAGGCATTCTTCTAGCTGGCTTATGTTCTGGGGTGACTGGTCCTGGGGAATTTTTTACATTTTATAATGTGTTTTTATAAATTATAATTTATTACATCTTATCATTTATTCTTTCAAAAATAAAATGAGGCTAAGTCTGTTTCCACCTGCCTGTAATCCTAGTTACTTCAAACCAGGGTTCAAATTGGTGAGACTTTATCTCAAAATTTATAAAGGAAGGATGTAGATGTATGACTCAGTGATGAAGTTCTTGCCTGGCATATGAAGGGTCTTGGATTCAGTCTCTAATACTGTAAAAAGTAAAAATAAGATAACAAGGGGCTGGAGAGGTGGCTCAGAGGTTAAGAGCACTGACTGCTCTTCCAGAGGTCCTGAGTTAAATTCCCAGCAACCACGTGGTGGCTCACAACCATCTATAATGACATCTGGTGTCTGCTTCTGTATACTGTATACATAATAAATAAATAAGTAGGGGGCTGGAGAGATGGCTCAGCGGTTAAGAGCACTGTCTGCTCTTCCGGAGGACCCGGGTTTGATTCCCAGCACCCACATGGCAGCTAACAACTGTCTGTACTTCCAGTTCCAGGCAAACACCAAGGCAAATAAATAAATAAATAATAAATTAAAAATAAAGTTTTTAAATAAATAAATAAATAAGTAAATAAGTAAGTAAATAAATAAATCTTTTAGAAAAAGGACAAGGAAAAAAAATACCTGAACATCTTAGTGACAAATGAATGAATGAATGAATGAATGAATGAATCTTAAAAAAAAAAGGACAAGGAAAAAAAATGCCTGAACATGTTAGGGACTGAGGTCTGAGGCTCTAGGTCTTGCCGAACACCAGCTCCCACCCTTAGACCCATCTGTTTCTGCATTATTTGTTTGCTTGGTTTTGGAGTTAGTGATACTGGGGATTGAATTTGGGGCATTGCATGCTTGCAGAATATATTCTACTGCTGTCCTCTGCCTTCGCCCCCAAATTCCTAAGTTATTGAATGTTAATGCATGGGAAGAGCAATGAGAAGTTTTTCCATGTTACATTTTTACTTTTCCATATGTGGGAAGTGGTGCTTACCAGAAGAAATGGAGTGTACAGTGATCTGAAACCTTAAGCCATTCTTAATGCTGTTCCTAGACCCTCAGCCTAGAGTTGACTCCTGTGCACCTAGGTGCTCTGAGACTGTCAGGCAGATGTTCTCTAGGATGAGCATTTGGTAACCACTGTGCCTCTCTGGACTTCTGTTGAAGGTTCATGGTTGACCTTATAACTAACACTGTAATGAGTATTATCATTTAATGAATTTCTTAACCTTTTGAGGTTAGATGTAAAGGTATGTATCACGATATTATTAGGGTAAAGGTTGACATTCCTTTCAGGTAGATTAGAAAGAGTTTGTATATACATTGTTAGGACAAGCACATTTTTTGAAAACATTTATTAAAAACATTTTTTATACAATATAGTTTGATCATATTTTTTTAATCCTCCCCCAACTTCTCCCAGGTCCTTCTTATTTCCTTACCACCCAATTTCATGTTCTCTGTCTAATTAATACATAGTCTGTTTATCTCTTAAAACAGAAAGCTGGGCAGTGGTGGTTTATGCCTTTAATCCCAGCTCTTGGGAGGCAGAGGCAGGTGGATCTTTGCTTTTGAGGCCAGCCGGTCTACTTAGTGAGTTAATGCTAGGTCAGCCAGGGCTGTTACACAGAGAAACCCTGTCTTGAAAAACAGACAAACAAAAAGCTCAACAGAAAAAAAAAAATCAAATAGACAAACTAAAAAATAAATCAATAAGACCAAAACCGAAAACCCAACAACAACAATAGCCAGGGAGTCTGTTTTGTGTTGGCCAACTATTCCTTGACACGGGGCTTGACCTGGAATATGGTTGATATATCCAGTTCATGGAGAAAACTGATTTTCCCTTTGCCAGCTGTCCCAATAGCTTCTTGGAGGACAGAGATCTTTGTATTTTTTGCTATAACAATATTTTGCCTTTGAGATGTTACAGTGGGTAAAGACTTGCTGTCCAAGCCTCACAGCCTGTTTGATCCTGAAACCCACATAGGTGGAAGAGAGTGGCCTTCACACTAGCCTCAGCGCCCATGTGTGCCACCCTACCCTACCCTACCCCACCCCACATATGACAGATTTAAACAAAGGACAGAAATTCATAGTCTTCTGTGATACACAGTCACTGCCTTTCTCTTGAGGCCCTGGGAATAGGAGGGACAGAAATTGGAAGTAGAAGAGGTTGTAATATAATAGGATGCTGATCTGCTTTTGTCTCCTCAGTTTCCGTCTGTGCTGAACAGTCATGGACCATTCACTCTGTCTAGCCTGGATGGACCTTCCACTCCTGGCCCGTTTTCTCCAGACCTACAGAAGACATAACCCGTGCAGTTGTGGACTGAGAGACCAAGGAACTAAGAAACAGACGGCCACACGATTTGGTTTGAAATGAGGGCTAGTTCCGCAGTGCTCGTCTAGACTGTTGTAATTTTCCCATTGTCTGTTGGAAGCCTTTTCAGGATTCTCAAAAGTCAGACTGTATAAAAATGCCTTAATTGGAGTCCAAACTCCAGCTCACTTCTTTTTTTTAAAAGATGTTTTCTTGTTGTTGCTATATTTTGTTTGTTTTTTTAATCTTTGTGCAAAAACATTGGTCTGTTGGGGTTTAGCAGCTGGGTTCTGCAAGAAAGTCAAAGAACAAAGTTACTAGTCCTGGATGTCAGGACTCTTTGGCCAGGGGGGAAAATATGCTTAGAATCTGTTATTTTAAAAGAAACAAACAAACAAACAAACAACTTGTTAGCTGTATATGATGGCCCACTTCTGTGATCGCAGCACTTGGGAAGCTGAGGCAGGAGGAGAACACCAAGAGTTGAGGGCTAGCCTGGGCTATCTATGTAGTGTTGAAGTCTCAAACAGATAAAAATACTACCTAAATGAAATTGGTAAGATATTTAGTAGTCAGTATGCTCTGTTGGCTGACAAAGGGAGACACTGATTAACCATGGGAGAAAGCAGCATTCCTGTTCTGTAGAGGATTAGAGCATTACCCGAGGGAGGCTCCTGCTGTGAGCTCAGACTGAAAGGCATCCTATTTGCACTCATCTTGGGTGGGTCTCTGTGCTGTACCTGGGATCTCATCTGAACCTGTCAACAGGCCCAAGCTTTTTTCACACTCAGGCTTTGAAAGCTCAGTTTTAATGTGGGTTTTGGAGCATTCATGAGGATACAGGACCCCCACTTTGGGCACGGATCTCTCGTCTGCTCTCTGAGTGGTGTGGTTCTGTACCTGTGCAACACATCTTGGAAAATAATGATTTTTTAGGAGAACAGAGTTGAGGTTTGAAAATTGAATGTTGGAAGCAAGCAAAAAGGCTCAGTTGAATACCCTGAGACACAAGGTGGGGGCATGTTCCATCCAGAGGACACCCAAGTGACAGCCCCCTTTTCTTCTAAATTTGCCCACTTCTCTGCATTTATCATGTTTCCTTTGAAATCTGAGGTCAGAGGGTGAAGCAGCATTCAAGTGTAATCACGAAGGTGGACTTCAAAGTGAAACTTTCCAGCCAATCAGGAGATAAAGATGTGCTTATTTCTTTCTAAAAATTTTAAATTATGGAAGATCAGATTGTGTTTGACTATTCTCATGCGTAGGAATATGACTGTTAAATTAGTAATGAGAACTACTACTACTCCTTACTATAGACCTTCACCTGCATATCGTCACATTCATAAAAAACTATGT
Source organism: Sigmodon hispidus (assembly GCA_004025045.1). Lineage (NCBI taxonomy): Eukaryota > Metazoa > Chordata > Mammalia > Rodentia > Cricetidae > Sigmodon > Sigmodon hispidus. Next base: position 177,463 of record PVIH01002153.1, on the reverse strand, counting down.
ATAAGTCAGAGCCAGGTGCACACAGGTGCGTTGATCTCTCAGACTGACTTGGAAGCAATATCTCAGTGAAATCTTGAAAATTTTGACAAGTCCAGAACTAAATTAAATTACATGCCCCACCCCCCACCCATTAAACCCTAGACATGACCTGAGTGGAATGAAGCAGGGTCTGGCAGGCTCAGAATGACACTGATTTAGAGTGGCATCCTTCAGGTGCACAGCTTGGTCTGTCCAGTGCAGACATGCTGAAGTATAGAAGGTGTGCTGACGGGGTAGTGAAGGACGACAGTGATCTCCTGTTTAGTGGACCACTTGGGGTCTGTTACTGGTTCATTTGTGGTTATCTAAATGTTCTGTTCTCACGATGTGCAATACTAGGGTTGAAAGGTAGTGTTCAGAGTGACAGAACAGGCACCATAAATGGGCTTTCTTCCCATGGTGGATTATTTAGTTTGCATGCATATTTGAAATCCTCACAGCACTTTGTAGTAATTTAGTGGGTTACTATTATGCGTACTAAGTAAATATTGAGAGTTGACCTAATTAGATGTTTGAAATTCTAAAAACAAAAGTTTTATTTTCTTAAGTTAAAGGAGGAAAGCCATTGGTTTGTTTTCACAGATGATATATTTGATAATTTACTGTTTAGCACAGAGGCGTCATGGGTCCAAGGTCACCATTTAAACTCAAGCTGGGGTATTGATAGCACAGGTCTGTGATCCCAGCACTCGGGAAGTGGAAGCTGGAGAATCGAGAATCAGGGATAGCCTCAGCTACTAGTGAGTTTGAGACTAGCTTGGACTACATGAGACCCTTTCTCAAAAGGAAAAAAAAAAAAAAAACAGAATCAAAAACTTTAGAGCAACTTTTAAGAAACCATGAGACCTTGGGCAGTAGATGGATCTGCTTGCTTCTTGAATGGATTTGAGGAAGCATGTGCTTATTCTGGTGTATGTGTGCTTGTATCCTTTTAAAAAAATCAGTTTATGACATTGCTGTGTGTATGAGGCAGACATTTCTTTCTGTAGACTACCTCCTTCCTGAAAAAGTCTGAGCTTTGTATGGTTTAAATTGCCATAGACTTCTTGGTGCCAACAGATCAGTATTCAGGGAGAGCTTCTGTACACTTCAGCGCATCTCTGGTGTCCACCCCCAGTCACTTTGCCAGGGCAAATGGTGCTGAGACTGGGGAGATGAGCAGGGTTTTCAGGGTTTGAGACACTCTCTGAGGCCCCTTGGCTTTTCTTCTGCTCTGGACATCTCTGCTCAGCTCTGACTGAAGGTGTGAGAGTCAGAGTCATGAGGTCCTGGGAAGACCTGGGTTTGGAGGGTCTGCTGAGTTCCTTGGTTTTCTGTAGCTCAGTATGATGCCACACACCCCTTGTTTACTTCCCTGGGTGTGTTTTCATGGGAACTGTACTTTCTCTTACTCATGCTGATTTTTTAAAATACAAAATTAAAGCGTCAAGTCTAACTTAAGTAATCTTTTAAGATTTCTCATAGTATTGTGATGTTACCATCCTTGTGGCATAGTCTATGTGTTTGAATAAGGGTAGAAATTTCTACTGATTAAAAAAAGTATATAATCTATAATTGAATCTAAAAGCCCTCAGAAGGCCAACATTAAGCTTCATCAAGTTAAAATGTAAGTATTTTCCTTCACATTTTAACAGTTAAAATAAGTATGTTTTCTTGTTTTTGTTTTTGAGATAGGATCTTTCTATGTCACTCAGGCTGACTGTGCACTGAATCCCAAATGCTGGCATTTCTAAGTGTACACCGCTAGGTCTAACTGTTTTTTCAAATTTTGGTAGAGAAAAGAAGGCCATGAGCTTGCATAGAGTACTAGATTTTTCCTCTTAACTGGAAAATTCCTTTCAGATTTGTGTACTATACTAGAGATCAAAAAAGGCAGGAGTGGTTACCGTGTACCAGAGGCTGCCATTGACAGCTTACTGCCAGCTGTGGCTATTACCACTGTCCTTTTTGTTCACCTTGGCCTCGTGCTGTGTGAGGTCTAGGACTGGTACCGTAGCCTATTATTTTAACATTTTGGAAGGCAGCTTTATGTGGTGATGTCTTAAGTACCATTGAGGCCCTCAGTGGAATTGCAGAAGAGCAGTTGACTGACAGTCTTCAGGAACACACATCTTGATTAGAAAAAGGTTTTGTGGTTGTTGTTTTTTTTTTTTTTTGAGACTGGATCAAGTAGTTTTTCAGCATAAAAATTTCTCTCAAAAATCATATATGTATATATATAACTATTAAAATAACATTCACACTTTACTGTTACACACAAAGTGTAGGGGTTTAGCATAAGAAATAACATCCAGTCCTGCTGATTCCTTCTGCCCCCCAGCAGATGGCCTTGCACCTAGAATCAAACACTTTCCTAAATCACTAACTCAACATGAAGTTACTCCTTTGATTCTCAAAATGCAGATTTTTTTTTTTTTTTTTTTTTTTTTAATGTGGAAAAATTCTAGCCTGAAATTTTCTGGATCTTTGTCATAGCTTTTCAAATTTCCCATTACATTCTTTGTCATGGAGATTCATTCCCAAATGCTTTCCGGATTTCCTGCATGTCCTGACAGCTGTTCCTTTTCATCTCTGACGTTACACATGACTGACATTCTTATTTTTATAGTCTTCTTACAAACGTCTTTGGCCTTACGTTATAGTTTACCAACAGCTTCACAGTTCCATCAGGTTACATAATGCCAGCTTTAGCCTTCTTGCTGGATTATAAAGTGCTGCTTTTGTTGTGGTTTTTCCCCTCCCTTCCTCCCCTCTCCCCCCCCCCCCAGCTTCCTTTCTTTTGTTTTGGTTTTTTGAGACAGTTTCTCTGTGTAACAGTCCTGGCTATCCCAGAACTCACTTTGTAGACCAGGCTGGCCTTGAACTCACTGAGATCCACCTGCCTCTGCCTCCCAAGTATTGAGATTAAAGGCTCACACCACCACCATCTGGCCTTTGTTTTATTTGGAACATTTAAGTATCTGAAGGAATAGTTTACTCAATGGCTTCTTCTTCTTCTGTTTATCACTTATTTCCTGCATGTGTCATTTGCCTGTGCCAAGAACTGGGGGTCATGCCATGGTGCCGTTGAGGTGTGGAGACAAGTACAGGCCTGAGCAGAGACCTGTGGCTCAGAATGAGTTTCCAGACCAACAAGACTGAGGATGTTAATGCTGTGGTTTGCTGTGGGGTTGGGGGTGGGGTCTCAGGTGGATTTGAGTAGCTAAGTGCTCACACACAGTGCTGCTGGGAAGGGTCAGACACATGGTCTGTCTCCAGCAGACACTCCTGGACGATGGCTTCTGTGGAAAGGACTTTGTTAGTTTTCTCCTGGGTCTGTTGTTCAGTGCACTGCCGCATTACTCTCTTGTGTTATCAGAACTACTTACTAAAGGCGTGCTCTCCATCTTTGGATTCTTACGGGTGATGGTGCTGGTGCGCCTTGTGCTCTGTGGAACCTGTCATTATCAGAGTCATGTCTTCCCCTGTAAACAGCAGATGTGAGAGGTCAGTTGTCATTGTAGTACAAGTGTCCAGCAAGTGCTCCACCTGAAGCCGACAGCTTTGCTGTTGCTGAAACAGAATGTGACAGGTGACTAGATTGCCAAAAAGAAGCCATTTTCTAGGTATTGCTGTTTGTAGTTAGTCCTTGTGAAAGGTAGAAATGCAGAGTGGCAGTGTGTAGCAGAGCAGCTATCTGCTGACATCATCTGACTCGGTTCTGTGGTGCTGGGGACAGAACCAGGCCTCACACATGCTAAATCAGTGACCACTGCTGGGCTGCACCCCTAGCAGCATCTCCCCCATAACCAATTGATTGCATTGACCAGAAGATTCCTGGGATTATAGACAGTCTCTTGAATGTTAAGTGTAATGCACATGGGGAAGTTTCATGATGTTAACTTGACTTTGAAATACTTAACTGGGAATGGAACACATTTTTAAGTCCTCCTGGGGTATTGGCTGAATACATCTCTATGTATATACTGCCATGTTGACTCAGGTATGTGAATCTTTTTCCAAGAATGGCATATTTATCCCCTAGGACGACTGTTAATCTATTTGTTCTAAACCTAATAAAGAAAATCCCTCACTGGCACACCTCCAGGTGTCACCTTTTAAAGACCTGTGCCTTGTTTGGTTCAGTTTTAGATCCATGGAATTATAACGTTACAAAACGTTACAGACCAGCTGCCAATGGTTGGGACCCCATGCTCAGACCACTCCCAACAGTCACTTATCCTGCACTCTTCTGTTCATGCATCAAGTGGAAGGACATCTGTCCTAACGCTCTTTGCATTTCTGTTTGCTTTCCTGTAAAATTGCTCCTAGGTTAGCTGGGAAGTTTCTCAGGAGGTTCTAGGGTATAAATGGAGGGAGGGCTCCTGGCTTGTTGGCAAAATGTACCCTTTAAGCTCTATATTGGTAGCATTAGCGGAAACCTCAAAGGCGGTCAGGCTGAATGGTCTCAGTTTTGCCTTGTTCCTATCTTAGTAAGGCCCATGGATTCTCGTCCTTCCAGGGAATATGAGCTGTGCTCATGTAGCCTGGCATCTTCTTGATAAGGTGAGAGGGAAATGGGGTGCCTGGTAGTTGGCACACAGTTCCTGCCTCATTCACTCTGCCAGCTTTTAGGAATGGGCCTTTCGTGGGCTGCTATTAAATCACTTGGCACTTTCTTGGATCTATACTAGCATTGTTTGCTTGTTTGTTGGTTTATTTTTTGAAACAGTGTGTCACTGTGTAGCTTTGAAAAACTTGATATGTGAACCAGGCTGGCTTTGAACTCACATAGGTTCTCTTGCCTCTGCCCCTAAGTGCTGGGATTAAAGACATGCACCACCATGCCCAGCTGTTTTTGTTTTTAATAACTGGAAGCAGTTAATGGTTATTTTGCTTGATTTCAGCTTCAGTATATTGAGGGTCATGGAAATATGGTTTATTTCCCATTTCTAGTTTTGGGAACTTAGGAGCATCTGGAGAAGGGAGAAATGGATTAACTGGTGAGTGTTCCTTCGAGGCTCCGTAAGGCAGCCTTTCAGCTAGGATGTAAATGACTCACAAGCTTTTAATATTGTGCTTTGTAGAGATTATGATTTTAAAAGATGATTTGCATTGGTAGATTTCACTGTATATTTGACAAGTATGCAATTGCAAGCGATTTTAGTTGCTGTTTCTCTTCCTTGTTTATTTCTGTTACATAGGGGACATAGTCCCTTCTGAGACATTTCATTCTTTGCTTGAGAACAGTATTACCAGTGGCCTCTATTGGACAGCATTTGCTGCTGCCATTGCTGGCATATGTGATAGAACAGCATGTTTCAGTCCTCCCGCTGAGTTAATGGGGATCAGCTAAAACACTTAGGCAGAAAGCTTACATAGGATCTTTGAGTTTCTGGAGACAATTTCATTTAGCTGTGGGCAGGAAAGACTAAATATAAGACTGTTTGGGTGCTGGTAGCACATACTTGTAATGCTTGGAGGTGGAGGAAAGAGGATCATAGAGTTTAGGATCATCCTGGGCTATATAGTGGGCTTGAGGCCAGCATGAACTACGTGGGAACTTGCCTAAAACTACATTGAAAAGAAGCACTTTGTGCTCCTCTGAGGAAGAGAGTGTGGGTCTCAGCACCCTTGGCAGGTGGCTCTCCACTGCTTGTATAGCTCCAGTGTCAGAGGACCTGACTTTCTCTTCTGGCCTCCATGGGCATCTGCACACATTGAACACAAACACACCATCCTCTTTTGTTTTTTTTTTTCCTTAAAGGCGCCTTAGTTCATTTTGATACTGATTAGTTTGGTTCTAAACATAAAATTTTGGGTTAAGATGGGTTTCTGAGAATTACATCCTTTACTCCCCAAATAATTAAATTGACTTTTTTTTTTTTTTTTTTAAGTAGGTTTTGTTTTTATGAGCCAAGTTTTGTCTTGCTTAGACTGAAATTAAATTGGTTACAGCAGTCTCTTCAAGTATCAACCTCCTGAGTAGCTGGGACTACAGGGACATACTACCACATCTAGCTTAAATCTGCATTTAAGAATAACCTAATAATTTCCTGTGAGTCTTATTAGAAAGCACTTTAAAAAACAAAAAACAAAAGCAACCCTTCTAAGCTGGAGCTTCATCTCAGTTGGTAGAGTGCATGCCTATCATCCTAGCCCAAGGTTTAATCCCCATTACATCATAAACCAGATCCCAGCACTAGGAATGTAAAGGTGGAATGATCACCAAGTTCAAGAGCAAGTGGCAAGTTCAGGGCCAACCTAAGGTACAAGACCCTTGTGATTAACAGGAAATAACCATGGGTTATTTTAAATTACATGTGCTAGGTGGTTGAGTCACAGTGAACCTGGCAGTTGGTGCACTGTACGGTGTGAACATGATTAAAAGGGTAAATGACATTAAATGACAAACTCTTACTTTTCATTCAGTTATACTTTTGTAGAAAGCATGTGTTCTGCCGCCGAATGGTTGCAGTGTATACACACCAGTGTATACACTAGAAGGGGGTGGGGGAACGTCCCTGTGTGTGAGTATGGGATGGATGTAAGGAGGATTTGACAGGGTGCTTGGCTCCTCCTTGCTTAGCTTATTGACATCTGTATTATCTTACATTACTTGTGTCACTTTGTAGAAGTAGATCTTTAGATGGGTGTAAGCAATACCTACCCAAAAGAGCTGCCGGGTGATACGTAGTAGCATGCCCTCACTTAGTTTATATTAAGGAGACCTGCAAAGTATTACAGTCACTTTTTGTTCCTTTCTGAAAAGGCAATTGAAATAACTGCTAAACAGTCCTTGAAATTAACATTAGTTATTCTAACAGTTGAACAGAAGGTGTCATCTCATCTAGCCACACAGTAGCACTTAACTGTAGAGACTAAGGGGTGTTGTTTTCAGGCTGGTGAAGCCAGTGTGGACTCTTAAATTCTGCCTTTGGGTGACAGGAATGTCAGGGAGTTAGGGAGACCGGGCAAAGGACGAATGTGCACTTTGAGGGCATAATGCACTGCTGTTGAAGGAAAAGATGCCAGTCCACTGGGCGCCATCTCCAGCATTGCAGGGGCCGCCCCAGGAGCCGTTCAGGCAGGGTCTTTACTCCTGTTGCTTCTAAACCTTATGCAAAAGCTTTGTTAACTTCTATAAAGATCATGTATATTTTAAGAAAATGATACATTTTTTAAACTTTTATGTAAGAACTGACAGAGGGATTTGCTTGTATGTGCGAAGCTGGCTTTTTAAAAGCACTCTGGCATGTTTGCTACAAGTCCAGAGCTACAGGAGACCTGTTTACAGATATATGTGCAACTAGATATGGACAACAATTGTATTTTTTTAAAATAAATATTTTTAACAAAATGACGTGAATTGATTCTCCTCACCCCTCACCCCACCTCCTCACTCTCAGTTCATCACAGCGGTCACTGATGTTTTCATCCACACTAGCTGAGTAGCTGGGTAAGGAAACAATTCAGTGGACGTTGCTGAAACCTGGTTTTCACCTGTTTGACATGTCTCCATAAAAATATTTAAAGCCCCAGTCAGAAGAGGTAGTGAAGAGGGGCCGTGGCAAAATGATTGTTGGTATGGAAGAAACTAAGAGAGAACAGAGAGGCTGTAGAAACTCTTTGTCATGCGAATTTTTTGTTTTTGTTTTGTTTTTCAAGTAAGGGTTTTTCTGTGTAACAGCCCTGGCTGTCCTGGAACTTGATTTGTAGACCAGGCTGGTCAGAACTCAAAGATGCCTCTGCCTCTGCCTCTGCCTCTGCTTCCTAGTGCTGGGATTAAAGGTGTGTTACCACCATGTCCCGCTTATCATGTGAAATCTTTAAAAATTTTGTTACATTTATTTATTTTGTGTTTGGGTATGTATGGTAAGCGTGTGCCATAGTGCGTGCTTGACAGTTAAGGACAGCTTTGGGAATCAGTTTTTGTCTTCGAGGTGGTGAGTGGGGGTTTGGGGGGCTGGGTGGGTGGGTGTTAAAAATGTTAATGTTTTAGAAATGTAGAACTCTAATGAGATGCATTATTTCAGCCTTTGGAATGAGCAGTCTTTGCTTATTTATACTCTAACATTCTTTTTGGTTTTGAGGCAGGGTCTCATATAGCTTTGGCTGGTCTGGAACTCTGTAGACCTTGCTAGCCCTGGCCTGTGATCCTCCTGCCTCAGCCACCTGACTTCTAGGCTTATAGATGTGTATGTATTACAATGCCTGGCCTCCCTAGCCCTCTTTCTTTGTATGGCTTATAAGAAGGAAATCAGAGACCAGTTCATTTAGCAGTGAAATTAAGCCTTTTTAGATTTGGCTTGACCACATAGTTGACCACTGATGGGCTCTTTCTCAAATGTTCTACCTAGATTGGTCTATGGTCGCTCAAGCTCAGAGGATCTGAGAAATACAGTCTCTTGCTCCTTGGGGATTCCAAAGCCCAAAGCCCCTCAGTGGAAAAGCCCAAATAAGCCACCATTTCTCATCTGGCCTTTCCAAGTGTTGACACTAATTTGAAGACCCAAGTACCATCTGTGTTTTAGAGGGTTATCTAGTAACAAGCATCCTCACGCTGGGACTCTTTGAGACTGTCTCACTTAGGGTTTCTATTGCTGTAAAGAGACCATGGCCACAGCAACTCTTATAAAGAAAAACATTTAATGGGGTGCCTTACGTTTTCAGAGGTTCAGTCCATTATCATCATGGTGGGGCATGGTGGCATGCAGGCAGACATGGTGCTGGAGAAGGAGCTGAGTGTCCTACATCTTGCAGGCAACAACAGGAAGTGGTCTGTCTCACTGGGCATAGCTTGAGCATATATGAGACTTCAAAGCCTACCTCCACAGTGATACACTTCCTCCAACAAGACCACACCTACTTCAGCAAGGCCACACCTTCTAATAGGGTACCCCCCTTTGGGGACCATTTTGTTTCAAACCACTACAGAGACAATGCTTGAGAGACACAGGATCACACAATGATCATCACTACCAAGTGATATACCGACCAGGGTACTCCTGCCACAGAAGGGATCATGAAATGACTTCATCAGGAGTGTTTGTCTCAGAAGTACAGTGGAGTGTCAGAGAGAAAGACTGCCACAGGAGTGAGCATTTCAACAGCAATGTAGGCTCCTGGCAAATGGTGGTGATACTACTGAATTGTAAATGTGTTGGTCCCATGTGTTTTGTACATACTACTGTCATTAACTGAGGAACTCTGGTCTGGCCCAGGGGTGGTTTGGTTCTGTCAATGACCTCTCCTTAAGATGCTCTTTGGTACCTTCCAGGAAACCACTTTGACCCTGAGTTTGCCCCCACCTCTGGCTTCTCATTTTTACTCTACTCCATCAGTTTCTTTCCTAAACCTCTAGTTTTGGAAGAACCCTCTGGGTGTTCAAACTCTTCAGGCTCTACAACCACTAACTAGGTGATTTTTATTTGGTCCCTTGGCTTTGAACACTAAATAACTTATATAAAGCATCATAAACTGATGTATAAAACTTTTAAAGACATGGCCTTAATACGTAGTTCTAGCTGGCCTGACTCAAAATGTAAACCAAGCCTATGTCTCTCCCTCTGAGTGTTGACATTAAAGCTGTGCACCACAACACATATCAGCCAATCTTATTTTTGTCAGCTATTCTTTAAATATGTATAATTTCTTTTTTTATGTGTATGTTTTATTTGCATATGTATAAGTGTAGCACATAGGTGCCTGGTGCCTGCAGAGACTGGTAGAAATGATCAGATCCCTGGAACTCGAGTTAAGAGCTGGCTCCAAGTTATCATGGGGTGCTAGGAACCTGAGTTCTCTGGAAAAGTAAAAGTGCTCTTAACTGCTCAGTCATCTCTCTGGCTAAAACAGCTCTTTTTTTTTTTTTTTTTTTTTTAAAGATTTATTTACTATACATTATACAGAAGAGGGCACCAGATGTCATCATAGATGGTTGTGAGCAACCATATGGTTGCCGGGAATTGAACTCAGGACCTCTGGAAGAACAGTCAGTGCTCTTAACCTCCAAGCCATCTCTCCAGCCCCACTAAAACAACTCTTAAGTATTCCTGGGCTTCCAGTGTCAAAACTGTTACCAGTAGTCTCTGTCTGGACTGAGTGTTTCTAGGTTCAGGGCATCCTTCAGAGCATTCAAGAAACAATAGTAAACAGAATTTGTTGAGAAGCAAAGTGAGAGCACAGAGTAGATACACAGAGCCAAGGAGATGACTCTTGTGGGTAAAGGTGCTTCCTACACAAGCCTGACAACCTGAGTTACGATCTCCAATCTCCCTCTACCCCACTGCTTCTCAACCCTCCTATTGCTGTGACCCTTTAATACATTTCCAGGTGCCTGTGGGGGTGGACCTAACTGAAGAGACCAACAGTGTGGCAGCTCCTAAGGCCATGTTTCCAATGGTCAAGGGTGATCCCAAAGGGGCTGTGATGCCCAGGTTGAGAACCACTCCTCTTCCTGGTGATGAGAGGCAAAGGCCAGAGAATCCACTGGAAGCTTTGGGCCAGTTAGCTAGGCTTATGCAGCAGCAAAGAGCCCTCCCTTCTCAGACAAGATGGAAGGTTGTCTCCGATCTCTACAGGCATGGTATGGATGCATGCACTGTACATGTCCTTTCCCATTACATGCATCTCATGTACATTCAGTCATGCAGAGGCATGATGGCTATAGTTTGCCTTATTGTACATGTACTCCAAACCAGTTCAGGCTGAGTGGGCCCACTGCCTCACATTCTTAGATGTTTCAGGATGTGCTTGGCCACAGGAGAGTTACTAAGGATTACTAGGATGCTCTGGGTCAGTGTTACCAGTTACTTTATTGAGGGAGGGGTGTGCAGCTCCACATTGTCGGGTCTCACTGGTTAAGTACCGTGTGTATAGTTCTAGCTGAGTGGAATCTTCCCTATGCATGACTGCCTCAAAATAGCCTCATACCTGGCACAGGTCAGATGCCTTGGACTTATCTGGGGCTGCTGCCTTTCTCTCACATACAATCCCTCAGCAAATTCCAACAGTTTGACCTCAAATTGAACTCACCCTCCACACTCCCACTGCTACCAACATGGCCCAGGTCACTGTCATTTCTCTAGCCCCACACTTACACCTGAGCTGATCTTGTCAACTGAGCTGCACAGTTTTAAACATGGAAACCATGCTATGGCACATTCTGCCCATAAAGCCTACATTCTTACCCTGGTATCTGTGATCTGGGCCCCAGCTAACAAGCCACCTTGCCACGCTCTCTGTCTTCTTTGCAGTTGGTCCACACAGGATTCTTCCCAAGTACCCAGCTTACTTGATCCTGTTTAGCACAAATGCTGCCCTTGTGCTAAATATGACCCAAGCATCTCTGGGCATTCCCACACCTACCCCTTCCCTGCCTTTTCCTTATAGTACTCCACCATCCTATACCATGTTATGTTTATTTCTCTTTTTATGGCTTCTATCTTGCGGTCCTGGTGAGGTAGGGGCTTCCTATTCACTGCTGAAACTACATCTAAGCTTCTGCTTTGAACATGGTGAGTGCTTAATTTTTTCTTTGAAGGAGTAAATGCAATCTCTAAGAAACTTCTGTGAACCAAGAATAGAGTTCGGTTGATAGATTGCCTGCCTCCCATGTACACCGAGTTTGATCCCCAGACCGACATGGACTGGCTATGGTGAGGCCTGTAGTACTAGTACTCGAAATGTAGAAATAGGTAAATCAGGAGTTCAAGATAAACTGAACCACATAGCAAGCAAGGTCTAGTTTATCTTGGGCCATGTAAGACCTGATTTCAAAAGAAAGACCCTTTCCAGTGGAGATCAACTCCCTATGAGAATATGCATGCCTCTCGAAAAGGATCTCCTTCATGCCTCTCCAGAAGAGGAAATACAAGAAAAAGTACCTAGTTCAGAACCTCAGCTCCTACTTTATGGATGTGAAATGCTCAAGATGCTGTAAAGTCACCATAGTTTTTAGCCACGCACAAATGGTAGTCTTGAGTGATGCTCTCCATTGTTTTCTGTCTGCTCGCTGGAGGAAAAGCAAGGCTGACGGAAGGATTCTCTTCAGGAGGAGGCAGCGCTGAGAATAGCTGATTTAAGGTGAGTTGGACCATCCCAAGAAACACATTGTGAATACACCCATGCACACACACATGCACGCGCGCGCGCGCGCATACACACACTGATATATATGAAAGAAAAAAGATATATGAAAGAAATAAAGGGAAAAAAGCTCTTCTAAGTGTGCTGGTAGTTTAGATTCCTATGTTAGCAGAAGGAGTCTGGGGACAAGGAGACTTCACAACACTCTGAAATGACAAAATTTTTGAGAGCTGCAAGTGAGACTCTGTGGTAAGTGCTTGCCTAGAATGCATGGAAATCCCCAGTACTGCCCCAATCCTTCAAATGTATGCACACACACACACACACACACACACACACACACACACACACTTGTATGTATCACATGTGTACAGGGTGTGTGCACTATGTGAACCTATAAGAGAGACCTGTCTCTGGGGAACATTAGACCATTTGGGCTTATATATAAAGGGATGACTGCTCTTCATAATGGATAACACACTCAATTTAAAATTATTTTAGGAAAGTATTAGATTTGTTTTAATTTATTTTCTATATTAACACATCAATCATGATGGATAACACATTAAATTTAAAATATTTTATTTTAGGAAAGTATTAGATTTGTTTTAATTTATTTTCTATATTAACACATCAATCGTCACCAATGTAGATATAACCAGTGATTCTAAATCTGTATAAAAAGGATGTCTTCTTGAAAAACTACAAGAAAAATACAACTACTTTTTTCTTTGCCCAGGTCAGTTACTACAGTTAGATTTCACATTTCAATTTGGCTAGCATCGGGTGCTTTTGAAAGTATTAATAAATATAGTTAAAAGTAAAAACTTGAGCATTCGGAAGGCAGTTCCCATACTGGGCATGTAGCAAATACTCCATAAACACTTAATTCTCTTAGAAGTCCTGTGAGGTAGGGTGCTTTAGAAATGTCACCATAGTGGTAAGAACAAACAGGGCTGGAAATGCCTGGGGGAAGGGCATGGGGACCATGGGGGCAGGGTCACAGCTAGAAGGTGAGGCTTGTACTTGATCCAGGTCTCTGCTCTGTCTAGTGTATGAACAACAGCCCTTGGGACTACAATCCACATGAACACATGTATGTGCACAGAGAATGCACAGATAAAAAACCCATGACTGTAATGGAACATTTCATTCCTTCCATAGGTCACTGCAACAGCTATGCCAGTGATTCCAGAAACCCTGACCTCAGTCTTGTCCAGGCTAGTAAGCTTGCATTCTTGCATTCTCTGTATTACTGACCCTCTGTGTTCAGTATAGAACTGGGGACTCCTGACAGACACCACTTTCTGCATACTGACCCTGTTCTCTGTATACTGCACAGCTTGAATTATTCAGTAGTCCTAGATTTTATGGAAAAAAAAAAAAAGATCTTGACACAGTATAAAATTTTCCTCTATAAAAGGTACAAAACTTCAATGAGCTATTTTTTTTTAAATTCTCATACTATTTCTGCACCTTGTTAGATGCCTGTAAAGAAAAACAGGATGTCTATATCATTCTCCTTGTGCTTTTTGAACCAATTATCATTGCTTATTAGCAGTGAGATGCTGGTAAAACCATCAGGGCCGGGGTGGGAGGTGTGGGTGGGGTGTTGTGCTCAGCCATGATGTGTAGCTTTACCATTTCTGTGCCACGGCTGACTTCAGACCACCAGCAGGCTGTCACCGAGCATCTGAGATGAACCTGGTAGCATCCGTCATGTAGAAATGCCACCACCTTTGCGCCACAGACACAGTGACCTCAGGAGCATCCATCAGTCATGTAAAATTAGAAAGTGGTGTTTTGAATACTACTTTTGTTTAGTTACAAATGAATTTAATTTGAAGTCTTGGCTGCACAACTAGCTTCCAAAGTGAAAATTTAACAGTTCACCTTTTCTAAAGTTGGTCTGGTTTAGTTCAGTGTGCCACTGACCTAGGGTCTCAAAACAGGGTTCACATTTCCTTGGCTGTCTTAGGACACAAATGAACTCCTGATTTCTGCAGGGGGAGAGTAAGGGACTTTGGACCATGAGTAAGGGGAGAACACATAGATCCTTTTCAACATGCCAGAGGGTTTTGATTAATTTAAAATATATCTAAATATATCTATATCTAGCAACGATTAAGCTTTATGATTTCAGCATTTTTTTCAAACCTCAACTAAAAGTGATTTGAAACCCAGAGTTTAGGCCATGCGAGTGGTGATGAATGGAGAGATGTGAGGGATGTCTTTTGTCTTCCCCTCTGGTTACCATGGACTACAAGTCTGAACCAGAGAAGAAGATTCTAAAGTGCCAGGCAGGTGCTTGATTTGTCCGGGGAACACTCAGGGCTAAGTGTAAAAGGAAAAGATATAAGCAAGGTGAAGGAGAAACCTCCACTGCGACCCTTGGCCTCCTGTGTCAGACTGGTCACCCTGTCGCTCAGGAGGCTGAGGTCTTCACCTTTGGTAGCTCTCACAGTTCTCCATGCCAAGGGGTTTGTCTTGGGTAAGAACTACGAAAGAAAACATAGAGAGCACAGGTAGCATGTGTGGGCTGACCCAGCTTGCTCCCAAACAGTTCACTCTGAGGGTGAGCAAGCTTTTTGTTTCTAGGCTTTTCTGAGGCTCGTTTAGCACACACATGGAGCAATGTGGGAAGTCAGACCAAGTTTTGTGAAAGTGCTGACAAGGGCCACTTGGCTGAGCCTAGTTTCTGGGGCTGGGAAAAACACAGGGGCTGTTAGTCAATTGATATTTGATATAATGGCCTCTTCTTTATTAGGGGTGTGTGTGTGTGTGTGTGTGTGTGTGTGTGTATGTGTGTTACTCTGTTTTCACAGAGAGAACACTGGCTCTGCTTGGCACCTTCTGCTACGAACAGTCCAATGCATGGCTGCAGTGACCGAGTAAGGGACATGCGGAGTTACAAAAATAGCCTGGATTCTCCAGGACGGAGACTATTCTTAGGAGTGTCTCTGTCCCAAAGGAACTCTTCCCTGCCATTTGGCCAGAAAGATTTTCAAAAAAGAAGCAATTTGGACAAGAGTCAAAACCCCAAACTGCAAACTGCAAGTTCCAGTTAGGCCACAGGGCCAGGTTCCAGCCAGGGAAGCGGGCTGTATCCTCTTATGCTCTCAACTTTTGGCCCCAGGACCCCGTGTCAAAAGAGTCACAGGAAGACAGGTCCATGGTCTGTCTTCTCCCCTGCTAATGGAGAAGCCAGGGGTCGGCCATTCGACTCTCTGTTGCCTTTGGACTCCAGTGTGAACAATCAAGGAAGGGGGGGGAGGGAAGTGGTAGAAAAATAAACACTTCCTTGCATTTCCTTTGGAACAGAACAGCTCTTCTGATTGTTAAAATCACATTCTTTCCCCACTCCGGCTCTGTTTCCCCCCTCTGTGTAGAAACAAAATTTATCCTTACCTGATGAGAGTTCAGGGTGTATCCTGTGGGAAAACAGGAGCAAGATGTAGAAGATAAAAGCCAGGCAGCCAAAGATCACACCACAGACCAGGAAACTGTAACTGCCCTGGGCTTGGAAGATCTGCCAGAGAGGAATACAGAAAGTGGCCATTAAATTTCCATGTGAGGGTGCACCGGAAAAATGGCTGCCTTGGGCCCTTGTAGGATTTTCTGTCAAGCTGGAGCCGTTCTACTAGACACAGGAATATAGGGGATGTCTGGTGAAGACATAATTCCTGCTCTAAAGCCAGAGTTGGACCTGTCTATACCTCATATACTCTTTTACTTCCATGTTCTAGAACTTTCTGGAAAACTCCGTATGATCATTGAAATTCCAAACATAGGATGTGTCTATTCCCCTACTGTGCCTAACTGAAAATTTGCAGAAGATGTGTGTGATCTTTTAACTTTTTATTATTAAAATTTAGAACATATCAAAGTAGCAAATAGAACTTGCATAGACCACCAACTTAAGAAACCACACCGTGTCCAGTATGGTGGCTCCAGCCTTTAATTCCAGCACTTGGGAGGCAGAGGCAGATGAATTTCTGTGAGTTTGAGTCCAGCCTGGTCTACATAACAAGTTCCAGGACTGCAATGAAACTCTAATTTTTTTTAAATATTTATTTTTATTCTATGTGAATTGGTGTTTTGCCTGCATGTATAACTGTGTAAGGGTATCAGATCTTGGAATTACAGACAGATGTTAGACTGCCATGTGGATGCTGGGAATCAAACTCAGGTTCTCTGAAAGAACAGTCAGTGCTCTCAACCGATGAGCCATCTCTTCAGCCCAATTTTTTTTTTTTTTTTTTTTTTTAAAAAAAGGAAATCAGACCTCAGATATGGCATTTCTATGCAGAGGACATCCAGAGTGTAACTCTTGCCCTTTGTCAGGTTGGAGGTAAGAGAAAGGGGGCTTCCGTGGTGTGAGGGTATTTTGGAGGACATACAACTGAGGCTGTACAGCATTGCTGTACAGCTAAAAGCCAGCCCACCTAGGGCCAGCTGCTCAGTGTATGTTTTATGATCCTGTGCTGAAGAAGGACTAGCATCTCTGTTACTGTAGTCAAGGAAAGTAATACTGATTTTAAGTTTGATTTCCTGGGAAACAAATGTAACATGGCTTGTTGAAGGAAAAGTAGGGAGTGGTCAGAGCAGGCACTGGACATTGGCAGGATCCTGGTTAGCATGGCCACAGACTGGGCAGGCTGCATAAAGATCAGTGCTGGAAGCAGGGTACACCATCTGGGCTCTGAGAGCCAACAGCATTCTCATGGGGCCCCTGGCCCCAGGCCCAGACAGCCGTGTTTGCTTTGGATTCATGCACTCAGTCATTAAGGTCTCCACATCCCACATTCAGAGGCCTGGCTTTTGAGTCTGGCTGGCTAGGAAACGGAAACAGCTAGCCTGGTGGGTTCCTGCAGGCTGTGTGGGATTCAGGAAGTGATAGTTGGGCCTTAATGGTGGCTGGCTGAACCTTCTCACCTGCTTGGAGGAGTGCTCCCCAACCACCCCTGGGGGAGGAGGACCCCACCTACCAAACCAACCAGCATCTGTAGGACCATCTCGCCAATTCCTGCTCCGGTCACCAGCACTGTAGTCGCACAGCCTAGTCAAAGAGAAGGAAGGGTTGGGTGAGGGCAAGCAAAGAGGGTGCAGAAGTGAGCTGTCAGAATCCAGAGCATTCTGGATGCCTCTGGATGGTGTAAGAGACCATTGCGGGTTCCTAGGACTTTGCTCTGTGACTCCTTCGGGAATGTTTCTCTCTTGTTCTCAAACCGTCAGGCATTCACAGTTGTGTTACAGCCTGGCGTTCAGGAATTTTCTCAGCCTGACCACTGCCTGCCTTTTCAGAGAGATCAGAGACCTTCAGAGCTTAAACTAAGCACCAGACCTGGAGTCTAAGGCCACTTATAACACCCCTTGCCATGTGCCCTTTAACAAGCTGTGTGGCTTCTCTGGAGTGCTGGCCCTGGACAGACACTTGAAGACAGGACTGTCCACCTTCAGGACAAGTCTAAATGCTTTATGTGGTTTGCAAGGCTATCGCTTATACTGCTGGCTCCCAAACCACCCTTCAGCCAGGATAAACTGACATCATGACCTGTGTTGCTGCTGTCTTGGATGTGGTCCTTTACTGGACTCCTTCCACCAGTTTGTGTGTGGTGCCTGACTTTAGATTTCCTTTGAGGACATCTTCCACAGTCTCTATGCCTAGGATGACTGCTTTTTTTCTAGCCCTGACTGTGCCTGTTTCTGGCACATTCTGAACTCACTATCTGATGGTCCTTCCCTTTCTACCATACACTATTCCGGGAAGGTGGCTGCCTCTCTGGTTCTCAGTGCTTATCAGTAGCACTGTGGCCTATGTTAGCACATCTGAGGGCTCTACCTCCTTCAGCTGTCTCTCTCCAGCCAATCCCTGCCCTTCTTGTGCTTATATAACCTACCTCTGCATCTTACCTTCCTCTTCCCACCCCTTTCTCAATGCAGGGCAGCTCACATCCCCTCAGATTTCTACATTGAACCCCGGGCTCACTCACATCTCTGAATTCCAAGGGCCTCCAACTGTTCTTTTGAAATGCCCTGAGACCCTTCTGCACATCAGCAATAGTGTCAAGACTTGAAGGTAGGGAGCCCCGAAAGCTGCCCATGATACCAATCAATCCAGAGCTTTAATCCCCCCCCACACATGCGGAGCATTCCTAGGGGATCAGTATTTGTCATCTTTGGGTTGTTTTTGTGGTGCTGGGGAGCAAACCCAGAGCCTTCTACATGCAAGGCAAATGCTCTACCATTGAGTACCATCCAGCCCGGCAGAGGTAGGCTGCTGCTGCTGCCTTTTCCTCCTCCTTTTTTGAGATCATGCCTCACTATGTTTCTCTGGCTGGCCTAGAACTTATGTAGATCTACCTGTATGAGCCACCATATGCCAGACAAGAAACCTGAGGCTCAGTGAGAAGAAAAACGAGGTCACTGAGGTCACAGACCTGAAAATACGGAAGTGGGACAGATGCTTGTGTCTGTAATGTCCTGCCCTTTCTCTTTAGTGGGACTGTGCTGGAGAGAAACACAGCATAAGTACAGAAGCTGTGAGATGGGTCACAACAGGGACGGGCCTGAGTCAGTGGGGCACAAAGGAGAGGGTCGTTCCTTTCCATGAAGATGAGCGAGACTTTCTGGAAGGGCACAGGGTGGGGGTGAGGGAGTTGGTGGCTCAACTGCATCATCAAGGAACTCCAAGTAGTTAGTGTGACTGCAGGCCTGTCACTCAGAGGACCCTCCGCAGCAGCGTGCAGAGTGGCCTTGCAACATCCCCACATCTAGATGCCGTCAGAACATCTAGATGCGCACCCTCCGCACTCTGTGACATCCCACTCAGAAGAGCCTGGGCCCTGGTTGTAGTATAGAATTCCAGGGAATCACAGTGTGTGTGTGTGTGTGTGTGTGTGTGTGTGTGTGTGTGTGTGTGTGTGTGTGGCGGAGGGCAGGACTGAAGGGCAACCGGACAAGTCCAGACCTACAAGGCAGAGGAGGTTACTGGACAGGGCAGTGCTGTTAAATATTCCAAACAAGTAAATGATGAGAAAGGCTGAATCTACACCCTACTTCCTGAGGTCACAGGAAGACGGACCTCAGTGGTCATTCAGCAGAACTTGTTATTGCCATACAAGAACATCATCAGCTCATCTCCTAAAACTGACATGAGGACATTGTTTCATCACTTAATTGACTCTCTTGAGTTTAGAGTCTGAGTACTTTGGTCCCCCAGGGAGTTGCCTCCTCTGCTGCCAGGATGAGCTGGGGGAAGGGATTGTGTCTCCTGGGCATGTCCCCTGTTCCTCATGATGTTCTCGGCAGCGCACAAGCGTGGTCCAAGGATGGATGCTGACACTGGCTGATGCTGTCTGTCTCTGCCCTCAGTTCCATCAAGGCTGCTTCTGAGTCACAGTTCAATAGAATCTTCCCCCACTTGAAGTGTGGCTCAGCCATGTGTTGAACCCACTTAGAGGGGCCAGAAACTCAAAAACACTTGGCTCATGAATTGTTTTTCTTCTAAGTTAAACACAGACAGAAACTATGACAGCCAAAATGTCAGCTTTAGATCCACAAACAGTACCATGCCATTATTAGGAAGAAGGAGGAGGAGGAGGAGGAGGAGGAGGAGGAAACAGAAAGGAAGTTGCAAGACTTCCCTGGATGAGCTGGGGGAAGGGATTGTGTCTCCTGGGCATGTCCACACAGCAAGGACACACAGAAAGCTATGGACACCTATGACCAAACATGCCTGCTCTCACATGCCAGGGGTGTTTTGGTTTTCCAGATAAAAGAAAGTCGGGACCTAGAATACCCCAGCAAGCTCTGAGCAGGAGAGGAGATGGCCACCAGCTGCAGAGAGCATGCTTCTGTGTTCCTCTACCACTCACCTTTGTATTGGAGGATGTCCTCAGTGTAGGCCAGCATACTGGGGAAGGTGCTACTCAGAAACAGCCCCAGGCTTGCAGTCCCCACGAACAGGAAGATGACATTATAGGAGAAAATAAGCAGCAACAGGAATGTCACCACCACTCCCACCTGTCACAGCAGAGGCAGAGACAATTAGAGAGGGCACGAGCTGGGCATCCTGGAAAGCGAAAGATTGCCCAGACAGGAGCGACCTCACTGGCCCCAGGAGAACGGTGTGGTCCATGCGCCACCCTGTGGTCGCGTGTGTACCTGCAACATTTCTAGTTAAAGGATGCTGGAAATGCTGCCTGTGTTGGGAGGTGAGCCTGACCTGTGCAACCACACCCTTCTACCCCAAGCACCCAATGAACACGGAATAAGCTGGTCTCCAGGGCCTTCTCAGAATCCAAGTCATCAACGTTATCCCTCCTGCCAGTAGAGGTGGGATACCACCTCCAACCCAGCTCTACTATGAAATGTCATTCTTTTCTCCTGATACCTGAGTTTCAGGGTCAAGAGTGAGCAAAACCATGAACTAGCAGGATGAGAGGTGGACATTGGATCCTCACCTTCTAGGAATCTGACACAGGCACCCAGGAGGATCAATGGTTATGGCAACCAGCTTGGTGCCTCCTAGATTTCACTTAAATCCCATGGTTGGAGCTAACAACTGGGATTTGGATGGGAGCTTGGATGGCATGCTCAGAAATACTTGTGGTTCAGCAAAGTCTGCCCCACAGGCAGAATCTTGCTAAAATAACGCAGTTTCTAAGGTCTTCAACAATGTTTTTATGTTAAGTGTTGAGTAATTTCTGTGCAAAGCCCATCTGGGAAGAAAGCACAGCAGCACAAGGCTAGGAGTCTGAAGCCGCAGGTGCAGGTCCATGCAAAGTGCCTCACAGGTGTAGAGCCCTGAAGTAGCCATGTCTATGACTATTTTCTTCATCTTTACACCAAGAGTTAGCAAGGGCATGCCAAGGCTGCTGCTGAAATGATGAGACACAGGAAGTGTTGTGTTTCCAGCCTATGCACTTACTTTAGTACTTCCGTGTGGTTTCCCGCTCAGATGCCGGGAGAGAAGCCCAGGGCTCGGCAAGTACCTCACCACTGAGCTACAGCCCCAGATCTGTGCTCTAAAGAAACTTCATGTTCTATACCAAGTCCCAGCTCTGATGGTCCTGGGTTTTGGGTTGTGCATGTAGGTCAGTGTTAGAGCATGTAGCCTGGGTGCCCAAGGCCCTCAGCACCACAAGACAGATGCTATCCTAGGAAAGTGTCTGAATATCTGGGGAGATTTTGCTCCCCCTGAAGAGGGAG
This sequence comes from Sigmodon hispidus, assembly GCA_004025045.1. Taxonomy (NCBI): domain Eukaryota; kingdom Metazoa; phylum Chordata; class Mammalia; order Rodentia; family Cricetidae; genus Sigmodon; species Sigmodon hispidus. The sequence goes on along the minus strand of PVIH01002153.1, from coordinate 156,142 downwards.
GCTAGTGACCCCCACACATGAACTCCATTAGCTCTGCCTGAAGATCTCTCTGAAGTGAGGTGTTCCAGAGTCACCCTCAGACTCACCCCTTCTGCCCTAGAGAAAGTCATCAAGAAGTAATGGCTGAAGATGAACGTGTCCCCTCCTCATGAAGAAGCGGCTTGCAGGGCTGCTTTTGTGTGGTAAAAGTACAAGGCAGGGGCTATGGTGGTGCACACCTGTAATCCCAGAGTTTAGGAGTTCGAGGCAGGGGGATTATGAATTAGAACTACAGAGTAAGACCTTTTCTCAGACAACCCAAACAACAACAGGAAAGCAGGAGCTGGGGAGACGGCTCAGTTAAATAGAACTGGTAGCTCTTCTCCAGGACCTGGGTTTGATTCCCAGCACTTACATAAGGGTCACAGTCATCTATAGCTCCAGTTCCAGCAAGTCTGATTCTCTCCCTCTTCTGGTCTGTGTGGGCACCAGCATGCAGGGGACACAGACATACATTCAGACAAAGCATCCATACACAACCCGCAGCCTCATACCATGGTTCAGATATACACCCGACATCTCTCTCTCTTTCTCTCACACACAAAACTAATACTACTACTAAATTCAAAGATACGGGGCTGGAGAGATGGCTCAGAGGCACCGACTGTTCTTCCAGAGGTCCTGAGTTCAATTCCCAGCAACCACATGGTGGCTCACAGCCATCTATAATGAGATCTGGTGCTCTCTTCTGGCACATAGGCATAGTGGAGACAGAATGTTGTATATATAATAAATAAATCTTTTTTTTAAAAGAAAGAACTCAAAGATATATCTAGAGTTCCGAATACCTATTTCTTTCCTTCTAAAAAATACTTATTTTTTATTTTATGTGAATTGGTGTTTTGCCTGCAAAACTGTGTAAGGTGTCAGATCTTGTAATTACAGACAGTTGTTAGCTGCCATGTGGTTGTTGGGAATCAAACTCAGGTCTTCCGGAAGAATAGTCAGTGCTCTTAACCGCTGAGCCATCTCTCCAGCCCCCGGAGACCTATTTCTTTGGCACAGATGACCCCACAGCTCTATTTATTCTTCCTTCCTCTCTGTTCAGTTCCTGAGCATAGTCAGGGTTCTATTATGAGGTCTCCATCCACATCCCATTAGCTGCAGTCATAAGGTTCAAATGTCTTTATGCTTGGGGACACTTACTGTCTTTACAACCATGATGTTATTCCAGAACTCCACAGACACGTACGAAACTGCTCCACAGACACAGCCATTCCCTGGACCACTGCCCGTGTGACCCCCACTGAACTTCCTCTACCTGTCATTCTCTGCTCAGCAACTAATTGAGCATCCTATTTTTTCCCTGCCATCCACCATTTGTGTTTAGGAGTTGGCTCCAGGGGCTGGTACAGCTCACCAGTATAGCACCATCTTTAGCACCCGCCCAAAAATACTCTATCACCTGTAACAAAGCAGGTGCTGTTGCAGGAGTCTGCAGAATATTGATGGCATTTAACAAGAGGTCGTGAAAACCATCCTGACCCCTGATGAAGCTGTGAGAGCCCAGCACCAAGCACCTTTTGTGTGCTTACACCTAACTGAGGAGCTGCTGTTTGTGAAAGAACCTTTGGGGCTGGGCACATCAACCTGGTGAGTAGGAGAAAGGAGAGGATTGGTGGGCTGGAGGGAACCCCGGGGTGGTCAGCTACTGCTGTGTACTGGTTAAAAGATCAGCACAAAGAGTCTCGGCTCCATATGTCTTCAAAGATGATTTGAAGCACAGGAAATGAACAAGTGAAATACTTAGCTTTAAGGGTGGGGAAATGCTTCCATGTTGTCATTTGGATTGCAGAAAACCCAAAGGTAAAGGCTAGGTCTTTAGGATATTTTTGTAGCTTGAACCTATAGGTGGTGGGACCCTGTGGAAATCCCTAGGGCAATGGCAGCATGTTGTTGAAGGGGACTGTGCCCCCCACCCCCACATGACTGCTCCAGCTTTACCATCCAGCCCAATTCCAGCCTTTTTCCTCCAGCACATTATAGACTAGAACACCCTGAAGTGAGAGCCAAACCAATCTCTTCCTCTTTTATAATTTGCCACTGGAGTGATGGAAGACCCCGTTTTCATGGTTACTCTAGCTTGGTCCCTATTCTCTTTCTCCTCGATGAGAAAAGTCCTGTCCAATCTGCCCCATGAAACTTGAAGGAACCTCCTGCCTCATTCCGCCCTCATCCAAACCCCTCCCTCTTTCAACTATCCTGCAAGAGTAAACATCTGCCTGATCAAAGCAAGAGGAATCTTATTTACTATTTATTTATTTAGGGACGTGTTCTTCCTATGTAGCCCAGGCTGACCTCAGACTCAATCCTTCTGTATCTCCTCTGTGCTGGGACTGAAGGGATGCACCACCATTACACCTACCTAGAAAATCTTTCTTGTTTGTTTTTTTTTAATTTTATGTGTATGGGTATTTTGCCTGTATATATGCCTGTGTACCAAATGTGTAAAATGCCCGAGGAAGACAGAAGAGGGTGTTAGATTTTCTGGAACTAGATTTACAGGCAGTCATTAGCCACCATATGGTCACTAGAAATCAAACCTGGGTCCTCTGAAGAGCAGCCGTCTCCTGAGCTTGAGAAGTACTTTTTTATAGTGAGTTTCCTAGAGAAGTAGGGGGTTCCCAATCCATGGAAGTATTTGAACAGAAACTGGCGGGGATGTCACAGAAGTGATCCAAATCTTAGTAGAAGTATGACTTAGGTTCCGGAATCTGGAGTCTTTTGTCATAGATGGTGACATGGATCTACATCAAGACACAAATCCTTATCTATTGCTCCTAGCCAAGCTGGTTCCTCTGCCTGGCCATGCAACTCTGACCATGGCCAGCCAGACTCTCCTGGAGAACTTCCAAAGACAAATCCCAAGTCAGTCCAGAAGCATTGACTCCAGTGCCTTGTTCCACTGCCCAGAAAGCTCCAACAATTGGGCACCATGCAGGAGGACCAAGGCTGAGACCTTCATCCCTCAGGCAGATGTCAGCTTGGGTCTGCTTTCCACCCCACAGTGATCACTCATTTTCCCTTCTATTGACGCACTGGAGGATGTAAAGTCAGAGGCCCAGGGAGAAGGGACTTTTCCAAGGCTCCTCTTCCTTCCTGATCTCCAACCTTCCTTGCCAACATCTCCTCTTTCATTTCGACCTCCTTACTATTCTGGCAGAATACAGTCCTGAACAGACATCTTGGACAGTGGTAAGGCCAGGAATAAACAAATTCTTTGTTTCTAAGAAGAGAAAGGAGGCCGCTTGAGCACTTACCACATTGATGAACACCATGGTGGCTGGCCTCATTCTTGAGGAGATGGGGATGGAGATGAGCCGGCCCAGGGTGATGAAGCCCCAGAAGAGACTGGGGAGGTAACCAGCTGTCTTGTGTCCAACAGACAGCGGCTTCTCCACAGCATAGCTGTACACAAAGGCGGAATAAGCGCCCTGTGGAAAGAGAGCATGCCTCACTCAGCACACCAATGCCTGAGCTGGTACAGTGGGGAGGACCAGCTGGTCCTGTCCCTAGTGGCTTAACCCACAATGCCCTGGGAGCTAAAATCACATGGTACACTCACATGTGAGCTGTGGAGAGAATGGGTGCCAGGCAGCACCTGAGATGTCACTAGATCCACGTGGAGAATCTCCACAGGACTTGGGAAGACAGGCAAGAAGGAGAAGGAGCTTAACCTCTTACTTAACAGATGAAGGAAAGAGAGGACACAGGTCCACATTCACTGCAGAGTGTGGTACAACTCGGGCAGGTCTGTGTGGGCTGGGACATGTGAATAGGGCCTTCTCTTGGGAGTGTTCTCCTACAGCAGTCAATCACATAACCATTCAAGACATCCCTAACTTAGGAGGCTTCTGGAAAGGGCACTAAATAGAGTAACAGAGGTCGCCCATGGAGGGGACAGCTGAGTTACAGTGTGGTTTGTTTATGACATTAGCTTGTGAAGCCCCATTTGTAACATAGTTCATACAGTGTGGCCTCTCACAGGGCAGCAGCATTTAGAAATGTGGGTCACAGCTGGGTAAGGCACATCTGGGAGATGGATGAAGAGTTCAAAGCCAGCCTAGGCTACATTTGATCTTAGCAAAAACAAAGCAAAGCAACTGAAGCTGAAACATCTCAGGCCATATAGAGGCATAAAAAAACACCATTAGACAGGCTCCTTTCTAGAATTCATGAAATAAAAATGATTGGCAAGGAGCTGGAGAGATGGCTCAGAGGTTAAGAACACTGACTGTTCTTCCAGAGGACCTGAGTTCAATTCCCAGCAACCACATGATGGTTCACAGCCATCTATGATGGCATCTGATACCCTCTTCTGCATACTGTGTACATAATAAATAAATTAAAATGATTGGCGAGAACAAAATGGAGTCCTGATTCTGATGAGCTGTGGGCACTGTGGGAGACGGGCAGGACACTGGTTTGTTGCTACGGTGAAGTCCTGCGGACCTCTCTTCATGCCAGCCCAGACTTGGGTATGAGGGTGAGGGGAGAGGCCTCTCAGGAGAGTTTGACTTTGGAGGAAGGCTTACGGTCATTCCATCTGTCATGAACAGGACCAGAGCAGCTGTGATGTGGATGGCAAAGAAAGAACACGGGGCTCCCCGGAAGTTCTTCCTCTGGCAGCAGCTGAACAGGTCCTCCTGCCCTAAAGGAGGCACAGAAGGGAAGGGTTGAGTCAGCCTCTGCTCCCTCCCCTCTGTTCACCCAGTTAAGAGAGTGGGCAGGGGCTGCTTGCAGGCACCTGTGAGGAGCAGCCATTGCTCTTTGCTCACTCCTGGTGGTCACCGTGAAGGTGATCCAGGAGAGTGTGAGGAGGGATGGAGACAGTTCCTTCTTCCAGCCAGGTGGCTCCATCACTTACCTTACCAGATTGTTTCTGCCCACTAGCACTGGGGTCTAGGCTCATCTGTTGGGTGTGGGGTCACTAGGGCAGCCAGAATAGATTACAAGAGCCCGCACCTGAGTATGGCTGAAACTTGGGGGCCAGTGAGGAGGTGTCCTCCTTCTCAGCAGGCTGGGTCTCCAGTGCGAGCTCGTCCGCAGACAGGAGCAGTGGCTTCCGCTGTGGGCAGGTCAGCAGCCGCTCCTTGGACAGCAGGAACAGAACAGCCAGAGGCACTGGAAGCTGAGGGCAGCGGAGGGTCAGGAGGGCCTGGCCGGCTACATGTGGCCCAGGTGGCAGGCTCACAGTCCAAGGTGCCTACCTCACCAAAGAGCCTTTGCCAGCCCATGAGCCAGGCATCTGAATACCACACAGGCTTGGTGTGAGCACTGATGGCCTTGGCCATATCCATTTCTCACAGGAAATAAAGAAGTCTTTCGGGGCTGGAGAGATGGCTCAGCGGTTAAGAGTACCGTCTGCTCTTCCAAGGGACCCGGGTTCGATTCCCAGCACCCACATGGCAGCTAACAACTGTCTGTAGTTCCAGTTCCAGGCAAACACCAAGGAAAATAAATGAATAAATAAAGTGTTTTTTTTTTTTTTTAAAAAAAAAAAAAAAAAAAAAGAAGTCATTCAAAGCCTGGACTTACATCTGCTCAGGCCAGAGGCTGGGTGACTAGCTACTAACACTCTTTTTCCCCAATACTGCTACAGCACAGTGCCTCTTTTTTCTGTGTGTGGCGGCTCTATAAAATGGGGCCGGGGGAGTCTGGAAAGATGGCTCAGCAGTTAAGAGCACTTGCTGTTCTTGCAGAGGTCCTAGATTTCATTCCGTTCCCACATGGTGCTTCACAACTGTCTGTAACTTTAGTTCCCGGGGATCCGACACGCTTTTCTGGCTTCTGCAGTTACCAGACACACATGGGGTACACTTACATGCAGACACAATACTCATTCACATCATATGATTTTTGAAAATGCAATTAGGGGGCAGAGGATATGGCTCAGTGGACAGACCCTGTCTATCTCTGGAACTATCAAGGGGTATTTAAAACAATGCGCTGAAAAAAAATTTTATTGTATTTTTCAGATGGGGCAAATGAGGCTCAAAGTTATTATACAGCTACATACTAGTAGGCCTGGAAGAGACTTGGGAGGTCAGCCAGATCCAGAGAGTTCAGAATTCCCACCGCACAGCTAGCACTGACATTTTCCTACCTCTGGGCTGCTGGGATGTACCCTCGGAGGGTGCTGAGCTCTGCTAGGAGCTTGGTGACTGAACTAGAAACACAGGCATGGGTAAGTGCCTATTCCCCTCCCCCGCTCACCTCTCTGCTCTTCACACCCTGCCATTTAGTCCCAAAGGTGTTCCCCAGCCCAAAGGAAACTCCTGCTTCTGAGGTTGCCTGGAGAATCGGCCACTGCCTCCGGCAGGTGTCCCTGCCTAGGTGCAATCACTTTCACTACCAGGAAACTCTTTATGATAGAGTCTAACTGCTGTTCTTCCTGCTGAGGTAGCCTGGGTCTTTTCCTTAGGGGACATTGAAAAGTTCTACAAGTGTTTAAATGTAGCTAGTAATAGGCCAGGCAGGAGTCGAAGCCAAGCAGACACCCAACCTGGCAGTGCACTGCTCTTAGGGAGCTCCTTGCAACCCTAAGAAAGATGCTCACACCAGCCTGGAACAAAAAGCCACCCAACTCCATGCTGACACCTCCCTATAGTGATCTTGAGATTTCAACACTCAAAAGCCAGTCAAAGTCACAGACAGGTGTGGTGCCACACGCCTGGAGTCTCAATTACTCAAAAGACAAATGTTTAGGATCACCCTGGGCAACACAAGTGTAATCCCAACTCACAATTTACAACAGGGTCAAGTTCAAACAGCCCTTGGAGGCTATAAGGCCACACACGCAGGCCTGCATAGCAAGGGACCTGTGTCTCTGTGCTGGGGAGACTCAGCCCTCTCTCCAGTAACTGGGGAAACAGGAAGCGCACATAGAGGCTTCAGCAGAAAACCTGAGAGAAAGCCAAGGGGAAGCAGTTGAACTAGAGGCCTGGCACTAAGGAGGCTTTTTCTAGGGAGGTGGGTGAAGGAGAAGGCTTCATAACAGATTGGCTGGCATGCTGGCAGGAACATACCTCATTTTTACAGGAATCCAATTCAGGAACAATAAATAGTACCACCCTGACAACCAGCCAATGCCAGGCAGGTGAGTATGTGTGTGTGTGGGCATAAAGAAGCCAGTCCATTCACTGCTGTATTTCTTTAGTGGTGAACTATTATGTTCAGACACAAACAAATAGGGAAATTCTCAGAAATTTTGTACCAAGCAGCCTCTCCAGTCTGCACCTTCATGGGGAGAACAGAACCTAGGCCTGTGCAGGGCTTTCTACACGCAGAATCATAGCAGGAATCCTTCCCTAACCTGGGACCCTTTGAAGGATGCAGGTTCAAAGCTGTCCTGATCCAAAACAGTGGTCAAGGGTATAGGGACAGAACATGGAAAGTGGTGCCTTGCTGAGGGCCTCACTGACTTCTCAGTCCAGGGGAAGGAAGGCTATTTAGAGCAGGGCTCTGCTGAGACGAGGCCTCTCTCTAGCTCCCTGTCAGGACCTCAGGCCAGTGTGGTGTGGCATTCCTCTGCATGCCCAGTGCTACTATGGTGGGGGTTAGGGCCCTTTCAGTGCTGTATGCTTGCATTCCTCTGAAGCAAGCACCACGGTAGCCAGCCGCCTCTGGAGGACTGGCTAGGCCTACAGCAGAGAGGCCCTGGGCCAAAGCAGGAAGCCCCACACAGAAACTCTCTCCTACAGCCGGGCTACTGGCCACCTGGAATATTCTCACTTTCAGTCCATAGTGGGTCAGAACCAAGAGGCCTGGTAATTAAAATAGCCTCAGTGATTACTCCCAAGCCTGGTGTATATGGGGCCTCAATCTCCCATAGGTTAACAGGGGATCCTTTTGAGTTGTAGGATGCTGGGAGTTTCTAGGTAGAAGGCAGAATCAATGCTGACTTGGTCAGGTGCCCAAAAGGGACCTGAGTAGCTAAGCTGGTTGGGGTTGGTGGTCTCTGTTTAGTTTCTTGTTAACTGGAGCCAAACTGGAATCACATAGAAATAAGAAATCTAGGGGCTGGAGAGATGGCTCAGCGGTTAAGAGCACCGTCTGCTCTTCCAGAGGACCTGAGTTCAATTCCCAGCACCCACGTGGCAGCTCACAACTGTCTGTAGTTCCAGTTCCCAGTTCCAGGCAAACACCAAGGCAAAATAAATATAAATAAATAAAGTTTATTTTAAAAAAAAGAAAGAAAGAAATAGAAAATCTAAATTGAGAAAATGCCCCCAATAGATTGGCCCAAGGTCATGTCTGTGGAACATTTTCTTGATTTACTACCCATTACATGGATAGTGTTGCCCTGAGCAGATAGTCCTGGCTTGTTTAAGAAAGCAAGCTGAGGGGCCTGGAGAGATGACTCAGTGGTTGAGAGCACTGGCTGCTCTTCCGAGGACCTGGGTTCAATTCCCAGCACCCACATGACACCTTACACCTGTTTGTAACTCCAGTTCCAGGGAATCTGACACCTTTATGTAGATGTACAGGCAAAACACCAAGGAACATAAAATAAAAAATATATTATTATTTAAAAACAAGCTGAATAAGCTATGGGGAGCAAGGCAGCAAACAGTGTTGTTTCCTGGCTTCCATTTCAGTTCCTGCTTACTGATTCCTGCCCCGGCTTCCCTCCATGATGGATTATAAAGTGTAAGCCAAAATAAACCCCCTTTCCTCCATTGTTTTTGGTGTTTTATCATAGTTACAGAAACTAGAACAGACTGTCTGCCATTTCTACCTATCACTCCAAAAAAGCAAAAACCCAAGAATTGGGCCAAGGACATCAGCATCTGTGACGAAGGACCCCAGAGAAGAAGCCATTATCCGCCATGGCCTCTTGGATACAGAGGAACAAATATGGGTTTCTCCAAGGCCTCAGAGAACTTGGAAGCTGACCCCGATTTTCACTGTGTAAATATACCCATTGCCTTCCTTTCTTGAGAACTGCTAACACAGAGACTCAGTGAGGGACCTTGGAGATGTTTCCTCCAGTCACTTCTCCCCACTGAGGGTACACCGTGGGCCCCGGCATGTTTCCTGGGACACTGGACTGGAAGGCATGCACTGTCCCCCATCTCCCTACCCCACCTGCACCAGTGACACTTACATTGATGAGCGCCATGATCCAGAAGGCATAGGATACGTGGTTCTCTGACAAATCTTTTGGGGATGGCCTGGAGAATGTCTGATTTGACCAAGGCTGGGTTGCTGCATGATGTTGGCCCAGGACTCGGGACGCATGGAACAGGTGACTTCTGGTGGTGATATTGACTGTGCTGTTAGCAGGAAAGCAGTTGGCCTCTGACAGGAAGGGATCAGCAATCAGGGGGCTCAACAGAGCTCCAAAGCCCACGAAGAAATGAAGAACCTGGGGGGGTGAGGTGGATACCACTCAGCCTGGTTCAGGACTTGCATCCAAAGGGTACAACCTCCCCTCACCTTTACCTTGTGCCCCAGTCAGGGTCCCCCTGCCTGTCTCTAGAGTTGGGAGGAAGATTCAGGAAGGAGGGGGGGGAAGAAAAGGAAGAATGTTAGGAAAGCCCCCTCTCAACATACTTGATGCCTGGGGTACCCGGTGTGACTGATGCCAACCCTTCCTCCCTTCCCACTTCCCCAGCCTTATTCCCATCGGTGCTGTGTCTGTTACAGTGAACCTGATTGGATTAAGATACACATAGGGCACTAGGAAAGCACCCCTCTGAGGATGTCTGTGAAGGCATTTCCAGGGAGACTTAACTAATGAGGGAACACCCACCCCGAATATGGGTGATGCCGTCCCATCAGCTGGGGTTAGAGATTGAGTATAAAAGAAAATGGAAACAGCCAGACCCTGGCATGTCCCCTCTCTGTTTCCTTGTTGGTGCCAAAGACTGAGCCACTGCTGACATCATTCCCTCCCTACCACTGTGGACTGTATCCCCATGAACTGTGAGCCAAAGTTAACTCTCTTCCTTAACTTGCTTTTTTGGATACTTGCTAATAGCCACATAAGCTGGGTGACCAGAAGTAAAGAGGAGAGGAGGAGAGAGATGGGAGAATAGACAGCCTTCCCTCTTTAGAGAATTTTTGTTAACACTGGGATTCCAGGGAGAGACCAACAAGGCAGGCAGAGATCACCCCTGGAGAGACGAAGAAAGCCAAATCCAGGTATTAGGTGTGTGGCTCAGCTAGTAAGTCATCAGGCCAGGCTGAGTCATAACCATCCCTGGGGAGGGCCTGGGGAGCGCCCTGCACTCTACCCACTACCCAGCCTCCCCCTGTGCGGCTCACCTGAAGGAAGAAGGCTGAGTCCTTCTGGTATATCCTCACCAGCTGCATGTTGGCCACGGTGTCGATGCAGCCCATGGCTAGGCCCGCCAGCGCTATGACCGAGGCCAATACCTTCACATCATGGCAGAAGGGAATGACCGCAAATACCAGAGAGATGGCCAGGGTAGAGGTGAAGAGAGCCCATAACGATTGGGCTAGGCTGGGCAGGGGAGAGCTGGAGTCAGCAGAGGAGCCCAGAGCCTTCCCAGAAGGCCCCTCCCCTTGCCATTGCTCTGCTACCAAGCTGTGGGTTGCAGGTAGGTGAATGAGTAGGCTTGTGTCCTAAGTACAGCAATGGCTTCTCATGGCTACCATAAGTACACCAGATGTCATGCTGGCGCTCACAAAGCTCAACTATCATTTCAGGTTGCTAAACCCCTAAATTATTCACTTTAAGCAATTCTATGAAACAATATTCCTGTCTCTATTAGGAAGGCTACTTTGAGCATCTTCAAGGGGACAGTGCCACATATCTACATGTGATAAGAATTGGGGACCCAGGATGAGCCTGAGTCTGGAAGTCCTTTCTGGACAAGAGTAGGGCCAGAAGGTAAGCTACATGTGTCCTTACACACAGGAATTGACAAGCGCTGTGTTTCCAGGCAGAGTCAAACTGCCAAGAGCAAAGCCATAACGGAATTTGGTTAATGTAGTGACCAAAGGACACTCTAGAAGGGCAGAGATCAGGGGCTATCCCGACTGAGACCAGTCTGAGCAGTACACAGTTCAGACAGACATCAGAATAGCCCTCCACAGGCATCCAAAGGGCTGTTCCCATGAGAGAACAATGTCAAGATGCTTTTGGCAGTGAATTCTGCCCGATAAGCAAATGCCCAGAGGAAGGGTGAAAGACTTGTTTAGGAGCGCAATACAGGCTAATGTGCTGTGTTGGGGCAACAGCTTGGGCAGCAAGAAGGTTCTGGAGGAAGAATGTCCTCAAATTATGAGAAGGAAGAGATGGGGAAGACCACCTCTGGGGTTCCTACCCTGGAAGGGCTGAGGAGAATCTCTGGAGGGGGTGCAGATTGTCTTGTGCTAGCATTTGACTGATCCCCTTGGCATCTGGCCATCTCATCTCCTTGTATCTGATTAAAACCTTTATCAGAAGAGTTCTGTTGATAGCAGCAGTTTATTATTTTGTTATTTTCTCATTTCCAGGCTGATCTGCTGAGGAGATTACTGTTCATGACCCCTGTCTGTTCCCACTCAAAACCTGGGGGTAGGGGCTGGAGAGGTGCCTCAGAGGTTTAGAGCACTGACTGTTCTTCCAGAGGTCCTGAGTTCAATTCCCAGCATCCACATGATGGCTCACAACCATCTATGATGAAATCTGGTACCCTTTTCTGTATATTATATACATAATAAATAAATCTTAAAAAAAAGCCTGGGGGTACACTTGCTTCAAGGCCCAGCTTAAGAGGATGGAGAGAAGGTGGCTGCTATGCGGGTGGGTGGTCTGTTCAGGCCACAGCCCCGCAGCTATCCAGTGGTTCCTGCTCTGACAGCCTTCAGCCCTGACCACCGAGCTGCTACTTTGGTCCTTTGCTTGTGTTTCCGTTTCCTGCTCTCTGATACCGTATCTCATTTGACTCTTCCCCTGGATCCAGTACAGAGGGGATGCCTAGGCACACAAAACTTGATGAAACTGGTACACCATTCTTTTCCTCTCCCTCTTCCTCTCTCCTCTCAGACTTTCTTTCCTCGTAGAAGACAGGCAGGCGGCCTCTTGCAGACTGACCTCAGGGATAGCCAGAGTCACTTCTATGAATGCCTTCACCAACCCATCACCACCACCTCACTCACCAAGTCAAGTACAAATACTCTGAAGTATTAACACAGTACTCATGCCTGCCGTCCTAGCACTCTGAGGTAGGAGGAGGAAAATGGAGAGTTTAGCATAGCCTGGGCTACATAGCAAGTCCATTTATCAAGAATGCAAAAGGAACCAAACAGTTGGTGAAAGCTGGGACCGGTGCTCAGGGGTAGACCTGTGCCTAGTGGGAACCCTAGGGGCGTGGCTTATGTGGAGTGGTTCAGTGCAGCACTCAGGCTTGTAACAAAATCCTGAGGGGATGGGACTCAAGGCCAATAAGCTGTGACAGAAGAAACCATGGGGGCAGGTAGCAAAGGGAAGGGTGGGTAAAGCCTGGTGTTAGCATGTGCACGAAAGTCACGGACCACTGACACTTGTTTGCAGTGGTACAGACATTTGGTACACATGAGAATACTGTGAGGTGGACTTCATGCCTGTGCCCATGTGACTCATGAGTGAACCCAGGCTAGGAGGAAGCAGACATGGAAAATCTCCTTCCTGTGTCTCCTGTCAAGACTTGGGCTGTGGTTGGAGTCTAAGCCCAGAGTCTGGAAGGCTTACCCCACATTTGTTCTGGGTCCCTGGGCCAAAGAGTAGGCCAGCAGTTCACCCTTCCAGGTGCTATAGGGCTGTGCGTGGACTGTCCAGAAATCCTTTAGAACGATTTGTTGTACCCAGGGCCAGGCTAAAGTATATACATTGCCTATTTTAACTGGCTGAGGTAATAACTGCTTTTGGGAATGCAGATACCCAAAGTTTGCAGAGTAATAATACTAAAAAAATTTTGACATCAAAGATGTAGTAGACTGTGTGGTCAAAACACTTGGTTTGAGGTTCACCTCTGATACTGCCCAGTGTGTGACCTTGGCACGCCTAGCCTTGGTTTTCTCCACTCTAATTGGGGGTAGCAAGTGCTCCATCTCAAGGCCTCATGCCTCCCTCTCCACCTCTTCCCTCCTTGAAGTTCTCAGCTTCTTCAACATCAATGCAGGGCCCAGGATACGTGCCAGCAAGAAGAAGGCAGGGACCAGCGCCAACTCCAGGCTTCTTCCCACCTTTCTCGTGAGTGATCCTTATAGGCTGATCCGGGAATATCCCAGCAGCCCACCTGGTTCCCCACAGTATCCAGCAAGAACCCGAGAGACCTTCTCACTTTAAAGATCAGGAAGCTGAGGTCTAGATGGGGAGAGAATAGTGAGGAACTAAGCCCAGGGTCTTGACTCCCAACACATCCAGCAGAGCACCATGGGAACTGGCCTCCACGGGAACTCAGATGTAAATGTTAAAGGAGACTCTTTCCTCCAGAGCCTAAGAAACCTATGCCAAGGAGCCTGATAAACGGTCAAGTTATTTATTAATGGCTCGATACAAAGCTGTAAATGGGAGTGGAGAGAAGGAGGGGCAGAATCCTCCCGCAGGTTGGCTGTGACATGGTGGCATTGCCTGCTGGGCCACTTTGGCTATGTGACCTTGAGTAGGCTGCTAACCCCCCTCAGCACTGGTTGCCAGGTACACATGTGACCACCTTGGTATGTCCCTGCCTTGGGCACCTGTTCTTGGCTTGCTAGTGCTGTGAAAAGAGGTAGAAGCGCATGGCTCTCTACAGGCAGGGCTCTCTGTCCCTAGCTGGGGAAGAATTCTGCAGAGGCCTAATTCCTTGCTGCCTGGAGTTACACCAGGGACGGAGATACCGCCATTCCCCTCAGGAACTCCCTTTTCATGGCAAGGATGCTCGGGACCTCACCTTTCCCTACCCCAGCAGGCTGTCTCTTTCCACAGAAGATCCATGGAAAGGAGTAGAGAACAGAATGGTGGACATCACAGCTGAAGCATTTCTATCAACCTTGAGGGACAGAAAGCCCATTCTTTCAGGAATTCGGATCAGTTAGAAATTTTCTCCCAAGCCAGCCTGGTGGGGGCAGGAAGGGCCCACTATACCTGAGTCACCTCAAGGACTTCAGCCTGTTCATGATCCCATGTTGGGGAGGCAGTATTGCCTTGTTTGACCAGGCTGCAGCTGCACCCTGTTCTTAGTGGCTGTCTGGGCCAGAGACAAACTTAGGTCTGTCTGCCTAGAACTCTCTCATGTCTGACATACCTGACCTGTTCCTCAGGAGCCAGTTCTCAATGTTACACACACACACACACACACACACACACACACACACACACACACACCCCGGTGACCTACCCTGAGCACCTAGCTAGACTAGCCCACAATTCAGCTCTGCCATTCTCTCTATCCTTCCATGTCCTTTCCAGACTGTCATCCGCTGCCCTTCTAGAAGGGACATTTAGGGAGAGCAGAGACCTTATCTGGAGCCCTCACTCCTGAAACAGAGTGGGGTTCAAGAAACATTTGCTGGTGCATAAATTAATCACAAAATGAGTTCTGAGATTTTTAAATCAAAACTTTGATAAATAGTTTCCATATTATCGATTCAACTATTTAAGTATATAACCCAATGTTTGCTTGGTTTTTTTTTTTTTTTTTTTTTTTTTCATATTGTGAGTAGTGAACCATTACCACAGTTTAAATCTTGAGGTTTGTTTATTTTCTTTGTAAGATAAGGTCTTACTATTTAGCCAAGGTTTTCCTAGAACGCACAATCCTCCTGCCTCAGCATCCCACCCCTAACCAGCCTAACCACACCTCTCCCCATGAATGCTGGGATTATGGGCATGCATTGCTATGTCTAGCTTAAATTTAAAATTTTATGAAAATCTAGTTCTTTTCCCTTGCTTATTATAAGTAATGTGCTGTGGACATCCATGTCCACATTTTGGTGTGGACAAATGTTTTTACTTCTCTTGGGCATATACTGAAGAGCAGAACTGCTGGCTTCATGGCAACCCCCTGCTGAATTTTTGTTGTGTTTGAGACAACTTCTCAAGTAGCCCAGGCTGGCCTCAAACATCTTATGTAGTGAAGGATAGCCGTGAACCCTGAGCCTCTTGTCTTTATCTCCCAAGGACTGGGGCTACAGGCTTACACCACTATGCCTGCTTTTAAACAAGAACCCCTCTTGGGCGCTGAAAACCCAGTAGAACTCTGGCACAGATTTGTGACATGCTAAAAGGGGATAAGCTGTAGATGGGACAAATAGAGGCTTTCTGGAAGTGAGGCTGCTCAGAGCCCAGCCCAGAGAAAGGATTTGACAGTCCTGTGTTCCAGCCTGCAAGGGGCTAGTGACCTGAGATGCAAGTGAACTTCCAGCTGGCTATGAGGACGGGGTTAAGATTCAGTTTGTGACAAGGATTTGCAGGAGGGGTTCTTAGCTGGGTCTAAGCAGCATGAAGATAAGAGAGAATTAGATTTAGGAAGATAGATAAGGAAGGTGTCAATTGGCATATGTAGATATCAACAAGCTGTCAGCCACTTCTTGCAGGGGAGAAGCCATGGAGAGGCTGGGAGATGCTGGAGATCTTAAATCATCAGTCTACTGATGTCCTGAGATGAAGGGGCTTCCCAGCTGCCTGGGGTGGTTAGACAGGTCCCATAAAACCAGGAAAAACAAAGCACCCTACCCTTTTGTCTAAATATCCCTTACCTGTCCTGTCAAATCACATGCCTAGTCACCCTGCCAGCCAGGTGGCTTTCTGTGTCTCTTTGTACTGAGCAAGACTTTCCTAGGGAGGCTCTAGTTCAGGGTATAGTGACTAACCTTGCTCTGCTGACCCCGCAGATAGTCTCCTTTACAGGCCAGGCTCTTTGTCTCTGCTAAGGGCAGGGGAGGAAAGACTGGTATTGCCCTGAGGACCTGCTCCAATGCATGCCCTATGGAGGCATCTAGAAGTCTCTCTGTGGCCCAGAGCCCTCAAATTAGGCAGTAGATAGGACCTAAGCAGAATCGTAAAGAAAAGCATCTGGTGTGACACTCTCCCCCCACACACACCCTCTTCACAGCTGGCCCTTGAGATTTGTTAAGGCAATCTCCCCCTCCAGTGCCAGCCTGGCACCCTAGCTGGTAATCACTTAAGCTGAAAAGCACTTCCTTGCAGGGACATCAGCATTTCACCAGACAGGGGAGGCTGTGGTCCACACTTTAGAAGTCATGGCAGGGCTTCTGTTCAGGTCACTTTGGGGGTATGAATCAGGAGACTGCTTAGAGTCAGCCCGGTGGGGGACATCATTGCTAACACTCAGCATTCCCCTCTCTTTTCCACTAGAACCCTGTTTTGCTCTGTATCAAAGAAAATGGTTCCTGGTGGCATTTTAAAGCTGTGAGGGCTGAAGCTCAGAATTTAAAACCCTACTCCAAGATCCCTATCTGGCTCTGGAAGATTCCCGGCAGGAATCCCAGAGGCCCACATTGCCTTCTCAGGCACTGTCAGAGCTCAAGAAATCTCAGCCCATGAAGACGCGCAGGATACTCATCTCTTCAGCCATAGAGCAGCCACAGACATGCATAAGTCAATAAGAGCTACTTCCAAGGCACTTGGGACTACAGACAAATGCCCACATTCAAACCCTGGACCTAGTCAATGTGGAACAAGGTTTATCCTTCCTCTCCTTCTTTTTTGGCTGCTTGAGACAGGGTCTTGCTATGGTAGCCCAGGCTGTGGCCTCCAACTTAAAATTCTCTCTGATTCAGCCTCCAAAGAGCTGGGATTACCACACCTAGGTGGATTTCTTAACCCCTCTGTGTCTCTGCTTCCTTGTGTATAAAATGGAAGACAATAATATTAGTTAAATAGCCCTGGCACAGGCCTTTTGCACGAAGGTTTAGTAACTACTGTTGATATTGCTGTGGTTTCCTGCTGCCAGGATTCTCTCTGCTGCCTCTTCTAGCCCAGGAATCTAGAGAAAGGGACAGAGCCAGGGAACATGGTCCAGTCGGGTGTGTATTTCTTCACATTTCAGCAAAGTGGGCTGACCAAGCTCTCACTTACAATTATCCTCATTCTCCTTCCTGATTGCTCCTAAAAAGTTCTAGGAAGGAGAGGTCCAAGTCAGCACAACACAACAGAACATCTGTGAGGTTTAGGAGTGTGGTCCAGTGGTCCAGTGGCAGAGAGCTTGCCTGCACACATGCATCCCTGGGTTCCACGCCCAGCACCCCGAAACAACAACAGATCCCCTCCTCTAGCAGTCAGAGATATTCCCTTTTCCTTTTTTTGTTCATTTTTTAGGCTGAACAGACCTTTGGAATTCTGTATATCCAATCCTATCCCAGACCCACAAAAACACTGATAGGCACAAGATTTGCTTCTGAGAGTTCTAGCTTTTGCAAGAGAATATGGGGGAAATGAAATTTGTCTCTCTCCAACTGCCAAGATGTGGTTGGCTCTGGGTTGCTTAGACTAGGGGGTCCACTGTACTTGACATCTGTAAGGCATCTTCTCACATCTGCACACCTGGAGGACCGAACCCTCCAGCCCTTTGGCCCAGAATGGCCCCTACACGTTTGTTTGTTTGTTTGTTTTTAAAAATTATTTGTTTTGTGTTACACCTCCTGCAGTTCAGGTGGAGTGAAGAAAACCTCACTGGAGCCTCTTGTGTGCAAGCTGTTCATGGCTCAGCTCTAGGTCTGAACAGAGAAAAAAGGCTGCTGTCTTTCTACAAGAGGGACATCTAAACAAGGATGCCCTTCCTAGTACCAGAGAGAGAGAGACCAGAGCTCCGTCTTGGTAAAGGCTAAGGAGGAGTAACAAGGTGGAATCGTACAGAGGGGGGAGTCTGGGTTCCAGAAACAGGGGATGGATGAGAGGCGCTATACTTCTCTACCTGGCCCTCACCATGCGGGTCTCAGAGGCCCAAGGGCTCAATCTTCGCAGACCAGTTCTGCAGCCCTTACCATCTAAGTAAAGGGACCACCTGTGTCCATTGATGAGGAGCTTCTAATAGTCAAGCCAACACTGGGTTCCTGTTCAAATCAAAGGCCAGCCTTGTCACCAAGAACTGCCCGCTGAGCTGCCACCACCAACTGTCTTCCCACCTCAGTGCCAACCAATTCCACCTTCCGGCGGGGCTACAAAATCTCAGGAGCAGCAAAACAAGGGTCCTACGCATCTCTGAAGGCTTCATCACTTCTTGGCTTGTGGGCTTGGTGAGCAAGGGTTTTAAGCTCTCTAGGGGCGAGTGAAGACAAATACACAGCCCAGAAGTCACCTTCAGTCCCGAGAGAGTTTTCCGGGAGAGCTTGTAGTGGGGGAGGGAGGCAGCCCCTGGGCTAGGACCCGGCCCAGCAGGGCAGGTGGTCTCAGCTACGGGGTTGGGGAGGGGAGCACGGGCGCGACACTCACGTCCTCTTGAAGACGCCCCCGAGGGCGCTGCCCAGTAGGAGGCAGAGCTGCTGCGAAAAGAAGACCCAGGAGATCTGGGGCAGCGAGCTGTGCGTTTGGCAGCGCAGGTCCAGAAGCGTGGGCCCCAGGAAGGCGATGCAGAGGCCGAAGCTAAAGAAGACGCTCCAGTAGGTGAGCGTGGGCTGCAGGTTGCGGCGGAGCAGCCCCGACACCCGGCTGTCGCAGCCCATGGTTTGGCCAGCAGCTCGCTGCGAGTCCAGGGCCGAGTGCGGCAGTCGACGGGAGGCCGGGCTGGAGGAGGAGAGGAGAGGAGGGGAGCGCCGCACGGCTGCCCCGCCCTTGGCCAGCGCGAGGGACGCCTGGCGGTCGGGGGCGCCGTGGACGCACGTGTCCCGCCGCGGGGACCGCCCCGCCTCGCCCCGCATCCCGAGGGACCCCGAGCTGTAACCCACCCCGGAGCACGACTAACGCTTCGTGAGCCCCACATAGTAGCCTTTCCTCTTAGTGACCTGAATCCTCATCACTTGATCCTGGGCGCGCTGCAGGTGGAGGACTTCGAGGTCTGCCAGCCTCCGCCCCTACCCTCCCCCCCACGGGAGAAAAAAGTCTCATGTGCACATTGCTTTTTTTGTGCCTTTCATTTGGGAACTCAAGGGACTCAGAATATTGTCCTTTGGAAACACCCCCACCCCCACCCCACCCCCGGAAACTTGGGTCTTCATTTTGCTGCATTTACGTTCTGAGATTTATCTAAGGCCTAGAGCATGGTAGGCAAGTATCCTTAGTCCTAGAAACTTAGTTCTCCACTCTAAGCTTGGGATAGGGGGGCAACATCTGCACCTGTGCAGGTATGGCACGCAGGAAGATGACATCCAGACTCTATTTCTTCCCGGTGCAGTGAGGGAGAGCAGAAACCCCAGGATTCCTAGAGTAATTCTGAGATAATCCTCCAGACAGAGGATTGTTTAACTCCAGGATCCTGCCGCCAACCCCAGTGGCCCCTGGATGGTTGTCTGTGGTCCTGCCTGCCCCGGAGGGAGCTAGAATGTGGTGCCTGTAGCAGAACAGAGCCAAGCCGTAAGACCCTTCAGTGCCTCCTTTACCACGTGTTCCAATAGTGGTGGAGGTTATGACATTGTGCCCACTTGTATCCAGGGGTACCAGGACTGAAAGCACCCAGAAGCGTTTGGCTGAGTGACCCCCCCTAACTTGGCATGAAGTGGAGACAATTTCTCTGGCATTCACACCACCTCAAAAATGCTACCCCCCCATACCTGTTCCATCCTATCCTAGATCTGTTCCGTCCTGGATGGTATTTATCAACGGAAGGCACCAGTAGTAAATGTCCCTCTGTCTCAGTCACTCTGTGGGTGATGCCAAGAACTAACTTAATGGGTGGGCTTTATAGTACTTGGAATAAAGTACAAAGTTACCATCTTGGAAGGGGGGGACCCCTCATAATCACTAGCTCTTGAGTCCTCTCAGATACTAATGTAAAATCCTAGAACAATGGGAACTCAGAGATGGGAAGGGTGACCTGGGGTTCAGACCTCACCTCCTCCCTTTTGTCCCAGTGATAGCCTGATCACCTTTTCCTGACTGCCACTTCTACTGATGGAGAATTCATTTTCTTTGCATTTAAAATTTTTTTAAACAAAATTTATTTATTTTATATACGATTTTCCCGCATGGTTGTTTTGTGCACCGTGTGCATGCCTAGTGCCAGTGGAGGTCGGGAGAGTGAGTCAGATCACCTGGAACAGGAGTTACAGATAGTTGTGAGTCACATGAGTGCTGGGAATCCAACCTGTGGCTTCTAGAAGTTCTCAGCTGCTGAGCTGTCTCTCCAGTCCCTGCTTGTCATTTGCTAATGGCCCGCTTCCATTGTTAAGTCAGCTCTGGGTAGGACATCTTCCACGACGCCGAAATGTTTCTCTCTATAACTGTTTCCCAAAGCCCCACACAGAATGATCCTCCTGCTCTCCACCTGTTAGTCTTTCTGACATGTGATCGGGATGCAGGGATTCCACACATATGATCTGTACAAGGGGATGTGATATTACTTCTCCAGCCAGAGGACCTGGAGTCCTTCATGCTTTGTCCAGAGGACGCATCCCAGCTCCACTGCCCTACCGGCTGGCTTCTCTGCCACAATGCCAGTGAGCCTAGTGAGGCAGCCCACTGTCCGGGATGACAAAAATATTTTATAGTTTGATCTGAATAGAAACTATTGTTGCCATTTAGAGGACACCTCCAATGTACTGCAACTTTTGGCAAGCTGAGCAATTTAAGCTAAATAAAAAGTAAAAGCCTTAAAGTGTTTAAAATCAGGACCTTGTAACCTCCCTTTCCTTCTGAACCCCTCCCCTCCCCTCCCCTCCCCTCCCCTTCCCCTTCCCTTCTTTCTTTCTCTTTTTATTGTTTGTTTCTGTCTGTCTGTTTCCCCAGTTTGGTGCTAAGGACCACACTCAGGGCATTCCCACATGCATGTTCCGTCACTGAGCTAACACCCCAGCTTTCCCTGAACCCTTCCCTGCCCCTCTCCCCTAAGCACGAAGAAGAGAGGTCCATTGAAATCCCTTGTCAGCAATAAGGCCAGATCACAAAGGGAGTCCATCGTCCATCTCAAAAAGGAAGACTGCGGATCAGAACACACCTGGTTGTACTTCTGTGTAAGATAACATTGTCCCTGTACTCATTTGGAGGCCAAGAGACTCTCTCCAAAACCAGATGCTTCCTGATAATTGCTTAAAAGCTCTTAAAATTATCTAAACATGTCTATTCTCTCCTCTCCTATGGAAAAAGAGACACCTGAGCTTCCAAGTGACATTGGTTGGTAGGTAATCACATCCCTGTGATTTCCCTCGCACGAGGGTTCAATATTCTTACCCTATTTAATGCTTCTCAGTTTATTCTGGCAAGCTTTCCAAGGACAGAGGGAATCTCCTTTCACCCCCATACTACTCAGTTAGAAGCTTACTGGGCTACAGGCTTGAGAAGTGGGTATTTTGTCATACATAATCTATATTATAGTAAAATAGTAATAAAAGACAGCAAGCAGGAATGAGGTGAATAGCCCTGCACTGTGAATCTGTACTCAGCCTCATTACAGTCAGGAGGCTGTTGGATGCTCTGCTCTATGAGGCTTTGGGTGAGGAGAAAAAGGCAGCTTGGAGGTAGAGAATATGACGTGGAAGACGTGGCGGAAGTACATCTAGAAGATGAAGCCGGGATAGCCAGGTCAGACTCATCCTCTTCCTTCCATATCTCTGTTCTCCAGCTTCATACATTCTCAACTCCCTTCTGAAGAATTCATGCTCAGACACTGTAAAACCAGACAACTTCATTTGGGGGGGTCTAAGAACTGCAGCTGGGGAATACACAGGTTCCTATTGTCCTCAGTTAGCAGGGAGTGCTCCAAAGTGATTCATCAGACAGACTTCAAGGACAGAGGGAGCACCACAGTTACATGGGAGGAGAGCGACTGGCAGAGAGACACCCCTCACCTGCCCGACTCCTGTTCCTGGGCTGTACCTGATTGGTTGAGCTGTCTACACAAGGCATAAAGTTCGTTAGTCATTTGTGAGCCTGTTACAGCTGCTGAATCCAATAAAAGACATTAATACTTTCCAAGGCCTTGGGCCAGCTCAAAGTTCTCATTCCTGTGTCATTTTCAGGGCCAGTTAAGCTCTGTTTCCCTTGCCAGGAGGCTACATGTCTATATCACCAGCACCTAAAAGGTGGCGGGAGGAGTTAGTTCCAAGTCACCCTAGCTATATAGAGAGTTGGCTAGGCTATGTGAAGCCCCACCTTAAAAGCTAAATAATAAATTCTTATGCAGCAGCCTGATGTTTGCATAGATCAGGGGTTCCTTAAAGTCCCCCAACTCCATTTTATTTATTTTTGGTTTTTTGATACAGGGTTTTTCTGTGTAATTCTGGCTGTTCTGGAACTTGCTCTGTAGACCAGGCAGACATCCTCCTGCCTCTGCCTCAAGTGCTGGGATTAAAGACATGTGCCACCATGTCCAACTTAGGGTTCCACTTTTATTTTTAAAATCTCCTCGAAAGTTTTCTTGAGGACCTTTAGGTAGTTAGTTAGTGGTTACTGGAGGTGGAAGAGACATTTTCTGTAAATGACGTAAATCACCCATGTTCCTATAAATAACCCCCCTCCTGGGGTCCTGTAAACAACCGTAATTAAATTCATTGAATCACCACACATACACCCATACACAAACACATACACACTCTCTCACACAAAGAAACACATATACACTCACACATACAAACACACACATACATACACACGAAAGTTCCAGGAGGGCTAGTTGGGAAGAGGAAAGTGGTCTGTGGGAATGGGAAGGGAACAGGAGAGGGTAATAGGAAGAATAAAAATACATTATACACACACATGAAATGTCATCATGAAGTTGTGTACAACTAATGTATGATTTAAAAAAAATAGTGTTTTAGTCCATGATATTTACTTGGAATACCAAGGTGTGCCCTCCTCTGGCATTTAAAGTAAAACCAAACTGGGGGTTGGAGAGATGGCTCAGTGGTTAGGAACACTGGCTGCTCTTCCAGAGGTCCAGGGGTTTGTTTTCCAGCTCACAAGCATCTAGCCTCAGCAGGCAATGGGCACACAAGTGTTACACAGACATATGTGTAAGCAAAACATCCACACACAACAAATACAAATGAAAAGCTCTTTTTTTTTTTAAAAAAAAAAAAAAAAACGTTATTTATTTATTTGTTTGCCTTGGTGTTTGCCTGGAAGTGGAACTACAGACAGTTGTTAGCTGCCACGTGGGTGCTGGGAACCTGGGTCCTCTGGAAGAGCAGACGGCACTCTTAACCACTGAGCCATCTCTCCAGCCCCCAAATGAAAAGCTCTTAAAAAGCAAACAAACTGAGGGGCTGGAGCGATGGCTCAGAGGGTTAAGGCACTTGGTCCAAGTCTGATGAACTGGGTTTGAGCCCCACGTCCTCTATGGTAGAAGGGAGCAAACTGACTCCCACGAGTGGAAGATCTGTGCCCACTTTCCATAAAATACGAAAATTAAATAGAAACAAAAATCAAATCAAAGGAACCGCCCCACCTCCACCAAAGCTAGTCTCTCGCTAATTTTCTCTCTATACTCCTTTAGGAGCTCTTCCCAGATAAATTCTGTCCAACTCCGCCCTGTGCCACACATCTGACTCGGCTCATTCAGGGCGATTCCAGCCACTGCCAGCCTCGATACCAGAGAGACAGTCACCAGTTCTTCAGAACCGCCCCATGAGTTCGCGGGCCCCAGGGCAGTAACCTAAGTTCTAGCTTCCGGCTCCTACCCCTTCCCTAGGATGCCCCGCCTGCCAACAGGACATCGGGAGCTGGATAAATAGCTGGGAGCAGTTATTTGCACAAGTTCTTTACAACTTTTAGTTTTATACTTCTACACCTTATCTCTCAACTGAGTTCTCTGAGAACAGGGGCTGTCCTATTTTTCTTTCTTGTTTTTTGAGACAGATGCAGCTGCCCTTGAACTCATAGTAATTCTTCTGTCTCAGCTTCCCAAGTATGAGGATTACAAGCATATGCTACCTCATCTGACTATTTTGTTCATTATGTTGTGTATTTAAACTTTTTAATTGATCTTGGGGAATGTGTGTATGGGGGGGGGTTCCAGGGATGAAACTCAGGTCTGCAGATTTGTAACCTGCTGAACTATCTCACCAGCTTTTGGCTGTGTATTAAAAGTCTATTCTTAGGCCTAGGGATGTAGCTCATTGGTAGACTATGTGTGTGAGGTCCTGGGTTCTATCTGTAATATCACAAAAGCAAAAGATTTTGCTGCTATTTCTCTTTTGGAAGGGAATTGCTCCCATCCCTTACTAGCTCTAGGGTGGAATTTAGCCCCCACCCCAAATATGAAGAGCTTTGGAGGAAAGAGTGTACAGGTGTGAAGGATTTCTAGCTTGGAAATAAGCCTGTTGGCTTTCAACAGCTACCTCTTCAAAGTCTCTCTGACCTTCCTGGGCCTCTTCATGGGACTGGTAACCATCCCCATCCCCACACTTGCTGTTCTTCAAAGACATGGAGTTTGGTCCTTGCTGGGTGCCTGGGTCTTCACACTGAAATCCTATATCAGTCTGCAGTCCTTTAGACTGGGATGGGAGTGGGGTTGGTGGGAGGGGAGGAACCAACCACAGTCTAGCCACACTCCTTTACGTTCATCAGATTCCTGAGAGTCTAAATCCACGCCACCCAGCTTGATTTTTGCTATCGTTTCTATTAGAATTGAAAACCTTCAAAGTAAAAATAATGTGCAAGAAGAGAAGGTCTGCTGCCCCCAGGTTATGGGGGTGTCACTGGGCCTGTCTCTGTCGTTATGCTTGGTTGGATCATCTAAGTGACTCTGAAGCCCTGCAGAGTCTCAGGTCTGCCTGGAGCAGCCCCAAGAGGTCTGAAGTTCAAGATCAGTCAGTACACTCTGCCATGCCTGTGGCCAGCCTGGAGCATGAGGTCACCCCTTCCACATTTCAATATTGTCTCCACCATTGCCACATCACTGCTGTGCTGGCGGCAGTGTGAAACAAGCTTTCAAAGGCTGCATGTGGGGTTGGCATGGAGCAGGTGACATAGTTTGGTGCCAAGAACATTCCCTTGATAGCTAAACCACCTTACCACACATGAACTTGAATAGGGCAGAGGCAGGTGTGTGCACAGACAGCCTCCCTTACCAAATATCCACGTGAAGTCTAAGTGTCCAGCCTGCTTGAAAAGGGGAATGTGTAGGCACCACAGGTGCCAAGGAAGACAGGGAGGTGAGAAGAGGTGAGATGATCAGAAAGTATCTTAGAGAGAGCTGAAAAGACCCTGGAGAGACTTTACTCAGGAACTGGTCTTCTCTTGATGCTTCATATGTTATAGTGTTTATAAACACTGGCTGTAGACAGCCTGACTTGGAAACTCCAGGAGACTTTGAAATGGTCTCATGCAATCTCTCATAGGAAAGTTGAATTCCACCCGTAGCATCCCTGCAGATAGGCACTCAGTCTCACCTTGAACATGCCCAGGATTGTGATCAGAGGGGTCTCATTCTGCAGGAACGGAGACTTGGTGCACTTCTCTCTGAAACGGGGAGAATCATGACTCTAACAGAGAGAAAATGTACAGTAATAAGTAGCGTAGGAGCCAGTCCCATGAATTCTTTTTTTTTTTTCTTCTATAAGTCATTGAGCAACAGCAGTCTTTTCTCTGCCTGAGAAGCCAGTCCTTCTAGTTTGTCCTTTTTTTTTTTTTTCAACACATTGCCAGGTATGACCTTGAACTTCTGATCTTCCTGCTCTACCTCCTGAATGCCGGGACTGCAGGCACCACTGTACCCGGTTTAAACAATGCTGGAGATCGAAGGCTTTGTGTGTGCCAGGCTAGCCCTAGACAATGTCCCCAGCAATCCTTGTGAATTCTTATTGTCAGCAGCATCACAAACAGCCCTCCTGGTATGGCACACTAAAGACTAGCAAAGTGCATTTATGGCCTAGCAGCAGAAGCATTCCAAAGAACTTACTAGAAATGCAGATTGTAGGTCTTGCTGACTTAGAAACTGGATCAGACCCTGTGCCCGTGTCTAAGCAGGCTTCCGGGGGGCGTGGAGGTGGCTGAGGTTTAGAATCAGCGCTGTAGAGCTATGAAGAGGAAGTCCGCCTCTCAGGACTATACAACAATAGCGATCACTATTTGAAGACACTAGTTACTTTGTTTCCAAGCAGCCCTTTACCACTTCCTGCATGCAGCCAGCCACTCTTTTACCACGATGCTCATATCATCTAGCATCAAGTAGTGCTCTGACGGCCAGTGACTTTTAAAAATGATGTCCCCAGGGCTGTTAATGACTACTGTCTTCTTTCTTCTAGAATTTCTAGTGTAGGGGTATCTTATTGTTGTTATTTTGCTTGTTTGAACAAGATGGCCTGGATCCTAATGCTGGGGTTATATTATAGGTGTGCACCACTGCACTCTGGTTGTAGTGTGTTGGGGATGGCCATGCACTCCAGGCCAGTACTTACTAACTGAGCTACATCTCCAGCCCTGGCTTTTAGTTTGTTAGATGAGGTTTCAGTAGTGTAGCCCAAGCTAGCCTCAAACTCTAGCTTCCTGAGTACCAGGACTACAGGTGTCGTCTTTATTCTGAACATTCTGACAAGTAATTATCTCAGGCCTGCTCTATTCTAAACAGATGACATACAGTAATTTCTTGGTTTTTTTTTTTTTGTGGGGGGTTCTCCTTTTGTTTGAGGTGGTTGAGCCCAGGCTCAGGCACAAGTTTGGCCAGCTCTCTCCTCTGAGTTACATACCTAAGCTTGTTTTTTTTTTTTTCTCTTTTTAATGAAATTAAACTTACATATATTAAAATCTGCATATATTAAGAGAGATAACATGGTGAATTTTGACATGCATACACATTCCTGTGACCTCGAGTCAGAACAAAGCCTAGGACAATTCTAGTGCCCACCTACCAAGTGCCAGATCATCTGTCCAGCGATGTCTGAGAGAGTGTCTGGTTCCTCTGCTTTGGCAGGCAATAGCTTGTTCTATGGACCCACTATATTTTCTCACCCTCTTTGCTTTTGGTGGACTTTCAGACTGTTTCCAAATAGACTCTACAATGCACAGAGTTCTTCCCATACATTGTCTTTTGGTGGGTGGCAGCTCTCATTCTTTTGGCTGTATGCCCAGACATTGCTATATCAAAATATTTGACCTAGTCAGATACCGCAATTGTTTCTCAAAGCCGATACATAATGTGAAGGTTGTCATGGCTTACTGGTGTTCCAATTGTCCCACAGCCTTCTCAACCTTTGTCATTTTGAGTCATGCTAATGTTAGCTACATTGTTGGGAGCACTGGTGTCTTGGGGCTTTTTTAAAAAAATATTTATTTATTATGTATACAGTATACAAAAGAGGGTACCAGATCTCATTATAGATAGTTGTGAACCATCATGTGGTTGCTGGGAATTGAACTCAGGACCTTTGGAAGAACAGTCAGTGCTCTTAACCTCTGAGCCATCTCTCTAGCCCTGGCTCAGGGCCTTTAATGCTCATTTTCCTTGTGCTCAATAAGGCTCAGCACTCTCTATGCTTATTAGCTGTGTGTACATCTCTTATGAAATTCTCCTTAAAGATTCCTGCCTACTTTTTCTTTGCACGTAAAAAACTTCATGGCTATGAGGTATGCTGTGATATTTCAATACACACATACTGTGCTGCATAGTCTCTGTCTTTTTAAAAATCTACTTGTCACAAGCTAGGGTCATCTGGGAAAAGGGAGCCTCATCTGAGAAAATGCCTATATTAGACTTGTCTGCAGGCAAGTCTGTGGGATTTTTTTTGACTGATGATTGATAGGAGAGAGCCCAGTCTATGGGTCATGCCGCCCCTGGGCAGGTGGTCCTGGGTTGAATGAAAAGGCAAGCTGAAGGCTATGTATAGGATGTATGCCTTTAACCCTAACATTTAGGAGGCAGAGGCAAGCATATAGAGGTGACTTTGAGGCCAGCTTGGTCCAGGCCAGGGAAGCAAACTGAGTGAACCAATAAGCAAGGTTCTATATGGTTCCTCTTCAGTTCCCATCTCTCGTCCCTGTGTTGAGGTGCTGTGACATCTTCCCTTCCTCTCTGGTTTGCTCATATATATATATTTATTTATTTGTGTGTTGGGGAGAATGCTGGTGTGTGTGTATGTGTGTGTGCTGTGTCACACATGTAGAAGTCTGAGGCCAGCTTTCCAGAGCCTGTTCCCTTTCCATCACATAAGCCTGGAGGATTGCACTTAGGGCATCAGTGCCCTTACCATATGAACTCTTTTTTGCTGGATCCACTCTGAATTTCTGTAACATTCTTTGCTTTTGCATTGCTGGAGATCCATCCCAGGGGCTCATATGCTGCTCACTGTATCTTACTTGTAGCCCTGACGGTACATTTTTACTTTCCACTTACAGAGGAAGACATGGAGTATCTTTACCTTTAAAAAAATATTTTTCTTTCTTTCTTTAGAGATACAGGGTCTCACTTATCCCTGTAGTCCTGGCTGGCTTGGAACGGACTACCATGTAAGTAAGGCATCTTGAATTTGTGACAATCCTCCTGTCTCAGCCTCCCAAGGACTAGGATTATAAGAGTATGCTACCACACTTCACTTATGTACCTGTTTTTATGCAAAGGTCATGTCATCTGTGTTCTTATAGCTCTGTAATTAGTTTTGTAACATTTGTTTATTTGATGTTTGAAAGAGGTTCTTGCGAATCATCCTTCAGCTTCGACTTCCAAATGCTAGTATTAAAGTCATATCCTGTGTTGTAGGATTTGAAGTTAGGCTTGTGATCCCCTCCTTTATAGTCTTTGCTCAGGATTGCTTTGGGGGAGGTCTTCATGGCTTTATTTGAATTTTAGGAGTGTTTTTCATATCTTTAAAGAATGCCACTATTATTTTTATAGAAATTTAATTTGCTTTTAAAAAAAGGAAACAAACAAATAAAAAATCAGGGTTTTGCTATGTAACCCATAGTGGCTTTGAACTCATGAACTTCCTGCTTCATCCAAATACTCAGAATACAGTGTGCATTTCCAGTCTGGGCTAAACATTTTGCATAGTTTTAAAATTAGACTGTCTGGGTTAGTTGTAGTTTTATTGCTGTGATAAACACCCAAGAGAAACAATCCAAAGGAGAAAATATTTTTCTTGGCTCATGGCTTTGGAGGTCTCTGTCTGTGATCAGCTGACTCCGGGGCTTTAAACCTAAGGTGAAATAGAGCATCATAGCTGAAGGTTGTGCTGAAGCAAAGTTACTCACCTTCTAAGGCCAGGAAATGGTCTGTCTGTCTAGGGCACATCTCCAGTGACCCAGTTTTCACAGTTAACACTTGGCCATTGTCTGTTCCAATCTCGAGTCCATCGGTGGATGAGTACTGTGATAAAAAGGCAAAGCCCTTGTGATTCCCTAAAGCCACGCCTCCAAACATTGCCTTTTACTACAGGAGCCTTCCTGAAATACATCTTTACAACATCTGACTCTTTAGTTTTTGATCTATTCTTGCTCTGAGCAATTATGTGTTCCAGTTTCATTTTTGTTTCTGTGATAATATACCCTGAGGAAAAGCAACTCAGGAGAGAAGAGATGTATTTGGCTTATAAGCCAAAGCAGGAGCCTAACTTGCACCCTGACAGTCACAAACAGAGAGAACTAGAGCCATGCATGCTGCTTGTCTGCTTGCTTTGGGCTAGCTTTCTCCTTTCTTACACTGTTCAGGACCCCCTGCTTAGGGAATGGTTCCGCCCACGGTGTACTGGTCTTCCTACATCAATTAACAAGACAGTTCTCTGGAAACAGTCCCCCAGGCCAACCTGATCTGGATAAAGCCTCATTAAGGATCTCGCCAGGTGATTCTAGGTTGTGAAACTGACAGTTAAAACTAATCAGAACA
The DNA here is from genome assembly GCA_004025045.1 of Sigmodon hispidus. Taxonomy (NCBI): domain Eukaryota; kingdom Metazoa; phylum Chordata; class Mammalia; order Rodentia; family Cricetidae; genus Sigmodon; species Sigmodon hispidus. Next base: position 126,260 of record PVIH01002153.1, on the reverse strand, counting down.
CACATCGCAGATGTCTTCTTGTCTGCACAAATATTATCTTTGATCCTCACAATGATTCTGTGAGGTAGCAATTATCCCTGTCATGGACAAGGAAACTGAGACTCAGAAAGGCAGAGTGCCTTGCTCACAGTCGCATAGCTAGATAGTACCGGATTATGTATAGAGCCCAGATCTGCCTCAAAATCTAGATCCTCCCCAGGAGCCTTTCTGCCTCTCACAGTCTGTCCTGATTTACAAACCTACCATGAGTGATAGGTAGCCCCTAACACATCTTCCTCAGGAGTCACCATGGAATCAAGCCTTCTTGCTTTGTTTATATATAGCCCATGTTTTCAATCAAAGACCCATCTGGAGTGATGGAATGAGGTGGGCTCAGGTTTGGGTGGCCACACACTTACTGTGCCAACTCAGGGCTGCCACTTTGGCATCAGGAGACTAATTGCTCATTTGTGACTGTTGACGTGGGATTAAAAAGAGAGTGTGTGCTTTGGAAGCACTTGGCTTCTCTGGGTACTGTCCTTAACACCTTGTCCAGCTCCAGCCTTGTCTAGTTTAGGGCTCCTCTCCCCTGCCAGTCAGCCATACATCAGTGGGTGCTCTTCCAGCTGCTCTGGAGTAAGGATGGCAGATCACAGTCCTGGGGGATCTAACTGTTACTCATCCAAGTTGTGAGGAAATGCTGGTCAGAGCACACCATTCTCCCCTCTGCTTTTGGCCTGATTACACTTTTAGGATGCAGGGGAACTGGGGACTTTAATCTCACTCCAGGGCTGCCCCGGCGCCTGCCTGTGTTTCCTCCACCCCCTTGCTCCCCTTTCATATGAAGACCAGTTGCTGTGTCCCTAACAGAGTGACAATGGGTCCCACATTCATCACGGAGGATTTAATGGTTAAGCGACATTTGTCTATGACTTGGAAGTCTCAGAACTTGGCTACAGTCACTTGATATGGCCCTGTGTTGGTGTTTGGAAAGCCCCTGCTGATGCAGGGAGACACTTTCTGTCCTGATAATAACAGAAATAAAAATGGAGACTTGGGGGCTGGATGTTCAGAAGGCTGAGGCAGGAGGATCACCGCAAGTCTGAGACCAGTCTGGGTTTCATAGTGAGTTCTAGGCCAGCCTAGCCCTATCACACACTTTTTTTTTTTTTTTTTTTTTTTTTTGTTCTTGTTGTTTTTGTGAGAGGTTTGGGTTTAGCACTGCCATAGAGGGCTCAGTCTGCTCCACATCCGCAGAATAATAGGCCCCATTGTCAGGCTGCTGTCATGGCCTGGAATCCTGCTCATTTTCTATGATTAACGAGAATGACATTTTCTTAAAAATGATTTATTTATTTTTATTTTATGTGCATTGGTGTTTTGCCTGCATGTATAACTGTGTGAAGGTGTCAAATCTCTTGGGGCTGGAGTTACAGACAGTTATGAGCTGCCACGTGGGTGCTGGGAATCAAACCTGGGTCCTCTGGAAGAGCAACCAGAGTTCTTAAATGCTAAGCCATCTCTCCACCCTGAGAATGACATTTTAAGACATTTCTTTCCTTATATTTTAAGATTTTTTTTTATAAGATACAGACCAGTGGCCAATTCTTTAAGGACCTAATGCCATCCTGCTTCTGGAAGACTAGTCCTCACGATAAGAGTAAGAGTCTAGAAAAGGCATATTTCATATGAACACTGTCAACAAGAGGTGGAGGGACATATCTTCCTTTCACAGCATGTGAATTAAGAGCTCAGAGGTGCCATGGCTAATCTTTGTTGTCAACTTTACACACCTGGGAAGTGAGGAATTGCCTCCATCAGACTGGCCTATGGGCCTGTCTAGAGGGCATTTTCTTTATTGCTAATGGATATAGGAGGACTCAGAACACTGCGGACACCTAGGCTGGTGGGCCTGGGCTGTGTAGGCAAGTTGAGCAAGCCAGAGGAAGCAAGCGGGTAAGCAGCATCCCTTCATGGGCTCTACTTCAGTTCTTGCCTCAGTTTCCCTCAGTGATAGACTATAAAACTGTAAGGTGTAAAAACCTTTTCCTCCCCAAACTGATTCGGTCATGGTGTTTATCACAGAGACAGAGAGCAGACTAGAACAGTCCCTGTGAACATCTTTGTAACTTTGTTCACATGAGTTCTTCCTCCCTAATTTTTTTTTTTTAAAACTTTATTTATTTATTTATTTGCCTTGGTGTTTGCCTGGAACTGGAACTACAGACTGTTGTTAGCTGCCATGTGGGTGCTGGGAATCGAACCCGGGTCCTCTGTAAGAGCAGACAGTGCTCTTAACCACTGAGCCATCTCTCCAGCCCCTCCTCCCTAATTTTAAAGGGTACGAAGAAGCAAAGGCCTTTTGTCTTTCGTGGCTACTTCTGGCTAATATACGGACATTGCCCATATCTATCCTTGGAGGTAGTAATTTTTTGTTTGATGTATTGGAGACAAGATTGGTGGCATTAGGTCTCTGAAGTGCTTTGAAAACCCTCAGTGAACATTAGTTTGACTTGGAACTGGTGGAGTCTGGAAGGCGTGAGACATTTTAAGTTCTCAGAGAAGACGAGCCTTGTGGCTTACAGATGTAATCCTTGTAACTTCGGAGGCCGAGGCAGTGGGAACCAACCAAAGTTTGAGGCTACACGGTGAGTTCTAGCCAGCCTGGACTACAGTGTGAGGCCTTGTCTTAAAAACCAAAAAGAGGGCTGGAGAGATGGCTCAGTGGTTAAGAGCAGTGACTGCTCTTCCAGAGGACCGGGGTTCAATTCCCAGCACCCACATGGCAGCTCACAGCTGTCTGTAGTTCCAGTTCCCAGTTCCAGGCAAATACCAACGCAAACAAAATAAAGGTTTTTTTAAAAAAAACAAAAAAGAAAACTCTTCTGGCCTCCACATCGACATACACAGCCTCCCCACCCGCATGCACATGTGCACTCTAACACATGTAAACACATACATGACACACGAACAAACCATCCAAACTAATAACAGGCATAAAACAAAAGTTAGAGAATATTAGCTCAAAAGTTAGCTCCTCCCAAAGTGGTGGGAACAAAGAGAATCTGAGCAACGTCTGGCACAGATCTTTCATGATATCCGTATTTTGTTTTATGTGCATTGATTTTTAGCTTTTGTATTTCTCCTTAGTATTAACCTTTGCCTGCCAGTCATAACAGGTGCAAGTTAAAAGGAACAGACCGACCTCTGTTTTGTCAATGAAATTAGTCATGGGCCAAGGGACTCACTGAGCCTTACGCCAGCCAGTGACTCACTGTGGCGTTCGTTGCTTGTTTATGTCCTGTAGGAACCTCAGCTAAGGCTTTCAGTGTTACCATTGGTGAAATTGGCCCAGATAGGGAAACTGTCTCTCTGGTTCCAGTGCACTGGGGTGGGGCAGCTTACTCTTGTCTTGGGGTTAAGTTGTATTTTTAAGAGCCCATAGGCTCCTAGTTTTATTGCTTCACTGGTATTTATATAAAAACAACAGTTTTAAGAGAGGTCAGACATTTAATCCTAGAATAAGGGGAAGTATTATAAACCATAGGGCAGAGTATAGATAAGTATCCAGTCTGACAGGAAACCACACAAAGCTGGTATGTGAGTGTGTGTTATATGTGTGTTGTGTATGTGTGCACTCGGCTATTGAACTGTTTAGGTCTTGAATAAGGAGCCCAGGACCTGGCATCTGGTCTTGACTTCATACACCTAGAGATCTTCACAGCAGTGGTTGACTTTAACTCCAAAGCACTATTTTTGAGAGGACACCAGGTAGTCTATAGTTCTAAACAAAGAACATTTAGTGACTAGAACACTTACATTGGCATGTTTATTCCATAGGTAGACCTCCATAAGAAGCCAAATCTTTGCTCAGAAATCTATGTACTTGACTGCACAACAAAATGGCAGCCCATGGGACACTGTGTTGGAGGTTCTGGGAATATGCTCATAATCAGGACTTCTGGTGGCTGCAGGTTAAGAAGTCACAGGTGTGGCTGAAAGCTGCAGTAATTTGTCAGCTGTTTTCCTGGTTCTGAATAGATCCTTTGTCAACAGCTGGTGTGGCTTTTAGAGCTTTGCCTCGGATCCAGTGTGGCTGCTTTTCTGTGTATGAGACCAGGACCTTACCTGAGCATGTTCAAGACTGAGTAAGGGACCCTAAATCACCTTTCTCACCCTACTGTGAAGGTCAAGGCCCCTTGGATGTGTTACTTTTGGGGCCTTTCATGGCTCCTCTACACTATCTAGGCTCTCAACTTGCCTAGTGCCGTGATGCTTTACTACAGTTCCTCATGTTGTAGTAACCCACAACCACAAAATAATTCTCATTGTCACCTCATAATTATAATTTTGCTACTGTTATGAATAGTAATTGTTGTCTGATGTTTCCAATGGTCTTAGGTGACCCTTATGAAAGGGGCATTTGGCCCCAAAGGGGTCATGACCCATTGGGAACCTCTTGTTGGAGCTGCTGCAGCTAAGGATCAGATCCACAGTTACGTTGACAGATCTGCTTGTGGATCTCATAGCACTGAGGCCACTCATTAAATGTCTTCAGTGAATTACCCTTGGAATTTATGTCTCATTTGAGCATCTCCAGGACAGAGCCGTGTGACTTCTGGAGTTTTTAAGGATTCCTGGCACGTAGCAGCCATGTGGTAAGCCCAACATAGCTCCGGTAGAGCATACCGAGTATGGAGGACCCCCGCCCCCCAGCCGCCCTGGTGTGGCTATGTAAATCTGTGCTCACCTGTTGTCTTATAAGGCGGTGCCACAAGACATCTGTTCTCTTTTCTCTTCCCTTATACTCACCCGGCAACTCTCCTGAATAAACTCTAGTGTGGCGCTGGTAGTGTGTGTGTGTGATCTCACATGTGAAACCAACATCTAGGGATGTCACCATAATGGGTTCTCTCTCTCCTTCTCTCTCTTTGACAGGGTTTTGTTTCTTTGTGTAACAGATTTGGCTGTCTTGGAACTTGATTGGTAGACCAGGGTGGCCTTGAACTCACTGAGATCTACTCTGTCTCCCAAGTGGTAAGGCGTTCTCTTTATGAAAGTGCATAGAGATATTTCTATTGGGCATTAGGACCAGAGAAAACTGTGAGACCCCTGAGCAACCAGTGGTGTTTAACTAAAGGATTCTGGGACTCATTTAACTCATGCTATTTTCCAACCTTGTACTAACTGCTCATGGTTAAAGTTACAGATCATCTTTATCAGTTGCATAAAAATTTAGGATATATATGCTGCCTATCACTTCAGTTCTCCTTGTTTTCTGTCTTTCTGCCCTCTCCGTTGTAGTGGTAGGTTGGTTGGTTTGTTTGTTATGGCTTCAGATAGTTCACATGCCACAAAATTCACCTTTTAAAGTGTCTAATGTAATGTGTTTTACTATATCTACAAGACTGTGATCCATTACCATTGGCTAGCCTTATTTTCTGTCTCTACGGATTTGCATGATTTTGGAGTGTGTGTGTATGTGTGTGTAGGCCACAGGTTGATGTTGGGTGCATTCTTCAGTTCAGTAACTCTCTACATTATTTTTTGAGATAGAGCCTCTCTTTGTACCCAAAGCTTCCTATTTGACTAGATTGCTACCACTATCTCCCAGGGGCTAGGCTGCTGCCACTATGTCCCAGGGTCTAGGCTGGCTGGCCACTATGTCCTAGGGGCTAGGCTGCTGCCACTACATCTCGGGGCTAGCCTGGCTGACCACTATGTCCCAGGGTCTAGGCTGGCTGGCCACTACATCCCAGGTTTCCTCCTGGCTCTCTCCTTAGTGATGCCATCACAGCATCTGGCTTTTTACCTGGGTACTGGGGATCTGAACTCAGTTCCTCATGCTTGAGGTATAATCATTTTGCTGACTGAACCGAACCCAGTCCCCGATTTGAGAATTTCACATAAATGGAACTAAATGATATGTAGTTTTTAATGCCTGGATTAGTTTCTTCCATGTTATAACATAAACCTATACTACCTTTTTTTTTTTTTTAACTTTTGGAAATAGGGTCTCATGTAGCCCAAGTTGGCTTCAAACTGACTATGATCAAGGATGATATCAAGGATGATATGATCGTAGGCCTTTGCTTCATAGCTGTGGAGGATTCGGCATGCAGCTCCATGCTTGACACTGCTTACCTTCCTTTCCACCCTTCCTCCCTCCCTCCCTCTCTTTCTTCCTTCTTTTCTTCTCTGAAACAAGTTCTCATTATATAGCCTAACCCACACTTGAAGTCATGACCATGCCCCTGCCTTATGTTGTTCCCTGTGTTGCAATCACAGGCAGGTGTTTAGCTTTTTTGAGACTCTGCGATCACTAATTTTTCTGTCTTGTTGTACTGTACATATCTCTATAAGCTATTGCAAAAGCTTCTTTTGGAATGAGGCAGAGTATAAATAAAAATAAACCACACACACTCCCAAGCCATCTGTTTAATAATCTGGGCAAGGATTTTGCCAAGATTCTATATTGAGCCACTTGGTCTATAGTTTCCAGAAATATCTTCTGCCCCCTTGTAAAAAGCAGAGCGTTCGCTTGCCCAGTGCCCTCGCCAGAGCATTTGCTTGGCTAGTGTCCTCCAGAGCTGTCTTTCCGCCTGACCTGGTCTTTCCTGAGTCTGGTGTGAGATTCATCCGAATCCAGCCCCCAGGCTCAGCTCCAGCACCAAGCTCTCACCTCCGCCTTCTCCTCTGTCTCACAGTGTTCCTTCATTTTAATATCAGCGTCATGTATGCACACGGTTAAAAATATATCAGAACAGCAGCGCTCACAAAACAAGCCCTGCCCACCCTCTGTTTCCCAACTGCTCTACTTACTCTAAGACAATGATTCTCAACCTGTGGGTTAGGACCCCCTTCGGGTTAGGATCCCTTCGGGGGATCAAATGACCCTTTCTTAGAGGTTGCCTAAGACCATCGGAAAACACAGATATTTACATTATAATTCACAGCAGGAGCAAAATAACAGTTATGGAGTGGCAATGAAAATAATGTTATTGCTAGGGGTCACCACAGCATGAGGAACTGTATTAAAGGGTCGCAGCATTAGGAAGGTTGAGAAGCATTCACTCACTGCTCTAGGAACAACCTGCAGGTCTCCAAAACATGCTTATGCTGCTGTTCCTGGCTTCTTATGTTTAAACACCCTGCATTAATTTGTGACTATGAAAACTGAAGGTTGAGCTCACATCTGTCATCCAGATAGCAGCCCCCACTCCCCATGTGACTACATAGCTGCCTTTATTTAGTTCCTCTAAATAAGATTAAAATAAGTCTGTTAATTGTTTTTGTCACTCCAAGCAACACACTTGAATCTCTCTCTCTTTTGAGACAGGGTCTCATAGCCCAGGCTGGCCTCAAATTCACTATGTAGCTCAGGATGAACCTAAACTTGCCATTCTCCTGCATCCATCCCTTGAGTTCTGGGATTACAGATGTGCGCTATCACTTCTAAAGGTTTTACACTTTAAATTTTAATATATATGTTATATATGTGTGTGTATATTAAATATATGTATATATTGCATGTGAGAAAGATGTAGAATATTATTTTATTATATTATTTTAAGGTGTTTTACTTTTGTTATGTTGTATTTGTTGAACTCTGTGAAGCTGTGTTACGTTGCCTGCCTAAAACACCTGGTGGTCTAATAAAGAGCTGAACAGCCAATAGAGAGGATAGGTGGGGCTGGCAGGCAGAGAGAATAAGTAGAAGGAGAAATCTGGGAGGAAAAGAAGGAGGAGGAGGAGGAGAAGAAGAAGGAAGAAGTAGCCAGAGAAGGAAGACTCCAGGGGACCAGCCATCCAAATACACAGGAAGCCACAGAATAAGAAACAAAGAAAGGTATAGAGGAATAGAAGAAGAAAAGCCCAGTGGCAAAGGATAGAAACCAGACAAAAAACAAACTACGCTAAGGTCGGAAATTCATAAGTAAGAATAAGTCTTGGTGTGTGATTTATTTGGGAGCTGTGTGGTGGAGAGAGAGAGAGAGAGAGAGAGAGAGAGAGAGAGAGAGAGAGAGAGAGAGAGAGAGAAAGAAACTTTTTGGAAGTCAGGTCTCATTTTTGGATTACCTAGATCCCACTGCGATCTGCCCAGGCTGTTAGTGTTGGACGGCAAGTTCCTATACCCAGAAAGTCATCTCACCTGCCCCGTATATTTATTGTTTTTTAAAATATCATTTGTGGGGCTGGAGAGATGGCTCAGCGGTTAAGAGCACCGTCTGCTCTTCCAGAGGACCCGGGTTCGATTCCCAGCACCCACATGGCAGCTCACAACTGTCTGTAGTTCCAGTTCCAGGCAAACACCAAGGCAAATAAATAAATAAAGTTTAAAAAAAAATATCATTTGTATTTTAATTGTCTAACCATAATCAGGTTTTTCATGCTTTGTTAATGGGTTAGTTCTGGAAGATTAAATCCAGTACATGGTTTACATTTTGTGACTATGTATATAAACATTGATTCTTGCAGAGCCACCCAATAGCCTATTATCTGTTAGTGTTTCTTAGTTTCAAACTGAAACTCTCCCCCCCTCCTCTTTCTGTTCTTTTTTAGTTCAGACCTCAGCCATTTCCTCATTGTCATAGGGTAATGTTATTGCTAATAACAGACTACCAAGCCAGAACTGTGGAGTTTGCTTTGGCCTATAGTTCTGGCCTAAGGTCGGGGCCGCACCTATTGGTGGAGTCCGCAGGTAGCCTGATGCAGAATGTGGTAAGACCAAAACAAGTGACCAGGCTTTTGTAGGAGACTTCATCTCTGGATGTCCTGTTAACCCGTTAATCCCCGTGGGGAACTGAATGAGAATGGCCCTCATAGGCCCATATATTTGAAAGCTTGGTCATCAGGGAGTGGAACTGTTTGATAGCATTAGAAGGATCAGGAGGTGTGGCCTTGTTGGAGGAAGTGTGTCCCTGGGGGTGGGCTTTGAAGTTTCCAAAGCCCATGCCAATCTTTTTTTTTTTTAAAAAAACTTTTATTTATTTATTTATTTATTTATTTGTCTTGGTGGTTGCCTGGAACTGGAACTACAGACAGTTGTTAGCTGCCATGTGGGTGCTGGGAATCGAACCCTGGTCCTCTGGAAGAGCAGCTGGTGCCCTTAACCGCTGAACCACCTCTCCAGCCCCGGCCCATGCCAATCTTGCTCTCTGTCTGTGAATCAGGATGCGGCTCTCAGTTACTCTAAACCTTGCCTGCATGCTACCATGCTCCCTGCCATGATAAGGGACTAAACCTCTGAGACTGTAAGCCAATCTCCAATTATATGTTTTCTTTCATAAGAGTTGCCTTGGTTAGCTGAAGAGATGGCTCAGAGGTTAAGAACACTGACTATTCTGCCAGAGGACCTGAGTTCAATTCCCAGCAACCACATGGTGGCTCACAACCATCTATAATGAGATTTGCTGTCCTCTTCTGTACACTGTATACATAATAAATAAATAAATCTTTAAAAAAAAAAAGAGTTGCCTTAGTCATGGTGTCTGTGACTAAAATAATCCCTTAATCCATTAATTTGATGATTGGATTAATCCCCTTGAGAGCTAAACCTAACTGCTTCTGAGAAGCCCCACCCCCAGAGACAGTCTACTCAGAGATGGGTTCCTCTCTCCTGACCCATCACACAGAGCCCCGCCCCTTCTGCCTTCCTTTAGGCTCAAGGCTTTTTGCCCTGTGCTTTGGCTGGGACATGCCCCACCCTGCTGCTCAGGTCCAGCTTCCATCCTCCCTTTCTCTCTCTCCTTTTTCCTGTTGTTTACCTTGTTTCTTTTGCCCTACCATCTTTAGTGTGAACAGGCTGTAGATTGTCGGAGCCCCTTCTGTTCAAAGGGGTGTTGCTCTGCCCTCATACCTAAGGGATAATTTTTTTTTAATTTTTTTTTAAACTTTATTTATTTATTTGCCTTGGTGTTTGCCTGGAACTGGAACTACAGACAGTTGTTAGCTGCCATGTGGGTGCTGGGAATCGAACCCGGGTCCTCTGGAAGAGCAGATGGTGCTCTTAACCGCTGAGCCATCTCTCCAGCCCCAGGGATAATTTTTTAATTTTGTTTTTATTTCTGGCCATCACACCCTGGCTAGCCTCAAAGTCTCCATCCTCCTGGCTCAGTGTCTAGAGTACTGATTATAGGTGTACGTCACTATACCCAACCTGAATGGTAATTTGGACAGCTGAATACTCTTGGTTTGAAACAGCTGTTCTTATAGCACCCTGAAGGCATTCTTTTGGCTGGTTCGAATGAGAATCCTCAGGCCAAGTTGCTGGTTCTTCCTTCCTTCCTTCCTTCCTTCCTTCCTTTCTTCCTTTCTTTCTTCCTTTCTTTCTTTCTCTTTTTAATGTGTCCACGAGTATTTTGCCTGTGTGTGTCTGTACATCATCTCCATGCAGTGCCTGCAGAAGAAGCCATCAGATCCCCTGAAACTGGAGTTACAGATAGTTGTGAGCCACCATGTGGGTGCTAGGAACTGAACCTGGGTCTTCTGGAAGAGGAACCAGTGTGCTAAACCCCTGGACCACCTCTTCAACCCCTCCTAAGTTACTATTTAAAAGCATAGTGTTCGGCTAAGTTTACTATTTTAAAATAATTTATATGTTAATCTACATACACTCTGAATTCAGAAACTTTTAATATAGGTTGAATATGCCTTAGGGGTAATGCTTGGAACCAGAAGAGTTTCAAGTTTAAGCAGCTTTTTTTTTTTTTTCCTTTTTTTTTTTTAAACTTTATTTTATTTATTTATTTGCCTTGGTTTGGAATACAGACAGTTGTTAGCTGCCATGTGGGTGCTGGGAATCGAACCCGGGTCCTCTGGAAGAGCAGACGGTGCTCTTAACCGCTGAGCCATCTCTCCAGCCCCTTAAGCAGCTTTTTAAAAATATACTTTGGAATATCAACTTACATATCATCTAAGGCTATGTCTTGTGGATGAGGTCACAGCTCACTTATGTTCAATGTACACTTCACACACACAGTCTGCTGCTGTTTCTCCTCCTCTCCCTTCTATCATCATCATCATCATTATTCTGGAAAGTGGACCCAAAGCATTACACACACTGTGCACACATTCTACCACTGAGCCTGCCTTCCTTGCCTGAAGGTAACCTTATATATTTTAGTGCTTTTGCGTTTTAACTGCAACCTGGCACATGAGGGCAAGGGTGGACTTTTCTACTTATGATGCCAATCAGTGCTCCCAAAGTTCCAGATTGTGGAATATTTTGGATCTTCAGTTTAGGCATGCTCAACTGGTATACCATAATCTCGATTATGAAATAAGAGTTTTGCTACATTAATATGCCTTTAAGATCAGGGGTTTCAGCTCAGTGATAGAGCACTAGCCTCTCAAGTGGGAGTGGGGGTCCTGGGTTAATCACTAGCACTACAAAACAAAACAAATAAAAATACATGCTGTCGGGGGGCTGGAGAGATGTTGCAGAGGTTAAGAGCACTAACTGTTCTTCCAGAGGTCCTGAGTTCAATTCCCAGCAACCACATGGTAGCTCACAACCATCTAGAATAACATTTAGTACCCTCTTCTGTACACTGATTACGTAATAAATAAATAAATAAATAAATAAATAAATAAATAAATAAAGAAAGAAAGAAAGAAAGAAAGAAAGAAAGAAAGGCTATGGCATGACTCCTTCTGCTGTTCCCCACCTCATTGCCTTGAGACAGGGTCTCTTGCTGGGCTAACAGCTTGCCTTTTCAAGCAGGCTGGTGCCATGGAGCTCCCAGGATCCACCTGTTTCTATCCCCAATGCTGGGATTATAGACTCACACAGCCATGCTATATTTTTACATGGGTCCTGGGGATTTGAACTCACACAGCAAATGTTGTTACCCAAGGAGCCATCTCCCTAGCCTCCTAGATTTTAATCTATAATTTTGCATGTGGCTTTAGGGATAAACTCAGGACCTGTAACATGCTAAGAAATATACCACCAAGTTATAGGGTGACACAGAACTTGAGAAGTTTTTGTTTCAGCCTTCTCTGCCTCTGGAGTAGCTGGGTTTCTATGTTGGCATCGTTACACTTATCAGTATGTGTGTGTTACATGTGTCTACAGGTTTGTGCACTTGCATTTGGATGTCCTGTGTAAGCATGCACATGGAGGTCAGAGGTCAGCACTGGGTGTCATCCTCTATTTTCCCTCACTTTATTTTTTGAGGCAGGTCTCTCACAGAACCTGTAGCTTGCTGATTCAAATAGGCTGGCTGTCCACGCATGGATCACTATGCTGGCCTTTTACATGGGTGCTGGGCTCCAAACTCGGGTCTTCAAGTTTTATGGGCTGATAAACCTTTCCATCCCTCTTTGCATATATTTAAAAATATTTATTTGTTTATTTTATGTGCACGTGTATCTTAGTATTTGTATGCATACCGTGTGCATGCAGTACCCAAAAAGTATCAGATTTCCTGGTCCTGGAGTTACAAGTGGCTGTGAGGTATCTGATGAGGGTACTGGGAACTAAATTTATTTCCTTTGGGAAGAGCAGGAAGTGCTCTTAACCACTGAGCCATCTATCTCTCCAGTCCCCATATACTTTTTCAACTTCCGATTTCATACACACATATAATGTGTTTTGATCGAATCCACCATATTACCTCTCCTCCGATTCTTTCCCTACTTCCTTACCACTTTTCCCTGACAACTATATGAGCTGTCCCTCCCCCTCTCCCTCCCCTCCCCTCCCCTTCTGTCCTCCTCTTTTTCCTCCTTAACCCCTTAAGCTCACTTGGTGCTGTCTTTACCTACACAGATGTAGGGCCATCCTCAGGAGTATGGGTAGTCTTTCAAAGCCATACCCTCTCTCCCCCTGAGCAGCCATGTCCTCTTAGACTGTCAACATGATCCAGGGGTGGGATGTTACCAAGCCCTTTCCCTGTTCATGTTGAGGTGTTGGCTGCCTTGATCTTACACAATGTCCCTGTCGGGTCCAGCAAATGTTTTGAATCAGATGTCTGCTACTCGGGGCTCTTACAATTTTTTTACTTCATCTTTAAGAATGTTCTTTGAGTCTTGGACAGGTGGAAGTACTCCACAGTCTCTTATTATGGTTTTTGTTTTGTTTCGTTTTGAGACAGGACCTGACTGGCCTGGAACTCATCCACCTGCCTGTGACTCCTGAATGCTGGGATAAAGGGTCTATGCCACCATGCCAGCTTTGGGGTATTCATTTTAGTGTTATGTGATAAAAGAGTGTGCGAGCAGAACATCCAAGTGTTTATTGACAATGATTAATTATGAGGATTTGGCGCATGAGTAATAGTGACTTTCGTTTTTTTGTTTTTTTTTTTTTTCCTACACCCCACCTTTTTAGACAAAGGCTCATGTAGTCTAGGTTTTTCTTGTATTTCCTATGTGAAGGATCTCCATTTCTCTACCTCTCAAGGTGTGACCACAGGATGTGCCACCTGGCCAGCTTTTGTGACAGTGGGGTTCAACCTCAGATTTTCATGCTCAGTAGCCAGGCACTACCAGCTGAGTTGCAGCCCATGCTTGTGTTTTGCTCCATTTAAAAAAAAAAATGATGGGGCTGGAGAGATGGCTCAGTGGTTAAGAGCACTGACTGTTCTTCTTCCAGAGGACCTGAGTTCAATTCCCAGCACCCACACGGCAGCTCACAACTGTCTGTAGTTCCAGTTCCCAGTTCCGGGCAAACAAACAAACAAATAAATAAATAGGTTTTAAAAAATAAAAATAAGGGCTGGAGAGATGGCTCAGAGGTTAAGAGCACTGACTGTTCTTCCAGAGGTCCTGAGTTCAATTCTCAGCATCCACATGGTGGCTCACAACCATCTATGATGACATCTGGTACCCTCTTCTGTATACTGTATATATAATAAATAAATCTTAAAAAATAAAAAAAAAGATGAACACAGATTGCTTCTAGCAGTCAGTAGGTAATGATAATGCCCCCTTGGCCTGTACTGCTACACAGGCCTCTTCCACGCACAGGGAGGGCTCCTGCTTGCCTCCCCGTCCTCCCTGTCATCTCCCAGGCTCTCCAAGGGAGGCCTTGCAATTCCTGGGAACTTGGTGGTTCTCTCTGGCTCTGCAGAACTGCACTGGGCCGGCCATAGGATCTGGCTCAAATATCACCACCCTTCAACAGAATCAGTCTCCCTTGTGACAGGGCAGCCACCTGTTTCCTGCTGGCCTGGATTCCTCTGGTGTGTGGACCTGGCTGGGTGAGTCATTGTGCTGCAGGGCCAGGCCCTGGCTCAGAATGAGGATGAGCATTCCCACAATGGGCATGAGGCCAGACCCTTCTGCTTCCTCTGTCTCCTGGCAGATGGGTGAGTGAAGAGTCCAAGAGTGGGAGCTAGCGAAGCCCTCACACACTCCCATGTTTCTTTTCTGTTGGTGTCTTGGGTGCAATCCTGGTGTTCGGCCTGATGTGCCTGTATTCACTGACTGCTGGGGGCTGTCTACTTAGTAACATTTTCTTTTTGGCGATAGAGGGGAATAAACCTAAAAACCTTTTTTTTTCTAAAGATTTATTTATTATGTATACAGTATAAAAAAGAGGGTACCAGATCTCACTATAGATGGCTGTGAGCCACCATGTGGTTGCTGGGAATTGAACTCAGGACCTCTGGAAGAACAGTCAGTGTTCCCAACCTCTGAGCCATCTCTCCAGCCCCACCTAAAAACGTTTGTATGGGAAGTATATCCTCTACTGCTGAGTTACACCAGTCCTCCTTATGTTTATATGATTTATAAGTCAATGTAAATATTGACTTAACGAAGATAGCCTTTTCCTCTCCTTCTCCTCTTCCTCCTTCTCTCCAGAGTTTTTTGTCGTCTAGGTTGGTCTTGAACTCCTAATCCGCAAGCTTCCACTCCCAAGCACTAAGATTACAGGTACTTAGCTGCCTGTCTCCCTCTTACTTTCTCCGCTCTTTCCTCTCCTTCCTCCCCATCCCTCCTCCCCGTCTTCCTTCCTCCAGGGATGGATAGCAAGTCCTTTCATGCCCCATTGAGCTAACAGCATCATTTAAGTAAAGCAGTGTCTTCAAATCCACAGTGGGTACCACTCACTCTTCCAGGAAGAGGCTCTCCCAGAATGGCTGGTCTGCTTGAGAGCAAGGGTATATATGGCCTTTTGGAAGACAAAGTCATGTTTTGCCCCACACATTTCCAAGTACCCCCAGGAACCTTCCCAGCACCTACTTAGAGGGTAAAAGCAGAAAAGGCCTGAGTAGGAAGGACCCCAGCTGAATGGAGTTCCTCTGCAGAGAAGGGTGACTATTGCTGCCCCCTTGGACTTCTGCAGGACAGGGCTGGCAGAGAATTCCATGCCTTCTCTAGTCCTTCAGGTGCTAAGATCCAGAGATTCACAAGCCGCCCTGTCTGTCTCCTTCCCGTGTGACACTGCAAGCACTGGAAGCTGAACCTAAGGCTTAAGGGGCAGTGGTGATGTTGCCTGCTAACCCAGCCAGTGATGCCTCGTCCTGACTTATTACAGGGAGACTTACCAAAGGGAGAAGGCCGAGCCTGAGAACTCCCATTCCTGGTGCTGTTTTAATCACCTGCAGCCAGGGCGGCCAGGGTTGACCTTGGATGTGGGGAGGACACAGCTGAAATTCAAGACAGTTAAAGATTCCCCTGCATTCAAAATCTTTCCATTAACAGGCAGTCGTGGGGCTGGAGAGATGGCTCAGCGGTTAAGAGTACCGTCTGCTCTTCCAAGGGACCCGGGTTCGATTCCCAGCACCCACATGGCAACTAACAACTGTCTGTAGTTCCAGTTCCAGGCAAACACCAAGGCAAATAAATAAATAAATAAAGTTTAAAAAAACAAACAAACAAACAAAAAACAACAACAGGCAGTCGTGACTAATATTTACTGATTCCTTAGCATGCACCAACCATGTTTTGAGTGTGGTGGTTTTCCTGGGTTAGGAAGTGGGTACATTTATTATATTTTACACATAGGATACCAAGACACGGACAGGCAGATCTAAGTGGCCCAGGGAGGCTCACTTAGCAAGTTGTCCAGTGAGGATATGAACCCTGTGCCTTAACCAATGAAATTGTCCTGCCAGGGTTATGCTATCTGCCTCAGAGTCCCACAAACATAACCTGACACTTGAACCTCTGCTCAATGGCACCTATCTGTGTCCTAGGTCATGATTCTGGGACCTAACCACTCACCCCACACCCAGCTCTCAACTCCCCAACAGGATAAGATGGGCATGAACCATATCAAGCCCACTGGGATCCCTCTGGTGGCAAAAGCATGTAAGACCCTATAGTTCACTGAGAAACTACTGCAGAGTGCCACAGTGATGGTGACGGGTGGCAAGCTTATCTCATCAGAGGTGTGAAGGGGTGGGACCCAGTGAGGTGCCGCCATCTAAGACCTCAGAGTGTGCAAGAAGGACTCACACACAGAACTCTCATGCCATGTGCTGGCTTTTTGATAAACCCACAGTTGCATGATTCCCTGTGGTGCAGTAGCTTTGGGGTTCATGGAGACACTTACTTTTCAAGACCCCAAAACTATTTCATCTCTACTTCTTCTTCTTAAGTTTCCATTTGTTTTGAGATTGCCAGGGGAGAAATCATAAGGAAAGTCACCACCCCCCAGGAGGTGGGACCCAGGGCTGTCTATTCCTGGCATAACCTCAGACACTGTGAAGCAGAGGTCTCCCCACAGGTGAATGTCCCTTTAGTCTTGAACTTGTTATTGCAGGTTATTATTCTCTTAATTACAGTTTGTGCTGCTGTGATAAAACACTGTGACCAAAAGCAACTTGGAGAGGAAAGGGTTTATTTCATCTTATAATTCTTAGGTCACGCTCCAGCACTGAGGAAGGTCAGGGCAGGAACCAAAGCAGAAACCACAAGAGAACTTACTGGCTGGCTCAGTTTGCTTCCTTATATACCTCAGAGCAACCTTCCAGGGTATGGCATCTCCACAGTGGGCTGGATTCTTCCACATCAATCATCAATCAAGGAAAAAAAAAAAAGCCCAGTAAACTAGCCTGGGAAGCCAATCTGATGTGAAGGGGGCATTTCTTCAATTGAGAATTCCTGTTTCAAGATATGTCTAGGTTTGCTGAAAAATGAGACTTTATCTGGCCTGGAGGACCAAATGCTTCTCCTGGGTCATCCTTTCTAGGCAAAGGGCTAGCAGCAATCTGGGTTTCTCAGGTCCTCTGACTAGGCTGAGCTTCCTGGCTGAGGTCCTAAAGCAGAGCCCCCACGTGATTTCTTAACCTGTGAATGCAATCACTTCAGAATCATCCCTGTGAATTAAGTGCATTGCTGAGATCTCTGCCCTCACCCAAGGCAAGAGGAAAGAGCCCAGAAGTCTTGTGTGTTATGCCAGCATCAAATTATATCATATGTGCTGGAACTTTGAGTAGCTTTGCTTATGATGTATACTGTGGAGTGTCATAGTCTTGGGTTCAAATCTCAGCTCTGCCGCAGAGTAGTTGTGTGCTTTGAGTCAATTCTTTTTTTTTAATTATTTTTTTTATTATGTATACAGTATACAGAAGAAGGTACCAGATGTCATTATAGATGGTTGTGAGCCACCATGTGGTTGCTGGGAATTGAACTCAGGACCTCTGGAAGAGTAGTCAGTGCTCTTAACCTCTGAGCCATCTCTCCAGCCCCCTGAGTCAATTCTTAATAAGTACTTCCCTTTTTATTTTTATTTTATTTTATTTTTTTTTTGGTTTTTGCTGTGAGCTAATCCTCACAGAGGGACTAAACTCTCTTTCTCTCATACTCTCCCATACAAACAGGCACACACAGAGATGGACACACACACACACACACACACACACACACACACACACACACACACCCTTGCTTGCATGAATTGCATGCCTCAGCCTGATAGAGGCTCAGATATAAATACTTTTTCTAGGAGGAACAGCTGTGAGCCAGTTAACAGTGTTTATTACTCACTCACTGGCAAACACTGAACTGCTCCAAAACAATCCTCAATTTCCATTTCCTTTGGGATGGAGTCACTGAAGCTTTTGAGAATGACCAGATCATTCCCATCCTCAAGTGGGAGCCAGCTCAGGTTAGGGTCAGGAATAAAATACAATGCAGTTCCGGCTCTCTTTATGTCCTCATCTATCTGCCCACCAATTCCCTGCCAGATCCTCACTTCCCGTGCCCAGGCTCCTCATGGGCTTCAGGCCCAGCCTGGGAGACTTCTTGGTTAAACCCTTAGCCTGTCAAGGTCCTTGGAACCTTCAACTTTGAAGCTGGCCTCCAGGGATTCCTGAGTCTTCATTGTTGTCCTTCTGGACTCTTGCAGCCCAGCCAACCCCAAGGAATGGCAGACCTTTTGAAAGCATTCATAATGGGCCACTCCTCTCCGGAAATGTTCCTCAACTCTGCTCAGAGCCTGCCAGGAGACTTGGTGATGGTTGCTCTTGGCACACACAACAGACCAGGGTCAGAACAATGTCGAGGAGAGAAAACATCTGCCTGTGGCCTGTCCATAAGCTGCCATCCTCCTGGGACATCCCTCACCCCATGGCCAACTTTGAGCTCCCAGAGGAAGGAGAGGTTACAAGCTGGGGCTAGAGGCCAACTGTAACAAAAAGCAGGCAAGGTGCAGGCTGGATGCACAGCTAAATTTCCCCGGCTTGACTGCATTCTGAACAGATGTGTGAGTCAGATTAAAAGTCAAATCTGCTTATCTGTTCTCCCCTGCCAGCACTGGGGCCGATGCTCACAGCCCCTTCACTGGACAGAATTAAAACCTGAGCTGGCACACAAAACAGTTCCAAGTACATGATTAGGGAAAACAGAGCTCAGCAGGTGGTTGTACCTGGTGGGCTTTGCTTAACTCACTGTATACAGTGAGCTAGTGCTCCAGATGTTTCCACAGGCATTGAAAGGAGTCATTCCGGGGGGGCTGGAGAGATGGCTCAGCATTAAGAGCACCGTCTGTTCTTCCAGAGGACCTGGGTTCAATTCCCAGCACCCATATGGCAGCTCACAACTGTCTGTAGTTCCAGTTCCCAGTTCCAGGCAAACACTAAGGCAAATAAATAAATAAATAAATAAGTTAAAAAAGAAAGAAAGGAAAAAAGGAGTCATTCCATGTGCCTTCTCTGCCCTTGGAAAGTTTTTGAAGCAAAACTGAGCTACTGTGCATGAGGAATTATTTGGTCCTCAAATGGTGTTTCCACCCTAACAAAGGCCTCGGTGGAAGGGCTCACCTGAAGAAGTAAAGCACGGGCCCTCTTCAGCACAGGAAGATGGGTCCAAGACAGAGCCAACAGGTGCTGGAACCCTGGGGACCAGCGGCAGACCACACTAGATACAGAATTTTGAGAAAATCTAAATTCAAGGGCTAGGAAGGCTATTTCTCCCCCAAGTTCTGGGGGTGTTTAAGTTGTGTGTATTTGGGTAGCCTTTGTGACAGTGACGTGGGTCCATGATCCTTTGCGCCAGCATTGCTGGAGGATGTGAAACCAAGGAAGGCTTCCTGGTAGAGGGGAGTTTGAAACATGCTTGAGAAAAAGAGAAGAGGAAACAGCCCATGGGACGGGAAAGCATTTGCTTTGGCGGCTCATGTAGTGAAAATGGAATGAGACAGAGAAGATTAACATGGGCCCCACACATGACGACACGCAAACTCGTGAAGTGGGCCACATTTTCTCCTAATTTCTGTCTGTGTCTATGTGGAAGTGAGTGTAAGCAGATGTTATGAAGGGTTGGGGGGGCCTTTAAGGTAGGGGAGAGAAATAGAAAATATGTGGTGTAAATGCGGGGAGGGGAATTTTTGGGGATGGAATGGTATAGGATGGGGGTGGGACAGGAAGTGGAGGGAACACCTAAAACAAATTATGTATGAAAATGCCATGGGGACGGGCTGGAGAGATGGCTCGGCGGTTAAGAGCACCGTCTGCTCTTTCAGAGGCCCCGGGTTCTATTCCCAGCACCCACATGGCAGCTAACAACTGTCTGTAGTTCCAGTTCCAGGCAAACACCAAGGCAAATAAATAAATAAATAAAGTTTAAAAAAAAAAATTAAAAAAAAAAAAAAAAAAAGAAAATGCCATGGGGCAGGGGCGGAGATGGTTCAGCAGATAAGAGCACTGGCTGCTCTTCCAGAGGACCTAGTACAGCAAGAACTCTAGTTAAGCATATAATGAAAACCCAGAGCCAGATATTAGGGGAAAGCTGGAATATCAGAAACAAACCACAGACACCCAGGCAACTCCTCAGGCCTGTCTCCAGGAATCCTCCAGCGGAATGCCTCAGGTCTTAACTGAAAAGGGAGGGAAAGTCTCTCCTCTTCCTCCTCTCAGGGATCTGAACTTCCTCTGTCCACATTCCTAGAGCTAAGATTGAAGGTGTGGGTCACCCCTCCCTGACCTCGCTTGGTTCTGTGATTGACGCTCATATTTCAGACTAATTTTATTAAGTATTTATCACCACAGCCTAGATTTGGTTCCCAGCATCCACATGACCATTCACAACACAACTGTCTCTAAACACCAATATATACAAAATAACATTTAAATTAAAAAAAAAAAACAAAAAACTCAGATAAAGTCATCTCGTTTTTTAGTTTTTGTTGTTTTAGGTGGGAGGTAGGTTTTTTGAGACAGGGTTTCTCTGTGTAGCCCTGGCTGTCTTGGAACTTGCTTTGTAGACCAGGCTGGCCTTGAACTCACAGAAACCCACCTGCCTCTGCCTTCCCACTGCCCATTTCTAAAGTTTGAAGCCCCACAAGATATTTTAAATAGAATCTACTTAATACATTCTTACTGAGATTATATCATGGGTGAAAAATAAAAAAAAAACAAACAACAAAAAAACCCCATGATTTCCAATTTTAATTCCTGGGCTGGGATCCCCTGGGAAAAGAACAGGCTGGAATTCCTGGTGTAGAGAAGGGTAGTGTTGTATTTTGGATGTTGGTTCATGGTGGGGGGAATCTGTGGAAAGAAAGCACAGAAGCACTCTAAGAATAAAATTTTTAGCCTTTCCAGCTGCAGGGTGAATCAATCTCTAGCAGATTAGTCCCTTAGCATAGGACTTTTTTTTTTTTTTTTTTTAAATTGTTATCCAGTTCATATCTTTATCAAGTTAATTTCTGTATACCAAAACCTCTTATCTAAGTTCCTCAAAGGGACAATGCACAATGCAAATTCAATTAAGGGACACCTCAGTGTGTGGGTTCCCCCCCCCATCCAAGTTTTGCATAGGCTTTACACCTTTAGGAAACTCTCAGACAACATTTACATATTTGCAACGGAAGGTCCTGGAGACAAAAGGCAGATTAAAGGTAGGCGCTAATACTCTGGAATCAAACGAGCTGCGGAGATCTGCAGGAACTCTTTTGACGGGGCAGCGACATGACCCGTGACGTCGGTAAGCCACCACTGTGTGGCATTCTCTGAGAGTCAGGGGCCTTGTGAAGACTTTGGGGAGAGAACCATCACTAGGTCCCCAGCAGTCACATAACATGCTCACAGTGACCCAGCCCTGGAGTGGAATTTGAATCTGTTGTATCCCTAGGTTTGCAACTCTGTATCGTGCTCGCTTCGGCAGCACCTATACTAAAATTGGAAAGATACAGAGAAGATTAGCATGGCCCCTGCGCAAGGATGACACGCAACTCTGTATCTGGGAAGCAGAGGCTAATAGAACCCAGGGCTCTACATATGCTAAGCAATTATCCTATCAATGAGGTAAAAACGGGCCAGGGACTTGTAAAACACTGACTAATGGGCAATTCCTCACCCTCAAGGACTAAAACCTCAGGAGAAGAGGCAAAAACCACTTCCTAAAGCCACAGATGACAGAGCTCTTGAGTGTAGGCAGGGCTAATTCAGAGTGACGTGTACACGTGACACTGTGACAGCCTGGCAGTTAACTGGGAGTGGAGATAGAATATGAGGGAACCAGGAAGATGCTGGGGAGGGGGAAGTACTGTATGTGGTGTTTCCAGTCCAGTAGGGAGCAAGGGCTAGCCCAGCTCTGGCTACATAGCCTACTAACTCATGCTGATATCACATGAGCGCTGAGAGGGTTGATACTTGACATTTGACATACTTGACTTGACATTTGAGGCGTCTTGGGATTTGAGGTGGGATGAATAAGGAGGTACAGCTATTGGCTTCTTCCTTGCGAAGAACCTGGGTTGGGCTATTTATTTTACAGACAAGCTCTATGTTGTCCAGGTTGGCTCTGAATTCTGCCTCTGCATGTACTTGGCACCATAGCCTGTCCCCCTGCTCCCAGGTGGGTCACATTAAAGCTATAACTGATGCTGTCATTGTGAGGCCCTCTAAAATAATGGTTCTCAACTTGTGGGTCGAGACCCCCCAGAGAGTCATAGGAGTTGTGGCCTAAGACCATCAGGAAACATAGATATTCACATCACAATTCATGACAGTAACAAAATACAGCTATGGAGTATCAATGAAATGATTTTATGGTTGTTGGGTCACCACCACCTGAGGAACTGTATTAAAGGGTCACAGCATTAGGGAGGTTGAGGAGCATTGTGGTAGAATCACCTGGGGTACAAGCCTCCAGGCACACTGTGATGAGGTTACTTGAGGTGTGAGGACCCAGTCCCGAAAGAGAACTTGGGTCCTGGTCTGTATTTAAAGGAGACAGCCAGCCAAGCAAAAGCCTTTAGTACCCTCTGCTTCTTGTCTGTAGATGGATGAGATGTGATTACCTGCTTCAGGATTCTGCCGTTTTGAACTGGTCCTTGAGCTATGAGCCGAAATAAATCTTTTCTTCACTGACTCTTACTTTAAACCAACATTTATTACTATTTCTATTGTGTGATGGTGTGTGTGTGCATCTTACCGCAGCAATGGAATGGAAATTGAGAAGATTATCACTGTTGTGATAAACATGACTATGTAGTTCTTAGGCCTTCGGAACTGGCCTGAGGCAGGAATGTGGAACACACTCTGAGTTCAGGCTAAGAAAGCCCTGTGTGAGGAAGCAGAACTAACGGGTTATCCTTGTGGGAGCTTGGAGGACGAGAATGGAAACCGTGGCAATGGAGTCCTGGCTCATGGGGTCCCTGGCGGGGATAAAGATTGCAGCATCAGCTCAGCTGAGGAGCATTTGATGGACCTAGAATCTAGTTTTTTTCTACCTGTGTCCGGAGAACCTTAGTGAAATTGAATTTAAAGATAATCGACCGATTCATTTGGCAGAGAACATCTCAGGATAGACCTCTCAGGCTGATGCTGAGAAAGTAGCCGTAATCAAGGTCGGAACCACTGAAGGGCAACCTTCTGCCCTGCACTGGGGCAACAAGAAAGGTGTTCTGAGGGTAAACCCCACCAGCCCATCAGACGGTCCCCTGAGCTGATGGCAGAGCTTAGGAGCATTATCCACAGGGTACAGCTTTTTGCGGGCTCAGATGTCAATTCGAAAGCAAGCTCCATTTCCCCAAACTCCAAAGGCAGCCCATATATCCAGAAATGAGCTCTCGAGATGGAGCATGGGACTCTTGGCAGTTAGGAAAAGCCAAAATTTCTCAGGAACTTGCGAAGGAGGCATTTCTCTTACCTCCGGCATATAGGACATACCTGTGGCACCTATCAGAATATCAGAGCCCGGGGCTGGGGAGATGGCTCAGCAGTTAAGAGCATCGTCTGCTCTTCCAGAGGACCCGGGTTCGATTCCCAGCACCCACATGGCAGCTAACAACTGTCTGTAGTTCCAGTTCCAGGCAAACACCAAGGCAAATAAATAAATAAATAAAGTTTTTTTTTTTTTTTTTAAAAAAAAGAATATCAGAGCCCATGCTGACCTCCAGACTTGCACAGTATCACAAGTACCTGTTATATATGTCCAAGTCCATGTTAGCATTCCAGCCCTAACCTCCCTCCTGCTCACAGCCCAATAGCCTCACTGTTCTCTCCAGTCTTTTCTCTTACTCTCTCACTATGTTCTAGTCCCCATGTCTTCCTAGCTCACTACCTTTGCTATTCTCTCTCCCTTCCCTAGCCCTGGACCATCTCCAGTCTGCCTGGTCAGTGTTCAGTCTACCTCTTTCTTTGCTCTGGTTTCTTCAGATGCCTCTGTATCCCCCCCACCCCTTTTTAATCTACAATAAAGATCTTGACCATACCATGGACAGTTACATGTGTCCCTTGCATATAAAAGGTATAAGATTGGGGGAGTTATGAGATCTTGTTCCATTGCTACAGAGAGCAGCCATGGCCAGATGTGTGGCAGAGTCAGAGTTCCTGCTTGTCAACTGTGTGAGATTGTGAAGGTAAGCCAGAGTTGCTATGGAGATCACAGGGCTATTGGGAATGGGTAAAATGTAGGATGTCTACCGAGGAAACCTATGTGCACAGTTGGGCTGACTCAGAGAGAGAGATGGAGGGGTGAAGGGCTACCCATTCTTTAGGAGGAACTAAAGTGCCAGAAACAGAGCTACAGGGTTTAGTGTTTGTTGTTTGGGTTGGAGAATTCATTCTGAGCATTGCTTGCTGTGCCCTGGGCCTTCCCTGTTTGGATATACTAACTCCGTGCCATTATGTGTTAGAAGTATGTAATTTATTATTATTTTTTATTTTGTAGGAACTTACATGGAGGAGATTGCTTTGGGCCTCAGATAAGACTTGAATTTTGGACTTTTAAAAGGCATTAAAATTCTTAAAAACTAGTGGGGGGCGCTTTGAAGGTGAATTAAATGGTGGGAATTTTTTTTTTTAAACTTTATTTATTTATTATTTACCTTGGTGTTTGCCTGGAACTGGAACTACAGACAGTTGTTAGCTGCCATGTGGGTGCTGGGAATCGAACCCAGGTCCTCTGGAAGAGCAGCTGGTGCTCTTAACCGTTGAGCCATCTCTCCAGCCCCAATGGTGGGGATTTTATATTATAAAAGTCACAAGATTATAGAAGTTAGGATTTAAGTGAGTGTTAACTTGGCAAAGGGGACCGTTGCGGTGGTGGCATCAGCCTGGCATGGTCTAGAATCACAGGGGTGCCCAGACTCCAAGCACACCTATGATGGATTATGTAGCCTCTGGGCATGCCTGATAGTGATTGATTGGTTAATACGGGAGGGAGAAGCCATCCTAAAAGGGGGCTTGGTTGCTGGGCGATGTGACCAGCTGCTTTGAGCTCCCATTGTCTTGGCTTTCCTGCCGTGATGGACTGTGCCACTGAACCGTGAGCTGAGCTGTTTCTCCCTGGAGTTACTTCTGACAGCGTATTTTATCACAGTAATGGAAGAAGAAACTAAGACAGGATATGAACGCTCCTCAGTCACTCACTGGGTGGGAACTAGCACTCCAGAGCGAGAGAGAAAGAAGGCCAATGGGTGGGGGGGGGGCGAGAGCAAACATCTAATATGGAGGGAATGGCTGCGGGTGTTACACCACATTGCTGTCACCCTGGCCTGTCTGTCTGAGGAAAGCCGGTACACTCTTCTGGAGCAAGCCACTGAGCATCAGCAATGTCACCAGCCAGTGTCATAGGAGCTGGAACAGAAACAGGGACTGCTGTTGCCTTTTAAGTTGATGGGGATCAATGGGCCTGGGAGCCCAGGGGAGGATGGATTGAGGCAGGAGCACTTGATGGAGCAGAGGACAGTGACTTGTTCTGTCCCAGCCTGTGTGTCTTGCTCAGTTAGGAGCATATGTTCCTCAGGACTTCTTCTAGACTGTTCTGCCCCTGACTGTCCACCTGGCTTCCCCCTTACCATTTCTAGCCCCCTGACCCTATCAGAGGCCTCTGGCTACATCGGCATGCCAGCCCTCACATCTCCTGGTGCTTCAGCTCACCTCATTGAATTTCTGGCCAGTGTCCAGCTGGGCATAGCTCATTTCCCTGCTCACTCAGGCTCTATCTCCAGAGCCAAGAACACCGCCTGGCACACAGTGTCTGATAGAAATCTGAGAAAAGGCCACCTTGACCTGCAGGTCTGAGCTTTTAGAATATTTGGGCATGGAAGCTGTGACCAGTGCCTATATTGATGATTTGCTTTGCACACAGAGGGTTTAAAGGATGCTGTGGAGTCTCTTATTGGAAGCAGATGTCTAAAGAAAGATGAGAAATGGACCACAAGCAGCCAAAATGCTTTGAGGAAGGAGGAAGATCTTATAACCGTGCTGACAGATGGCTGGCCTAAGAGGCCAGGCATTGGTCCCAACCTTCAGTTCTAGGCTTCAGAGCAAGGCACAGAAGCCCCTGTACCTCCAGAACCTTCCTGCGGCACTGTCCTTTGTGTGGCTGTGGGTCTAGCGGCACAAAGAAGGGTGCCTGAGTCTCTGAGGAGTCATCAGGCCCAAGGAGCTTTCTGGCTTAGAAAGCTGACGAGGTCTCGGGATGGATGCTGCAGGAGAGGCCAATGGTATCTGGAAGAGTGGGGCAGAGGAGAGCCAGCCCTAGGTCCTATCAGTGGGAGCAGCAGCCTGCTCTACAGCAATCAACAGATGAGACCTTCTTGACAGCAGCTGTTCAGTGGGCATGGGAGGAGGTCAGATGGGGCCCTTGGCATTCCTGACCCAAGAGTGATGCCAGAGAGGATAATGACTCACCAGGGACTCCAGCAGACAGGCTTCTGTTTAGGAGAGTCATACATCATCAGAAAATAATTCTCGATGCCCAGGAAACAGGGCTCCAGGGTCTGGGGCTGAGCTTGGCCCCTAGGGGACTAACAGTGACTCCAGGAGCCTACCAGCTCTGGCAGCTCATAGCTAGCACTCAGCTCTGCCTTGCTCCTATATCCAGCTCCCCACCCCACCCGGACCCCAGAGCCCGAGTATGCGCAAACCTGGAGTAAGCATGATCTGCAGGGGCTAGCCCCCACCCCCTAGCTTTAACCAGCTTTCTTGGGTGTAATTTTCTTTTTTTTAATATTTATTTTTATTTTATGTGAATTAGTGTTCTACCTGCATGTATAACTATGTAAGGATGTCATATCTTGGAATTCCAGACAGTTGTTAGCTGCCATGTGGATGCTGGGAATTGAACTCAGGTCCTCCAGAAGAACAGTCAGTGCTCTTAACCCCTGAGTCATCTCTCCAGCACGGGTGTAATTTCCTTGACCCAGGCACCCTTCCCGTATCTCCACAACTACAGCCACGGCCCAGAGAAAGCTTCACCCGGAAGACGAAGGGGCTTCTACCCACGGTGGGCCCACAGTGTGATCATCGTGGTCTCCACAGCGCTGCTCCAGATGCTGCATCGTCTTTCTACTTGCCTTCTGCCTCCTAGGTCTCACTGTTTACATGCTCCCCTTTCTCTCCCCCCCTCCTTAAAAATCATGGAGGGCTGGGCTGCACACAGACCTAGGGTTCGGGAATTTGTTTCTGATTTTGTTTTTCCTGGTACTTGAGGCCCATAGAAGACCCTTGTAAATGGCAGGTAAACTCTCTGCCCCAGGTCTTAAACAGACTTGGGATTCTAATTTGTTATGTGACCTGAGGCCAGTCACTTCATTCCTGATAACTCCAGTGTTTACGTGTGTGATCAGGGAGGAAGAGGTGTGTGGGCGTGGGGGGTGCTGGTGAGATGGGCCCATGCATTGGAGGTGGGTACAGGGAAGGCAGCTTCGTATACAGGCTGCATCTCACTGGATCTCAGCCTGTGTGCTGTTTGGCCTTCCCCCTGTAGGAGGCGCTAATTATTACCTAGGAGGTTCTGTGCTTTGATCGAGACTAGTGTGGGAAATGGTGTGGAGCCAAGGACCAAGCCTGACCTACTCCAACTTCCATGGCTTTGTCAAGGAAGCAGAAGCCCCCTCAAGCACAAAACCACTGGATAGATAAGGCCAGGAGGCATGCCTTAGGGCTCAGCATCCTGTGTGGTCTTGGAACACATTTTGAGCAGTGGGTTAGAAACCGGCTGGATTCTTAGCACTTAAGGTATGTTGACAGGAAGGAGGGCCAGGTATCAGGGGGGCATTTGAGAGCAGCAGGAAGTGGGTTTGAGAATTAGGAAGGTCTACACTTGCCACTGCCCTGGCTGTGGCCACCTCAAATACCAACTCACCACTCATGCGCTCTGTGTGTGTGTGTGTGTGTGTGTGTGTGTGTGTGTGAGAGAGAGAGAGAGAGAGAGAGAGAGAGAGAGAGAGAGAGAGACAGAGACAGAGACAGAGACAGAGACAGAGACAGAGAGACAGAGATATTGGGATCCATCTGTCTCAGTTTCCTCAGTGCTAAGGCTAACGGTGTACATCACTACACCTGGGCCAATTCTCTTTTTATGTCTGTGCTCTCCCATCTCAAGAAGCCAAGGGGCCATGTGCTGATGGCAAAGCAGAACGATCTGTGGAAGCCAGACCCCATGCCCCTCCTCAGGACTCTCTCTGGGCTATCCTCATTGGTCCCCGCCTCACAGACATACCCTGGACCAATGGCAGGACACAGAACACAGATGCCCAGACCTATGCATTTTCTCCTTCACCTATGATCCTTAGGGTGCCTCATTATAGTTGAAATGGTCCCAAATATAGCAGGGAAGATCCCCAAATTCCCCTCCCCAGCCCAGGGCAGGTTCAGAGATGGGTCTCTTCACTAGTTTGTATGTGTGTATAGGCAAGCCCAGGCCCCTTCATCTTTGACATTGTTTTATCATCTTTTCTGAATGAGACTACTCACTGCTTTCTGTACAACATGAATTAAATATATTCTCTGTCTATGCTCTGAGTCACAGGACATTCACAGTCAGTGGGGAAGGGGGTTAGGAGAACCCAAGCGCCAAGGGTTGGAATGGGTGTGGGGCCCATGGAGAAAACCTGGGCTTGACCGCCCCTTGGCTTTTGCCCTTCAAGTTCAGCCAAGTGTTGGGGGAGACCCTGGAACATGAGATGGGTGCCGAGGAGGGTACCTTCTCCAGCTTAGGCTGTGGTACCTGTACCCTTGCTCTCATCCTTTCTGAGGCTGGTGCCAGGGTCAGGGAGGCAGGGCTAGGAAGGCAGCGGGTTATGGGGAAAGGATGCACCAGCCCCAAAGAGCCAAGGCCACCTTGATACCAGTGTCAAGTTGACCTTGCATATCTGGGTGCCAGCCTCGGGTCCCTGAGACAGGGTTGACTTATCTTCCCTCAGGACTGATAACACTCGTGGGAGTGGCTTAGGAAGGAAGAGGCATAGAGGCTAGGTCAGGGCTCCAAGAACAGTGTACAATCTACCACCTGCCGGTTTAAGGCAACCCTTTCCAGACTGGGGGATGGGCAGGGGGATGGCTGAGGCAGCAGGTGTACAGCTGGGAACAGACCACCTCCAGATGCGCTGGGACATGGGCAGCATGCTGGTGCTTCTCAACCTTGGTTCACCAAGGGTTTACAAGGGCTACTAGCATGTTGGAGATGGTGATAAGTGGAGACACTTTTGTTTCGGATGCTCCAGGGATGTTTGTCTTTAGGTAGGGTCAGCACACACAATGGCACAGTTCCAGGGTCCCAGTGCCTTGTTCCTCGATCATTCCTTGTTCTTGGAAGGGGAGGTAAAGCAAGCATCCAAAGGGACAAGAAAAGGATCTGTCAAGCTGATGAGCCAGGCAAGCCCAGGGTCCCCAAGTTCCCCCGCACTTCAGCTGGGAAGGGGTCCCAGGTCCCTCCTTGCCCCTCACTTCCTCTCAGGGGAGGATCTCATGCCCCATCCCACGGTGGGTGACAAAGGGGTTGGTGTCCAGGCAGAGGCCATCACAGAGGTGTGTGGCAAGGAAGGAAAGGAAGCAACAGCTACCACCAGAGCTGCTAAGTGGTCCTCCAGACTGGACACAGGTGTTCATTGTTCAGCCCTCAGATGGCCACACAGGCCCCATACTTCCTGAATCTGTGTGCCGGCCGCACGGCCTCTCGTGCCTTGAGTTGCAGTATGGACTTAGCTCAGAAGATGCTCTGCCGCCGACTCTTCCCTCGCCCTGGGGAACGGAGGGGATCAGGAACCGGATTAAAGGGACAGTCGCCCTGCACATGTTCTGATCCAGGGAGCAAGGGCATGTGCTTGGATTCAGGTCTCATGTCTGCGGCTCGTGAGCTGTGTGAAACTGTGCCTTAACTTTTAGGGGCCACAGTTTCACTGTAGGGGAAATCATTTCCGTGCCAACCCACAGGGTGTTTTGAAGATTATATGAGAAAATATACAGTTTAGTCCAAGGCCATTGGCTGTGCTAGAGACAAAGTTTGGACTGGCCAGAAGCTCAGGGTCTTCCCAGAGAACACACCAGGGGCAGGGTAAAGCCTCCCAGGGCTACTGTATAAAGCAGTGTTCCATCTGGGTGGGGGTGGGTGAGGGAGGAACCTCCCATAAGGTATGTATGTGGGGTGTTGATTCCCTAGACTGCTGGGCCCATCTCTTTCTTAAAGGAGAGTCCCCCCTGGGGAAAGGTGGGTCACTTTGTTACTTCTAGCAAAGGATATAGGGAGAGCATATGGCTCTACCTGGGTGCTGGAAGGCCAGGCCACGATAACCAGGGTCCTTTTGAAGCTGGATCTCTTTCAGGGAGAAGATGGAGGCCGCTGGGCAAGAGAAGAGGGTAGGGAAGGCCTTGATGGAGCCGATCTGCTCGTTCCTATCTACTAACCTACTTCCACTAAATCCACAGAGCCGAGGCACCCTCTAGTCAAGACTCAGTTCTCCAAATGAGAACGGTGAGGGAGAAGCCATGTGTCCAAGACCACTGGCCTGGACTCAAGGGTCCAGCCTCTGGTATAGCCCCACCCATATCAGTGCCTCCTTCCCTTCTTCAGGCTGGTCCTGATCCCTTGGACACTTACTATCATCAAGCTGGTGGACACGTTCTCCCAGAGACAGGAAGTAGGGGTGACTTAGGGCTGCCTCTGCTGACATGCGACTCTTGGATTCATACTGAAAGGCACAGGGTAGGCTCTTGGGTCTTGCTAGAGAACCTTCTAGAAAATGGCACTCCTGTGCTATGTTAGATGGCCAATGTGAGAGAAGCCCTATTTGACCCAAACCAGGCAGCCTTAGGTCTTAGGATACTAGGGTTCAGACACTAGAGAAAATTTGAAATGGGGCTTTATGGAAGAATGCTTTTTGAGATGGGTGTACATGAGAAGGCCATGGTAACCATCCCCTTAGTGAATATCAGCGCTATTCACAATTAACTACCCATCACCCTTTGCTTGCTCCCAGGTAGGTGCTGTGCCATTCCCATAATCTTGGAGTCTACCCAGTATCTTCTAAAGGATGAACTGATATCTACCATGCAGTTGAGAAAACTGAGCCTCCTGTCCTCAGGAAATACCCAATCGGGCCTTGGATGCCAAACACAGAGACCAGTGTCACGCTTGGGCTATCTAAACTACAGATCTGGCTTTCCTTAGTTGTTTCTCCTTGGCTAGGATGGGAGGAAACTCACCAGGAGGAGGCTGGTCAGGAGGTTGATGCCTTCAGTATCCAACCTGCAAGGAGGAGGCGCTGGCACAGGCGCAGCCAGGGGCAGGCTGAGGACCCGAACCTTTGGGAGGGAGATGACAGTGGGGAGCTAGGGGCCTGGCAAGGGACTACCTGGGAGCATGGTTGAGCAGTGGCTGTGGCAGGTACCGGGGGAAGTTGTAGGCTCGAAACTCAGAGAGGGACGTCACACCTGGCCATGTCTCTTCCGTAGGAGTCCCTGAAGACATAGGACCGGCAAGCAGTATGAGTGCAGGGCGGATATGGTGAGGAGGCAACATTGAAAGAGTAGCCAAAGCTGGCTGGTCCCCACCCGGCCCAGTCCTCTGTACTCCTGGGTGGACAGAGTTCTGGCGCCCCCTGGTGGCGAGGTGGAGGGTACTGAAGGAAACTAACCCAGGAGCCGGAAGATGAGATGCAATTCTTCCTTGACGGTCGAGCCTGGGAAGAGGGACTTCCCGGTGGCCATCTCATAGAGGATGCAGCCCACGCCCCTGGGGAAGCGAGGGCAACAGTGAGACCAGGAAGACCTCTCCCAAGGCTTCTGTGTGAGGGATCAAATGACACCCTAACACAAGCCTGAAAGGCTCCCTAGAACAAAACCAGACTTCTATATGGTCCTTTTCTGTGAGCCCTGGTCCCCTTAATGCACATTCGCACACTCTGGGGAGCCTTGGGCTCAGCCAGAAGCCTGTGCTGGCTTTCAAGTTGAGATGGTTTTCATTTTACACCAAATCATACATTTGTCAATTTTAACAGTAAAATAATATGTTTCTTCCAAGATGTTCTGGGGGAAGACTCATCTGCCCCCTGGTAATTCCCATCTCCACCCTTGGGGGAGCATTTCAGAAGTACAGCATTAGAGGGTCTGTAAGATCAGGGACGCTGATGTGTATCAGACTTAAATCTGCTAAAGGCAGCGCAGCAGGAAGAAATGGAGCTCTGAGCAAGGTCAGGGTCTTCCTGGACAGATATGGACAGTCTAGCCTACACTCCTTGTCTGCTCACTCACCACATGTCAATAGGGGTGGAGTACTCTGTGGATCCAAGCAGCACATCTGGGGGTCTGTACCAGAGGGTTACCACCTCATTGGAATACGTCTTTGTAGGCACTGATTTGGCCCGGGCCAGGCCTAGGAACAGACATGTCACTGAAGCTCTGCTAAAGGGTCCTGAGGAGCCAGGTATCCAGGCATCCCTCGGAATCCATTCATCCTGAGGAGGCTGTGCACCCCAGGGGTCAGACCCACTTGCCAATCTCTGAATCCAGGGGATTCAGCCTCACCAAAGTCAGCCAGCTTTAGTTCGCCTCTCTCATTGATAAGCAGGTTCTGGGGCTTTAGGTCCCGGTGCAGAATCTTGCGGCGGTGGCAGTAGGCCAGGCCCCGGAGCAGCTGGAACATGAATATCTGTCCAGAGAGAAGAAATGAGAAGCTTAGCAGGACTAGGTCCCATGTGGGAAACCCTACGCCTCTGGCTAAGGCTGGAGAGGAATGGAGGATCAACACACGTCTCTAGGAAGGCTCTCTGGTTCTGTTGCCCATCCTGCGGGCCACCTGGGACCTGGACATACCAGGGAATCACATATGGAGGTGGAGGCCAGGTTATGGAGAGGAGCCAGTGAGTGTGGGGGGCTGGCATGAAGCAGGAGAGTGCAGTAAGGGTCCCATAGGTGGGGGATGTATGTACTTGGTTATTAGTCACCAGCTCTAATAGCTTCGTAGAGACCTGCCTTCACTCTGGCAGGTAACTCATGCTTGATACTCAGTCAAGAGAGAGAGAGAGAGATCTCTATCAGTAGCTAGAATGGAGAGTAAGTCTATTCTTGGCTGAGGTGCTCGGAATGGCTTCTAGACTAGCTGGGGCCTCTTCCTCCTTCCTGTATCTGAAGCTCCAAGTAGATACAGCTGCTGGTCCTAAGAGGAGGATCCCACACTGGGGCTGAGGATGATGGCTGCCATGATGAGGTCCCTACCTTGGAGGCCCTCACCTTGACATTGTGCATGTTCATGAGGTTTCCACAGTGGTCTAGATACTGTTTCAGGTCACTGTCCTGGAACAGACAATCAGGTTCAGTTCTGCCCCCTTCCTGGCCAGTGGCCACTGGTCCAGACCCAGGCTGAAAGGAAGCCCTCTTCAGTCTGGACTATGTCTGCAAGCGGCCCGGGGCCCTGGCTCTGAACTCTTGGCCACTTTCTCATGGGAACTTAATTGGCAAACAAAGGTTTGGGTTCTTCCCTTCCCGGACCTCTCCCAGTCCCTCACTCCCCTTCTCCCCTAACCCACTTCACCCACCACAGGGGAAGAGGCTGCCAGCCCCAGTCCAGCTCACCAGGTACTCAAACACCAGGGTGAGGGACCGATCTGTGTGAATGAGGTCATGCAGGGTCACAATATTGGCGTGTTTCAGGTCCTTCAGCAGAGACACTGGGGAGACAGGCCTACCTGGGTCCCTAGGCCCAACCAAGACCTCCCGCTATCCCTTCCTGGGGCCAGCAATGGCCCTCCACCCAGGCTCCCAGCAGGTGCGGGTTGGTGAGCCCATCCCCCAGAGGCCCAGGGTGCAGACCCGGACATTGTACCCTCTCGAATAGCAGTACAGGGTGCCCCCTCTTCATGCTCCAGACGGATCTCCTTCAGGGCCACAAGGTTCTCCGTCAGCTTGCTGCGTCCCTTGAAGACGGTGGCATAAGTACCCTGGGACAGAGCATCCCTTGTCAGCCGCAGGAGTATCCTGCACACACGTTCTCTTCCTGGCTCCACCCCTTGGGTTAGGATTCTCAGTTCAAATTCTGTTCGCTCCATAGTTGTTGCTTCTTCTTCAAGTATCCCTAATCAACTCCCTGGCTGCAACAGACCGCCCACTCTTCTGTTCCCATGCTGGCTGTCCCTCTGTTATTATGACACAGCCTTGCTCTTAAGGTCATGGCGATAAGGCTCCTGAAAGACAGGGCCTTTTTCCACTTCACAAACCTATACCCACTCCAGGCCACAAAGCCTGACATGGTGATGCAAAAGCATTTCAGTGACAGTGCCCTTGCTGTGTGCCAGGTACCAGGAATGTGTACACAGGTTCCTGTGGTACTAGACACACACACACACACACACACACACACACACACACACACACACACACACACACCAGTAAAAGAATTACTTCCATCCTTTGACAGAGAATGAAACTGAGGCCAGAATACAGGCTGTGGAGCATGCCACAGTCATGAAGCTAAAAAATGGTGGAATTAGGGTTCAAATTCAGGTCATAATTGCTTGGGGGTGGGGTGGGGGGAGAGACTAGATTCTGTCCAGAGACCTCTGTTCTCTAGGTCTCATTCAAGATCAGAGGCCATTTTAATGGCTGCCGAAGGCCAGGCTGCTTGGCAGGGACAGTGTGACTCTGAGGGTCAGGAAGAAGCCGTGAGGGGCAGAACAGAGTCAAAACCACCCTACCTGCTGCCCAGACAGACCTCTGGTCTCTTACCTCCCCAAGTTTGTCCAGTTTCACGTATGTTTCCAGTTTTCCAAAGCCGATATCTGACTGGGAAGGAGACACAGGAAACTATGAGATGCAAAGACCCAGCAGATCTTTCTAGTCCACGTTTCCTTCCGGACCTCAGGAGGGAGGAAGTGATACACCCAGTGTAGAGAGAGGGTCTAGTAATGACAGCTTCAAAGCCGTCTTTTCCTCCCCTCCCTCCATCCTTATGGGGCTCGAGGGACCCATTCAGTGGGGGGCTCCTTCCTCCATGAGTCAGAGATGGACATGCTGAACTGCACTGCAGGGCCCACCTCACTGACTGCCTGGCTCTCTTGCTCGGTAGGTCACTGGCTCCTCCAGGCCGGGCCTGTCATTCTCTCTTGTGTGGAGTTAAGGTAAGACACCCCTCCCCCAGAATCTCATCAGCTCATCTCTTCCAGCTCAGTACAGGATGTGTCTTACTTAATAAGACAGAGTTCTGAGGCTCACTCACCAGAGAAGTGGGGACCTCAAGGCATGTGATGGGTGTTCTGATGTTTTTCTTTGTTTTGTTTTATTGGGGTTGCCTTTTGTTCTTTATTAAGCATTACATAATATATGTGTGCTATATCATAGATTGCATGGCCTTCTGGCAGGAATAGATGACCATAGCTGAGTTTTTGGCTTGTTTTGGTCATCAAATGCTTTCTTAGTCAATGCTTTCCAAGCCCCTGAACACACAGTAGAGTAGCTGACTCTGGAGATGTGCCTGCCTCTTTCCATCAAGGAGCACTGGTGAGAAGGTACCAGCTCTTTAGTCCCTGTTCCTATTACTGCATTAGTGAACTCATGGGTGTGCACAGTGGCTGTCTGAGGATTGACCAAACACATGCCCCACCCTGTCTCTACACAGTGAAACACAACCCTTTACAGTTCCTCTTTTTTTTTTTTTTGAGACTGTGTCTTACTGGAACTATGTAGCCCAGGCTGGCCTTGAATACTCTTCTGCATCAGCCTCCCAAGGAATGCTGGGAGTACAGACATGAGTCACAATACTGGTTTATTGGTCTTGACCCAGGGAGAACTGGGGGTCTACCCAGGTGTATTGACTCTTTAGTAAAAATCTTAGAGGCCAGCAGGTGGCGCCAGAGGCACAGGAATCTTTCTGGAAATCACTATAGGCCTCAGCTGGGATGAACAAGGCCCAGCGGTACACTATCCATACTGGTGTCTTGAACTCAGCAAACTCTGACCCTCCTTGGACTCACCAGGGAAGCACGACGGGACATGCGGGTGAGTGGTTTGGGCAGCCCTGGAGTTTCCAGCTGCAGCTTCTGCAGGAATTCTGGGGGCAGGCGGATATCCATGGGCAGAGAGAGCCTCTTGTTGAGGTCCTGAGATGGCAGATAGGAGAGGAACGCCACGTTGGTCCCAGGGGGCCCTTGTCTCTCACTCTGGATTTATCTGTCCATATAGAGCAGGGCCAAGCTACAAGCTCTGGCCTCAGGTTCACAGAGCCTACAAGGATTACTGTGTGACCCTTGGGAGGTTCCTTTCCCTCTCTGGGCCACAGTAACACTGACTATAGAAAATAAATCTCATACCCTTACAAGGTAATTCTGTAAGCACATTTTTCCTGTACTTGGCACAGGTATGTGGGTCATATAAACAGTCAAGGAATGTTCTAGTACTTCGCATATATTCTCACAATAACCTACTCTGATTTGCGTTCTGGGTGACTGGCTCTACAGGACTCAATCTGCTGTGTATACTGCTGAGAATTTGCCTGACCTGTGAGGCCTGAAGGGGCCCCCTCACCTCCATGGAGAAGCGGCGTTGGCTCTGCCGTTCTTGATACTGCGTGCCAGGGGACAGCTGCCCAGGCTCATCCTCACCATCTGTGGGGGGAGAACATGCTTGGTTTCAGCCCACAGGACTGACTGGCATGTCTGAGTGGGACAGGTGTCTACCTCCCACTCCACGGTCTGTCGACAGCAAAGGGTACCCCACCCCCGTCTCCCTTATGTACTGGGCAGCTAGTCAGCAGGGCTCACAGGGAGTCTGGGTGGGAAGGAATAAGGTGGTCTGACCCTCACCCTCGTTCCTCTGGGTGTGGAGCTGGTTGAACTGTTCGGTGAACTCGACCAAGGACTCCTCAATGGTCTCTGGGCGGGGCACGGACAAGGAAAGCCTTCGCTTGAAATTCTTCATCTTGTTCATGGTCAGCAGGGGCCTGTTGTGGGTCCTGGGACAGAAAGGTTAGAACAAGGCAATGTGGCCACTCCATACCCACAAGAGTCAGGCTCGGCACATGTCACACTTAGGTTCATCCTGACCAGAGCCTCAGGTCTATGATGGCAGGATCAAACCCTGTTTCTTCCTCCAGTGATTCTCTCAGCTACTTCCTGTCCATGAATAATCCCTCCCCGGCCATCAAAGCATCAACGGGTATAGCTAGGGGTTTGCAAGAGGCCATTCCAGACATTCAGCCTTCAGCTGGGGTGCCTGGAGATCTCACAGACAGGATACCAGAGCTGGGTGGCCCTCAGGCCATTGGCTCTTTCTGAAAGAGCTTTCAAACTCCATGATACCTGATACTGATACCAGAATGTCCTCTCTTGTCTTGGATCCTTAAGACGGTGACTGAGGGAGAGCAAGTACATGGATGTCCCAGCCCAACCTCTGTTCCAGCTGCAGTGTGCAAGTCAGGAGCTGCGTGGGAAACTCAGGCAGCCCAGGAAAAGGGAAGCCTGAGCTGCTGGCCCCTCCCTTGCCTAGTCAGTCCTCTGAGCATTCCTGGGTGCCCTCGGCTGAGGACACAGTGGGGCGGGAGCTGCCCTGTTCTATTGCCCTCTAAGTTCTGGCTTCCAG
This sequence comes from Sigmodon hispidus, assembly GCA_004025045.1. Taxonomy (NCBI): domain Eukaryota; kingdom Metazoa; phylum Chordata; class Mammalia; order Rodentia; family Cricetidae; genus Sigmodon; species Sigmodon hispidus. The sequence goes on along the minus strand of PVIH01002153.1, from coordinate 88,584 downwards.
TGGCACCACAGATATCACTGATGCTTCCCACAGGTGGATACTCCATTTCTTCCTTCCCTGTCTCCCTCCGTCCCGCCCTCCCTCTCCCTCATCTCTAATTTGAGACAGAGTTTCACTGTGTATTTCCGCTTGGCCTGAAACTCATTATATATATAGACCAGGCTGGCCTCGAACTCAGAGATCCACCTAGCTCAGCCTCCTGGGTGCTGAAATTAAAGGCCTGTACAACCATGCTCTTCCCACAGGCCCCGCCATCCATAAGCTTCAAAAGCACCCATTGGCAGCCACATCAGCATCCTACAGGGCCCCATGATGCCTTCAGCTATAATGGAGCTGCAGGTACCAGAGGCTACACAATCCTCTTAGCTCCCTACCCTGGCCAGGGAGGTATCAGAAGAACCAACCCTGTTTGGGAGGGGCCATCTGCACTCTTCCCTGGGCCTACTTATAACCCACTTCTGGAGGATGCTCAGGCCTGCGGCTGGCCAGCACCCAGTTGCCAAGGCAACCAGGCCCCTCCTGAATCCTCCAGGTTTAAAGGATTATGGGTCAGTAACATGTTTGCTTTGCTTAACGATCATATCCTCTGTGAGCCTGGAAAAGGTCCTCTCCCTGGCACTCCATGCTCCTGGCTGCCCCTACCACAACTGAGCTGGGCCCTCAGGCTCTCCAGAGCCACGCCTGTGGCTTTCCAAGAAGGCGGCTCTGGCCTACACTGCCAGTTGAGCTCTCTCCTCTGCAGAGGAGTGTGTAGACCAAGTCAGTTCAGGATGGCACACTGCCCATGGAGCATCTCTTGTATACAGCACGGTGCTGGACACTAGGTAGTAGTAACTAAACAAGATTCCTGTTCCCAAGGAACCCAGGCTAATGTCAGCACACCGCTGAGGGCTCTTCTCAGCTTCCTTGCCTTGCCTACCTGGGTCCACCCTGGCTTCCCACTGATGGCCCCAGCCTGTATGACATCACAGGCCTGCCTTCTGCAGGACACTGAAAACCCCCAGAGGATAGCCACCCTGCTACATGCCCTTGTGTGTGCCATCTAGCTGAAAGGACACCCAGAGGCTCTGTGATGGTAACAGGACTTGAGCTCCAGTGATAAGAAGATTCAGATACGCCCTGCTTAGTAACTCTCATGCCCAGCAGGGCCAGAGGGCAATGGTCACTCCGTGTGTGCACCCATTGCTGTCCATCTGAATGCTCGGATAACCAGGGACATCAGGACACATCTAACTACTTACTTCTGAAACTTGGGCCTGGGATAATGCTTGGGATTGAACTTAGAGCCTTGCAAGTGGTAGGTAAGAAAAATGTCTTCAGGATTGAAAAAAAAAATGTGTGTGTGTAGATCTGTGCATGTACGTATATGCCACATGTATGCAGATGCCCCTGGAGAAAAGAAAAGGCAGCTGGGTCCTTTGGGTTGGAATTTCAGACATCTTTGAGCTGTCTGAAATGAGCTTTAAGAACTGAACATGGTGGTGGGGGGGGGTGGGTGCTGGAGAGATGGCTCAGCAGTTAAGAGCACTGATTGCTCTTCCAGAAGACCTGGGTTCAATTCCCAGCACCCACATGGCAGCTCACAACTGTCTGTAGTTCCAGTTCCAGGGGATCCAACACCCTTCACAGACACACACGTAGGCAAACACCAAGGCAAATAAATAAAAATTAAAAAAAAGAACTGAACACAGGTCCTCTTATTGACCAAGCCACTGTTCTAGCCCAGCATCATATTTTGATGTAACCCTAGCTAGTTTCAGATTTTCAATCTTCCTGCCTCAATCTCTCAAGGGCTTGGAAAGACAGGCAAAGAAGACATGTATTTAAATCAGGGTCTCCAATAATCAGCATATGAAGACATGGTTGGCAGCACTTGGGGTTCAGGTGAGGGCTGATTGTCACCCCACCCTTCCAATCTACCATTTGGGCTAGGAGGGGAGCCCTTGGAACTGCAGAGGATGCGGGAAGGAGACAGGCACACTTCTGGAAACCCATAGGGAAGATGCTCTGATTGGGGAACACACATACTTCCTAAGCTCTAGGAGCAAGCCAAGGGGGAATGGTGTGTGTGTGTGTGTGTGTGTGTGTGTGTGTGTGTGTGTGTGTGTAAGCCACCATAGCTTTATGAGGGGACATGGAGCACATGGCGAAGGCTGTTCAGGAGATTGGTGGTGGGTAGGGGCTGGAGAGATGGCTCAGTGGTTAAGAGCACTGACTGTTCTTCCAGAGGACCTGAGTTCAATTCCCAGCATCCACATGGCAGCTCACAACTGTCTGTAATTCCAAGATCTGACACCCTTGCACAGTTATGTATGCAGGCAAAACAACCAAGTCACATAAAATAAAAATAAATATTTAAAAAAGTAAAAGAAAAGCCATAAATAAATAAAATGTTAAAAAAAAAAGAGAGAGAGAGAGAGAGGGGGCTGGAGAGATGGCTCATCGGTTAAGAGCACCGTCTGCTCTTCCAGAGGACCAGGGTTCAATTCCCAGCACCCACATGGCAGCTAACAACTGTCTGTAGTTCCAGTTCCAGGCAAACACCAAGGCAAATAAATAAATAAATAAATAAATAAAAATAAAAGTGTTTTTTTTTTTTAAAAAAAAAAAAAAGAGAAAGAGAGAGAGAGAGATTCAGGGGATACGTGCACTTGGCTGTTTATGATTTCGGCTCTATCAAGAGAGGTCAGCCCTGTCTAAAAACAACTCTCCCATAAGGCCATCTTCCATTGTGAGCTTATGGAATGGTGTGATGGGTTGCTGGCCTAGGGATCTCCCAGTAGCTGCCACGATTTACACTCTAGCTTTTGTTCAAGGCAGATAATTTCTTCAAGGAAAGGATCAAGCCAAAATCCCATCTGCTCTTCGTAGGTTCTACTGGGAGTAAAGAGCCAATATTTGGCCTAGATGGAGTGAGGGCAGAGAGGGAAGAAAAGCTGGAAATGTGGAATGCAACCGAGGCTCTAGACTCAAGGCTTGACCTGAGCAGTGTGCCTGCTACTGCATAGCAATAGCATCCAGCCGTTCTCTCTGCTTGAGAAGCCCAGAGGAAATGGCTGTCACTACAGCATAAGGAATGGAGGTCAGACGGTAGGAAGGACTTCCTGGTGGTGACATGGAGCAGGCAGCAGGAATAGGGACCAGTGCAGAGAGTGTCTACTCCTCTCTGCTAGGGACAATTAGGGCATTGAACCCAATAGGGTCTTGGGTGGGACAGGGTAGTCAGGGCAGTGAATGGTTGGTTGTTCCCCAACACAAGACACAAGATACTCTGTCACTCTCGCCTTGGGAGAATCAGCTCCTAAGACTTGGGGGCCGAGGGGGAGGGGAGACAGGAAAAGGGTCTGTCACCTTGGTGCTGTCTGCCCCTCATCCCCAGCTAGGGACAGAAAGGCCCAGTGTGACCCAGCCTTAGGCCCGCCCAGGGCCAGGCACAGTGTGGCCTTTGTCCCCAGGCCAAAGAGCCATCTGGGTCTGTCCCGTGAAACTGGTGCCAGGGGAAGAGAAGTGTGGTGTAGGGGTGCCACCCAGCAGGGTAGCATGGGGGAGGTCAGAACAGAGGCCTCTCTAGGGCTGGGGCTGGGTAGGCAAACCCTTGTCAATCTGCTTCCCACCTCCTGCCCAGGTAACCCTCCATCTCCCAGGCACACACCAGCTGCCAGCACTTCCTGTTGGTGGCAGAGACAAGGGTGTCACAGGGGAGGGAGGAGGAGCCAGGTCTGGAGGTCAGGGAAGCTTTGCTAGGGGCCACTGTACATGGTGAGAAAGGCCAGACTCCAAGGCCAGCTGGGAGCCAGTGAGGAAGAGGAAGGTGCTTAGGGAGGGCTTTGGTCAGCACCCACAGACTGCAAGAAGGGACTGACCCGCTCAAATTCAGGCTGCGATTTCCTGGTGGTCAGGTGCATGGAAGTGACCACATCACTTCTTCCTTCTAGCTGAACTTCCCCCCCACCCAGGTCCTGTCCCCTCCCTGAGCCCTGGGTTCAAATGTTCTTTCCACATCTGTCACAGTCAGGCAAGCACTCTACCTCCGAGCCACACTCCAGCCTGGCCTTGTGCCTTCTAACAGCGAGGAGATAAACAGTCAGGAAAAAGGGCAGGGTCACAGATGGCAACAAGTTCAACCAAGGAAGGAGAGATAAGGTAAGAGGTAATAGTTTAAACAGGGTGATCAGAAAGGGCTCCCTGAGGCTGGAGAGATGGCTCAGTGGTTAAGAGCACTGACTGTTCTTCCAGAGGACCTGAGTTCAATTCCCAGCATCCACATGGCAGCTAACAACTGTAATTCCAGGATCTGACACCCTCACACAGATATACATGCAGGCAAAACCTCAGTGCACAGAAAATAAAATGCATTATTAAAAGGAAGGGCTCAGAAGTAGTTCAGAGTAGAATGTAAGGGAGCAGGTATGTGGGGGTGGCAGGTGCAAAGGTCCCGAGGCAGACCTGAGTGCCAGCCTTTTTAGCAGTACTAGGGAGTCCAGAGCAGCTGCTATGTTGGGAGTGTACAAGAGTGAGTGGCAGGATCCCACTGATGTTTGTGTGAACTCCCTTGGGCTGCTATGCTAATAACAGACTGTACATAGGTAAACAGTCTTGACGGGCAGTGCCAGCAGAGACCCAGGTGAGAGACAATGGACCCAACATGGCAGCTGTGGAGGACTGTAGTAGTGTGTGGGGGGTGGATAAAGATTTTATGCCATCAAGGACATGTGGCTGAGCAATCAGAGCATGGAACAGTACCTAGGTGGGGGAGGGGTACAGTGCAGTCCTGGGAATTTAGGATTCTGTGGATAGAGAGGGCAAGTTTTTGATATCAGATGACCTCTGAGTGAGAGGCTGGGTGAGTTGGCACAGCCCACAGTGGCTCTTAGTGCTGCTTCAACCTAACCACACAGCCCCGCCCACTGTCTCCCCACTAGCCCAGAGCTGGCAGAGAAGAAGGCGAGCATGGTGGGGCGGGGGGGAAGCAGTCTGGTACACTGGAAGACTGAATGCTTCAGGAGGCAGGCTCCCTCCTTAGACAGCTTCTCAGGTCACACAGGACAGGGCCAGTGCAAAGCAAAAAAACAGGTCTTAGGCCCCTCTTAGGAGGATGCAAACTCCACAAGTAGCTCAGGCCAGCTATAGAGGTCCATGGTCCAGATAGAGGGTACACTTACCCGGTTGTCCCCCAACCCAGGATACCTCCTATCCCTGTCCTGAGGTTGGCAGAGCGCACAGGGCACCAGGAAGAAGACAAGGGCAGAAATGAGCATCACTTCTTAACTTTCGAGGCCAGCCCTGAGAATCCACTCAGTGAACTCTTTCCAGACACTCTGGGGCCTCCCACCTAGGCAGGACTGCAGTTACCCAGCCTGCGCCAATCACTGTCAGGATTCAGACCTTCCTGACTGGCCTGGGGTCTCACCAGCACTGCCCCACAGGGTTCTGCCTCCAGCAGGCTTTGCACATACATGTTCTTTGGGTCTCTTGGTTTTCAGTCTTGTTAACCCCAACTCAGGACAGCTGGGTACCCTGTCTCCAATGGGTCCTGACTTATTATTTATCCCCACACCAGGGCACTGTGTTTTGTTGGCACCAAACTGAAGGCACATGTGAACACCTACTTCGTTTGTGGCACTGGAGGGTGAGGCTTCGTTTTGGTGTTTGTCAGTCTCTGGGCCTACAGCCAGAGGCTGAAAGATATAATTAGAGGCTGCCCAGAGGCTGAAGAGGGTCTGACCGTCAGTACCAAAGGCGAACCAACAACTGGGGCCCTCCTAACCCCCTCCGGTCCCCTGTCTATCTCAGGCATCTAGCCACTGTATGCCTGGAAGAATTTCAAAGAACTAGAGGCAACTGCTGACCTCTATGTAGACATCATAAGCAGGGCCTCAAACACATTCACCTTCAGGGAAAGCTGTACGTCAGGAAGCTGGCAGATCCCATCATCCTCTGCCTGCCACCTGACCCTGCTGGAGGATGAGGCACAGGGAAGCTGGCTGCCCTTGCTGCCTGGGGCAACAGCAGCAGCCGGAACTAGTCTCACTGACACCCAATCCCAGCTGGATGAGAAAGACTGTGAGTCTGGGTCCTTCAGGGTGGCCAGAGTTGAGGACAGCCAGGCCTGTAGTCACTGTGCCAAAGAACAGATGCTGAGGACAGTGACTGAACTCAGAGAACATTCCTACAGATTCTGGAATGCAGGAAATAGGAGAAGGCCTTCTGGGGCCAAGCTGGTCGGGTGTTGGGTTCTGAGCCCTGTAGCATCTTCTGTCTGGCATGGGTGCTGGGTGGTTAAATGTGTGCCGTGTCTCATTCTGACCAGAAAAATCCTATGGTGAGAGCCACATGCCGAGAGTCCTACTCGCCAAAGTTTTCCATCTGTGTCAAAGAAGGTACACACACCGGCAGGGTGAGCTGGAAGGCAGTGTGTCTTAGATTGTCTGCAAACGTAATACTTAGCTTCTAGTTCATTGTAATGGACGCTGATGCTCCTCCCCGGCATGCTTCCGACATGACGCCCTGACATGCTGAAAATCCTTCAAGTGATTTTCACAGGAAGCACAAACTCCTGGGTCCAGCACACAGAACTCTGCTGTCTGAAGCCCTTTCTTTTTCTCTTCCTCCTCCTCTTTCTCGTTTAGTGGTGTTTTTGAGACCAGGTCTCTATGAAGTCCTGGAGCTCACTCTGTAGACCAGGCTGGCATCGAACTCACAGAGATCCTCCTGCCTCTGCCTCCTGAGTACTGAGACCCACCAGCACACCCCACTCTCTTGTCATCTTGGGAGACAGCTCTCAGCCCCTTCTAGGAGGGTCCCTTTCGGGTGACCGTTCTCGCCACATTCACACCCCACTGCTCTGCACACAGCACCCTTCGGCACCCTCTGGAATGTCCTTCCTCATCTCCCTTCTTGGTGCTGCCACGCAGGGAAGATGCACATGAGTGTGCTCCTTCCTCCAGGTGAAATGAGAGACTTTCTCCTGCTGCTGGCTGAACAGTCTGCACATGCTCAGAACGAGGCCTGATGGCCTTCCTCTTTGTAATTCCCTATTCCCAGACTCAAGCAGTTCCTCCTCAGACTGGGCCCCCCAGTCACCGGAACGTCCAGCTTCTTTCTTCTTTGATATACGCAAGGATGGTACCTTGGGCAACCGTAAGCTCCAGGACCCACTGCCAGGTGTAGTCAGGGGCTGGGGGCCTTCCCACCCTTTCAGGCAGCCAGAGACCTGTTTCTGGGTTTATTTTCCCCTCGGTAGGACCACAGGAGGGCACAGGAAGATCAGTCTAGCCCTGCTCTCTCCTTGGGTACCCTAGAACAAGCTCTACAGTTCCCCAATACTGGACTCTCTTCCTTGGCTCTCTTTGGCTTGAGGAGTTACCGCTTTGCAGTGACAGTTGGACCAGGGTCCAGAGAAGAGCCAGCTACTCACCCTCCAGACCCACATCAAGTATGACCTCTCCTCACAGTACCTCTGACATCTCCTCCAGCCTGGGACTTCGGGTTCCCAGCCATGTCATCCTGGTACAGCTGACAGAGCACCTGACTCCACACAACAGCTGTCTGCTCCTTCACGTCCCTTGTTTGCCTGTGCAAAGATAAGGGCTGGGTCTAACACCACCATGATCGGGGTCCTCCCAGAGCCATCGGCCAGCATGCAAAGGCTAGGCTCAAGGCTTCCATTACGCCCTCGTGTCTACATCTATGGCAGTGGGGATGGGAGAATGGATGGGACAGGAGGAACAGCTTCCTGGCCAGTAGACATTTCCACAGGAAGTCACACAGCATCAAAGTTGGAGGCACTCCAATGAGGTCGGACAGTGAAAAGAACCAAATGCATCTGGCTGTCTCCAGAGCTGTGCAATGGGCTGGCGCCATTCTGATGCTGCCTCTTAGACTCCCATCACTTACAGGCAGACTGCACCAGAGGCTCAAGGGCAGGGGTTTCACCAGGTACACCCCTGCCCATAACTCTGCTCCTAGCCCTCCATGTGGACACCACATCAGCCCTCCTGATATCCACCTTGTACCTTCTGGCTTCTTGGAGCACAGGGACCTCCGCACACATAGAATCTAATAGCTTTTTCTTTGGAGAGAGGGATGGGGGTGGGTACTTGGCTAAGGTCTGTCTGTGATTTTCAAGGAGGTTCTGGGTTTTCTGGTGATGAGTTAGGACAAGTTGCTTTCTCTTCTCTGTCCACTCAGGGCCTGATACACAGAACACTGTATCTGGGCTGACAGCGCCTTCCTCAATCTTTCCTTTGGCAAAACCACTCCCAAACTCAACTAAAATGCCACTTTCCTGAGAAGCAGTCATACATGACCACACAACGGCCGGGAACGGGGCAGGGCAAGCCCAACCTCTATCTCCCATCTCCTCTGTGCCCACAGAGGAGATCTCGTCTTCCACTCCTGTTCCTGTTGGCCTTCCATCTTAAAGGTCCTCACTGAGATGCCTCCCCAAATCCGTGACCCAGCAACCCTGTTTCGAGGGATATACCCAAAGGAAGAGCAATTTACTGCAACATTAATCTCAGAGCTCACAAAATACAGCCAAGTCAATGTCCGGGGCACATGTGTGGATTTTTTTAATCTGGACCGTTGTTCATCATTAAGAAGGAAATCTGCTGTTTATGCCATGATGAACCAATATAATGTCTTTCAGTGTGATAAGACACAGAGACAGACAAACAGAAAGCAGCCTTTACAGAAGTGGGCAGTAGAATGGTGGGTACCAGGGGCTGGCACAAGATGGCAGGAGAAGGAAGAGCTGGCCAGTGGGACAGAGCTGGAGAGGGACTAGTAGATCCTGCTGTTGTGCACAGGCCGGAGACTAGAAGTAGCCAGAAGAGACTCCATGAGCATTCCCACCGCAAAGTGATGAGAATGAATACCCAGATTTGATCACTAATGCGATGGATACATGTAACAAAACATCACATTGTGTCCTCAAAATATGAGTAATTCTTATTAGACAATTAAAAATAGATCTGTGTATTCTTTTAAAATCCAAATTCTGCAGTCTTATCTGGGGTTTTTTTTGAATCTTAATGGAGCAGCTCTGTTTCCTCCCTTTGGCATCTGCAGACTCTGCCGCCACCCTGTACACAACAAATAGAAACACAGGAGGTCCAGGCCAGGCTCCTTTGGTTTTCCGTGGTAGCCTGTCACATCTCACATTTTGTCTCCATGCTTAACTTTATCACAGAACTGCAGAGGCCTTTAAAGTCTGGTGTCCCGGGGGACCTCACAGTCCCACAAACAGGGAGTTTGTATAAGGGAATTTCCTGGTTTCTTTTAACCACAGTCTGTTCATTCTCCACTCGCAGAAGCCTGGCCCTGCTGGGTCACTCTCCTAATCTCTCTTGTTCCCATCAGAGTCTGAAACAGCCCTGTTTCACTCCCACAAACCCCACCAGGTTCTACTGACTAGCCCAGGCTCTGGGTAATTACACCACCCTCTCCTTGAACTCCACACAGTCTCCCATGGGACTGGCCCAGGTGACCACCCTGACCTGGGCCCATTTCCCGCTCCTCTAGAGAGCCTCTGGGTGGCCCTGACTGTTCCACTGTTCTCTAAATATTCCAGTCAGTGTCCAGCCAGAGCAACCAGCCCCTCCAGGGTTTCCTTCCGCTCCCTGGGTTCCCAAGCACATGTCCAGCTCCATAGCCTCTCTCATGCTTTTGTGCTGTTTGGTCTCAGTGACAACTAACTTCCTGGGGGGTCTCCTCACCCCCCATGTCTAGTGAACTCATTTCCTCACCTGTCCCAAGCACACCCCAAGTTCCCTCTTTGGCCCTTTGCGTTCCTCCTCTACAATAGATTTCCTGGGTGATCTCATCCTCTCCTGGGGTGGAAACCACAACCCTCAGGCTTGTGACTCTCAGACCCATAGTCTCGGTCTCCCTAAGCCCTGGGCCTCAGCACGCAAGGGCCAGCTATCTACCAGAAAGCTCTAGCCAAATGTCTCCCTTGAGTCCAGTCTGAGAGACATTTTCGAGTAGAAAGGGCAGCTGTGTACAACCTGGGGAAGTCGGGGTACAGACACGCCACCCCCACATGTACACATAAACACCATCACAGCACAGATATAAAGCAGACACTTGGTCAAAATGCCATCAGTGGTCACCTGGGTTCCAGAGCTGTGGGCGGCTTCCATTTCTCATCATCTGCATCTTCTAACATTTCCCTACTGGACACTTAACACTAGTAAGAAAACAGCAATACCTCTTTGTAAATAAGAAGTATTTTTAGCTTGAGATTCCAGAATGATTTAGAGCAAGGCCTAGAGAACAGTATGATTACTTTGAGCAAGGGTCAGCAAGCTTTTCCTGTAGTCAGCCAGCCACTATTCCCAGGCTTGTGGGTTATATTCTCTGATGCAGCCATGCCACCCTTGTGAAGGACAAGTCTCTTGTGTTTTAGGAAACTTTTACTTAAAGACACTAAGATCTCAATTTTACAAATTTAAGTGCCATAAAATATTATTCTCTTCTTTTGAGGTTTTTTTTTTCAACCACTTAAAAATATAAAAAATACTCTTAGACCTGGAGTGGTATTGCATGCCTATAATTCTAGTACTCATGAACAAAAGACAAGAGGATTGCCACAAGTTCAAGACCAATCTGGTTTACACAGCAAGTTCCAGGTCATCCAGGGCCACACAACAAAACACTGTCTTGAAAAGTCGAAACAGGCCTGCAGATATAGTTCAGTGGGCAAAGTTCTTGCTTAGCATGTATGAGGCCCTGGGTTCTTCAACGCCAGTGAACTATAAATGGTAACACATGCCAAAATTAGAATTTCAAGTTGCCCTCGGCTATATAAGGAGTTCCAGGCAGGCATGGGAATACATAAGACCCTGACTCAAAAACTAAATAAATATAAATAAAAACCATTCTTAGTTCATAGCATTCAAAAGGGGGAGATTTGAAAGGGGCGGTAGCTAGCTCACAGCCCCTGCCCTTGAGTATGCAGTATCTCCACAGCATTTAAATCCTACATCTACTTCATTGTTAATACTTTTCTCCTTCTATCTGACTGGAGGGTGAGGCCTCCATGAGTTTCTTTGACCCTCTGAGCCACAGCAAGGACTGGGTATCCAGACCTTAGTGGAGAGAAGTTTCTGGGTGGTGAAGTTTGGGGTCTCTCAAGTCTAAGAACCCTCCTGGGGGGGGCCTCACAACACAGCTCACTGGCAAAAGATGGTAGCTTAAGATGGGGTTTGATGGAGCATAGAATTCCTTGGCCTATTCTTCTGTGTCTCAAACAAGACAGTTATTTATCCAAGGCTCTTCAGAGTGACAGAGCTGAGATCAGAAGTGAGCTTGTGACGTTGAGTTCAGTGTCTTTTCTGCTCCCCACAGCTACTGGGTACCTTTGTCAAGGAAGCTAATAGCCCTTTCTGTCTGCCTTATTTGGCAATGAAGCTTCATGAGAGAATCAGCTCAGAATATGGCACCCAGCTTAAATGCAGCAGTTGGATCAAAGAGATGCTCTGTGAACCCCCAGTCTGGAAACCCTGCTCTCTAGCCACACACCCACTTCCAGGCAGTAAATCCCAGCAGCACATGGAAAGGGTAGCCATGTCCCCTAGGTCTGTTCACCCTGCAAGAATTTCCTTTGCTGGGTGGCTGGCACCAGAGGAAAGAAGGCTTGGTTCCTGAAGGGACTCCCCAGACAGAAGAGGGAGTGATAGAAAATGCGCAGGCAGAGCTCACCAGCTCTCTCAGGATTTCCTGTGATAACAAGATCAAGCAGGTGTTTGAAATGAGGAAAGGAATACTGTCAGAATTCGCTTCCTACTTTGAAGATTGAGCCTTGTGCTTCTATCACAGAAGCCCTGCCTTTAGAAAAGGTTCAGGTGCCCATGCACCATCACCCCTCAATAATGACATCAGGTGAGGCATGTGGACGACATGACATCATTGCAATTCTCACAACCACACAAACCACTGCCAACCAGAAGGCTGAAGCCTGTAGGGCGCATACTGCTTGCCCAAAGGTAGCCAGACATTGAGTGGCGGGGAGGATTTTATACTGTTTCGGACTGCCCCAGCAGCCAGCAGAAAGAAGACACATGTAAGTAGTGAATGAACAAGCCAACCACCTCTTCTGGAATATTCTTCCCATGTCACCTGTTTCCAGGGAAGACTTCAGCTAATGGTGGGAGGAGGGAGGACATGAGTTCAAATCTCCAGCATCTATGGAAAAGCTAGACACAGCCGTGTAGGCTTATCACCCTGTGATCAGGCGGCAGAAACAGGTACATCAACGAACTGGTCACTGGCCAGTCAGCCTAAGACTCCAGGCTCAGCAAGAGACTCCGTCTCAAGAAATAAAAAGATTAAAAAACAAACAAACAAACAAATAAACAAAAAAGGGGAGAAGGAGACTCTTGACATCAATCTCTGGCCAAAAAAAATAGTAAGCATGTGGTGCACACCTTTGGTCCCAGCACTCAGGAGGCAGAGGCAGGCTGATCTCTGTGAGTTCAAAGCCAGCCTGGTCTACATAGTGAGTTTGAGGACAGCCAGGCTATGTGTGTGTGTGTGTGTGTGTGTGTGTATAGGAAGAGGGTGTGTATCACCATGGTCCCTTCCAAAGTTTGGGACAATATCTTTCATGGCAGTGTCCTAACTTACCAGGGTTCAGGTTGCTGTCAGGCAGCTTTGTGGTCCTCTTTTCAGTCCAAAGCCGAACTTGAGACTGCCTCCCACACCCACCTCCTCAACTGACTGGGCCTTGGAATCATTAGGAGCAGATACTTCCCGAAGTCAGTAGGTTAATCTGAAACGCACCCAGATACCCCCCTTCCTTCTGCTACTGTGCCACAGGTTAGTTCTTGCCAAGCCTGGCCACTGGCCCTATAGTGATCCTGGGCCTCTGGCCACTCGAAGACTGCACTGTGTGTGCGCGCGCGCGCGCACACACACACACACACACACACAAGTGAGCACATACCCATAAGCACATGGCACTGTAGGAGCCAGGGCTAACCTTGGTGTTCCTGCCCTCTGAGACAGGAAAGTGTGTGCTCAGCAGCAAATGCCTAGAGAGCGAAGGTGAAGGGTCCAGAGAAGGAGAGAGAAAGGGTTACTGGGGGACACAGAGCCCAGGGAAAGAAATGTGACTTATTCCCAAAGGAGTAAAGCTAAGCAGGTAGGTCTGGAACTCAGCCAGTCTGTCCCTCATGCACAGCAGGGCAGAGCCAGGACTGCAAATAATGGCGTGCCAGCAAAGGGTCCTCTCTTCCCAGGAGCAGGGCCCTAGTCCACCGCTTCAATGCTTACCCGACCCACCAGACCTAACAGAGTGCTGGCCCTTCCTGACATGTTTCTACTAAGCTCTCCCATTCTCTTATAGAGAACCCTCCACCCTAAAGGAACAAAACTTAGAGCTATGGCCTTGACTTGATGGGGCTCTGTGGTCTGCCATTCCAGAGTCAGCCCCAAGGCATCACTGAGAGATTGTTTCTCCCGATCCTTACCACACTCGATCACCTCTGATTCCATATGTCACCTCACACAGTTCACGTCATAGCCCTCCCGATCAGAGGCCCCCTTTATACACGGCACCGAGGAAGTTCGGGAGTTTGCTGAGCCACAGATTTGACAGGAGGGGACAAGATCTGAGAGGCAAGTAGATTCCTAGCCTGGGATTGTGCAGGGAGGGGATTCCTGCCCTGGGATCCAGGGGATGGGGCTGAACTATACGTTCTCTGATTCCTTCTTTCCTTTCCTAACTGATTCTGGGACTTGAGAGAGAAGAAAGAAAGCCAAACAAACCTAAGCCATTATTGGAACCCTCTGGTAAAGCCTGGTTCTGTCTGCCTAGCACAGGACAGGGGAGCCCCATTATGTACAGAACTACCCCAATCCTTCCTTCCTGAGGATTTCAGCACAGGCTGGGCCCTGCCCAGGAGTAGGGGTTAAGAGTGGGCTTGGGGTCAGCTAGAAGTAGACTGAGCACATTTCTACATTGCCTTGGGAACATTCATTTCCAGGGTCTGTTCCCTGGCTAGTGAAATGTTGATAACCCTCATGAAATATCATGAGATTATTGTGACACCTTGCTTGGCACACAGCAGGCAGGGATTGGGGACAGGAGCTTGGTTGTGGCAAAAGAAATCTCTCTCTGAGTCTTTCACTATGCAGCCCAAGCCCACAGCCATAGCTGCCTGTTGACCACACCCCAGAACATGTCCCAGGCCCAAGGCATGATTGACAAGAATTCTCCAGGATATAAGGATTTGGCTCCCCCAGCACCCCTACCCACCTCACTGTGTGCTATGTGTCTATGCTGAGTCTCACATCTGATGTGATGGGGGCAGATGGTAGTGTTTGTGAACCACAGGGCACAGGCCACAAACCACAGCTGGGTAGGCTGAGAAAGGTTGTTGAGGGCTGAGCTGAGATGGGAAATCTGGGCAGCTAGCAGCAGCCAGATCATAAAAGGTTTTGAGGACCCACAGTTCTACCCCTGCTCCCGTGAAAGACATAGAGAGAAATAAATGAAGCCATTGGGGCCTAGAGGAGTGCTGACCCCCTCAGTACAGAAAAACAACCGCAAGGCTTGCAGAAGCCCGGGGTCTGTCCCCCAACAGAGTGGAACAGGGCCTCTGACCCACCCCATTTTCAGAGTCCTGTTTTATGTCTTCCGAACATAGCATAGATGACCTTCTGGGCCCAGGTCATCTGAGTTCAAACCATCCAACCACCCTCTTTTTCCATAGTATCAGCCGCTGTCCATAGCTGATGAAGAGGGGACAGTCATTGCTTCTCTGGACTTCCCCAAAGAGACTTGTTCCCTAGCGACCCTGTTCACCACGCAGCCAGCGCTGAGAGCTACGGGCTTCACCTGTCCTCGGTTTTCCCCAGATCTCTGGCCTACCACCCAAGGCCTGTGGAGCTGGAAAGTTCGCAAAAGCCCAAAAAGCCCTTCAAGGAGGCAATCTGGCCCTTCACTCCTGGGTCCCTTCGTTATCCGGGACTCCTGACCCTTGTCCTTCCCATAAGGAAGACACTTAGCGTCTAGATCGTGCCTGGGTGGGAACTTTTGCTTTTGTACCGTTCCGACAGAGCCCAGGGCCAAAGGGATCCCCGATCATGTGTCCCCGCGGGGCACACGTTCTGCTTCAGCACCTGGGACTTGGGAGTGGCTTTCCCAGGGCATCCTTCACCCCCCAAAACACAAGCGCTGCCGGCTATCGCCCACAACAGCTAGGGAATTGTTTGCTCGAATCTCTCGCTCCGGCGCAAAGGCAGACGGCCCCTTTAAGGGCAGCCTGGCTTACCTTTGCTCAGCTTGCCCGGCGCGGTGCCCCTCTCCAGCCGCCGCGGACTCCGCGCGTGTCCCGGTGGCAGCGAGCCGCCCCCCGCCCTCCGCGGCCGCCCTGCCAAAGCTGGGTGCCCTGCCCTACGCCCCACGCCCTGCCGGGGTCCCTCCTCGGGACCCTGGCTCTTCCCAGCTCTGGGAAGGTGAGAGGTTCCCCCCAAAGAAGCTGCAACCTGAGCTACAGGAGGAGGGAGAAGGGAGGGGTGCAGGAAGGTGGGTAAGAGGAGGAGGAGGAGGAAGGCAAAAGCCCGGCCCCAGCCAGAGTTTTTCACGTGTACAAATTGACTCCGCCCTTGTCCGGACCGGCCCTGCCCACAGCCGCTGCCAATCCCCTGCTCTCCTTCTGTCCTTGCGGGCCACCCCTTTCTCCCACTCTGAGAACTAGGGCCGGGGGGGTTCTTCTTGTTCCCCTTAAAGCTGGCCTTGAATACAGGGTGAGGCCCTTTGGTCTGAACCATACTGGCACAGATCCCTAAATGCCCCTACCCAACCTGATGAGTGCCAACTCACTGCCCCCACCCCCAGCACCTAGCACCTAAGAGCTAATGTGCAAGCATAGAACATAGGGCATTGGCCGCTCTCCTGGCTTCTCTTCCCGAACTATGTAAGATTGTTAGTTATCTGCTAATGTGTTTCCGAAATTTCCCTCCCCTTCCCCAGCTCTGCCTCTCCATGATGGCCTGGAGGAAGAGTTCCTACCCACACAGCATTTCACTTCCACTCAGTCCTTTTGGCCAACTGAGTCGTCTAAGAAGCTCTGCAGATAGCCAATGCTAATTCAGTTCTCATTTTACCAAGCAGGGAAACTGAGTCTCAGAAAGGATTCTGAAGAGGTCCAAAGTCCTGCAAGGTATTCACAGGGAGTCAGGATTAGAACCTGGTCAATGATCATTCTACCCTCACCCACTAACGTCAAGGGTCAATCACCCCCCTTCTCCAGGGATGCTTGCACATTAGCTCTTAGGTGCTAGGTGCTGGGGGTGGGGGCAGTGAGTTGGCACTCATCAGGTTGGGTAGGGTTCAATAGTTAGGAGCACTGGCTGTTCTTGCAGAGGACCCAGGTTCAGTCTCCAGTACCTATAGGACAGCTCACAACTGTCTGTAGCTCCTGTGTTGGGGCATCTGACACCTTCTTCTGGTCTCCATGGCACCCAGAACATATGTGGTGCACACACATAGATGCAGGTAAAGCACACATACACGTAAGCAAAAAAAAAAAAATAGTTTTTAAAAAGCACACACAACAACAAAAAGATGGGTGGCTTGAAGGACAGTGTTCTCATGCAGAGCCCCGCTAGCCTTATTTCTTGTGCCCTAAGGAGACTATGTGAAGGAGGCCTGTGTCCTTGGTCACAGGCCTATGTCCTAGTAGATATGGCTTCTACAATCTGGGTGCCCTTGAAAAGGGTGCTTTGAATCACACTCTTGGCTTGAGGAGAATGTGATGTTGAGGGTAGGACAGTTTTCTAAAAGACAAAGGCCTGAGGTCACAACCACAGCTGGATACAGGAGAAAGAAAGCCTAGGCAGCAGAGTGACCTACCCGTAGTTGACATCCCAGAAAGGGCCTCCCAGCTCCTTGATGCCCAGGGCATGTAGATTTTTCTGGGCATGAGTGATTTATAAAACTGTGGCTGCTATAAACTGGAGGGGTGCAGACTGGCTGCATCTAGAGCCTCTGGGTTTAGGGCAGAGGATACAACCTATCCTGTTCCATGAGTAAGAAGGAATGGGGTTAGGTGTAGGGGCGCAGACCTGTAAACCCAGCACGCAGGAGGAAAGGCAGATTGATCAACCTTGTCTCCAGAGTGAGTTCCAGACTAGCCAAGGGTACACAGTGTGATCCAGTCTCAAGAAGACAAGAGGCAAGGAGGAGGAAGAGGAGAAGGAGGAAGAAGAGGAGGAGGAAGAGAATGAGGAGGAGGAAGAAAAAAGGAGGAAGAGGAGGAGGAAGAGGAGGAGGAGGAGGGATTAACAGGGAGCAGAAAGTCAATGTCAAATTCAAGGAGGGTTGGAGGGTTGGACTATGGCTAAACATCTAGAGGATTAAGAGATGATGGGGCCAAAGGGTAGAGTTTCCGAGAGCCAGGGGGTAAGGTCAAAAGGTCTCACAAACAGTTTCTGAATGTCTTCTGCATGTCAACCAGTAGCTTGGCCGCTGAGCAGAGGATAAATAAATATGCAGTCCCTACCCTCCAGGAGCTTTTGGGGAAGGGAAGCAAGCAGGATGCTCAAGTTTTCTTTCCGTTGCTGTTTCAAATGCCTGGGACAGCCAGCTTAGAAGGAGAACATGGGAGGGGGGAGGGAGGGAGAGGGAGGGAAGGAGAGGAGAGCTCAAACATGGTTTTGGAGAAAGTGACTCTCTGGACTATGGCAGCACAGCACGTCCTGTTTGGGAGCAAATGAAAGACTGAAGGCACTCATCTTAGGACTTCAAGCCAAAGACAGAAAAGAATAGGTCTGGGGTCCCACTGTCCCTTTGGGGGTGCACATTCAGTGACCTCCGAGCCTTGCAGTATAGCCACAGGATGGCAACTGAGCCTTCAGAACATGGCCCATTGTGACACTATTGTGACTCTTGCTTCACTGAGGTCAGTGCTGAGTGTGCTCCGTTTGAGCTGAGGGTCACAGGAAGAGAAGGTGGGAGGGGAGAAGGGCCGTTCTGTTTTTCCAACATGGATGATGCATGGAGCAGCAGAGCACCTCAGGAAAGAGATCTCACCAGGTCACCTTAGGACCCTCCAGCTGCAGAGGGCAAAGCCAGAGATGGAAATCCCAGTGAGGGCCAATCCTAGGGAAGAGTGATACAGTCCTAGACTGTGACAGTCCCCGCAATGGAGAGAGGGGATTTGAGTTGAGAGATGGTTAGAGCATTCATAGAACCATGTGTCTGTCTGTCTGTTCCACAAGATCAAAGAGAGTTGAGAGTCAAGGGTGGGGGAAGCAGTGTGATGGGCTGGACAGGACCTTGAGACTTCTTAAGTATGCCTTCATATCCAGCACTCTCTTTTATCACCGTGTGATCTTTGGCAAAGTGACCTAACCTTTTTGAAACTCATTTTACTACAGGACAAAGACACTAAAGTCAGTCTCATGTGGTTGGGGGTGCATATTGGAGATACTGTATACTAAAGACCTAGCCCAGGGCTTAGATCACAAGATGCAGTAGAAACAGTTATCATTGTCCACCCAACAAACATTTATGAAGCGCCTTCTGTATGCCAAAGATCCTGGGTCTTTGAACTCAATCCCTGTTTTAACAGAACTCACTATTCACTGGGAGAGAGGTGTGCAGAGAAACTATCACATGTCAAGACAACATTGCCTGGGCAGAGGACAGAAGTCTTATTCTGCCCCAGCATAACTTGACAAAAGGTGCCATGTTTGGGAGCAGATGTAAACAATGTAAGGTCATCTACGTGGCATAGAACTGTCAAGTCACCCCATCTCCATTTGGGAGCTGCATTCAGAATTTTGAAATCACCCCTCTTAAAGGCATTGTCTTAGAGGGGTTTATGACTGCAATCCCAGCTCCTCAGAAGGCTGAGGCATAAAGATAGAAAGTTCAAGAGATGTCTGGTCTACATATGGAATCCAATCCAGTCTGAGTGTCTAAATAATACAAAAGGGCCAGGGGTATAACTCAGTGGTAAAGATCCTGCATAGAAGGCATAAGGCTGGGGCTGGAGAGATGGCTCAGCGGTTAAGAGCACCCTCTGCTCTTCCAGAGGACCCGGGTTCGATTCCCAGCACCCACATGGCAGCTAACAACTGTCTGTAGTTCCAGTTCCAGGCAAACACCAAGATAAATAAATAAAAAAAAGAAGGCATAAGGCTATGCTTCAATTCCCAGTAGCAATAATAAAAATATTTTTTTACAATAGAGGCATTGTCTTATCTGGGTATTGTGGCACATCTGTGATTCCAACACTGGGCAAAGAGAGGCAAGAAGATAATGAGCTGGAGGCTAACCTGGACTACTTAGTGAGATTTTGTCTCTAAAAACCTTAAAGGCATCAATGGCTGCAGATAAGCATCTACATGAAGCCCAGAGAACAGCACACAGTGGTCAGTAGTCCCAGAAAGACATGGGAAGAAGGGTTAGCTAGGTAAGAGTGACGGTCTAATGTGGGCAGGGCTCCAATTGGCTCTTGAGTATGCACTGGGCATAGGAACTGATATGTAACGCTTGACCATCCCCATCTGCCCCCCCCCATATGTATCCTTTCAAGACTTCCAAATCCTTTGGTGTCCCCCATTCAACCATGCCTGTTTTCTTGCACACAGCTCTCCAGACACTTTGGTAGTTGCAATACTACCCCGGGGCCTCCTACTGAGGCACGACATTTGTTCTTCGAGCCTCTGATTGAGATCCCAGGCTGTAAAGGTCTGTGTGACCTTGGCTTATTCTAGCTCTGGCTTGTTTTCTATCTGTACAGGGGATGGTAACAAACCCTCTCTCATGGAATTGCTGCGAGTTCAGAGAGATGCAAACTTGGCACATCACACCCTGTCAATATTGCTTTCTCTGCAGCCCAGATGCCCCCATGCTTACAGAGGATCAGGCAAGAGGCTCACAACTGGAAGTGTTTCCTAGCAACCCCACTCCGGGGTCCTTCCCTCAGCATCCCCTTCATCCATCAGGGGAAACTTGGGAGTATTCCTGGGAGGCTGGGGTAGTCCTTACAGTGGCATGATTTTGGCAGAACTGAGCGGCACAGGGTGAGGTTGAGGAGCAGCTCAACTCCTCCCTCTCTGTTTCCAGCCACATGCCACAGCTCTGCAGATAGGATGGCATCCTGAGGTGCCTGAGGGATATGGGGAATCTGGAAACTGCTCTCCCTCACAGACTGTGTGGGCAGCACATTTGAATAATTTCTGTAAACCCAAAGTTCAAGCTTCTTTCATTTCTTTGCCCAGAAGGCTCACAGCATCCAACAGGGAGAGCTTGCCAGCTGTGAGGCTCTCTGGTGCGAGACACATACACACACACACACACACACACACACACACAGAGAGAGAGAGAGAGAGAGAGAGAGAGAGAGAGAGAGGTAAGGGGTCTCCAGAAGCACTTCAGGTACCCTTGGAAGGCTGGAGACCTGAGTCTTCCATGAAGATGTAAGAGTTTCTCTAGTTATCCAGGCCCCCAGTCTCAATTTTTCTGTTCAGCAGAATGGCGCAGTGTGAATGTCCATGTCTTGGGGCACCAGGATTTAAAGGGATAGGACTCCCATAGTGAGCTGCAAAGCCATCTGCTTGAGGTCTGAAAGTCCATGAAGGTTTTAGAAGTAAGAAATGACAATCAGACCAGCTTACCCTAAGAACAGATATGTCCTTGGCAAGGACGTCAGAGATATACTGCAGAGACCTCATGATAGTCGAACCTGCCTCAGCCCAAGTGGCTTCATATCTAATAATCATCGAGGACAACAGGACGTGGCTGGACAGAACCCGTTTTAATCTCTGGCTATGGTTTTCCAATGATGTACAGAGATAAAGAATAATTTGTAGGAAAACCTCATTCCAGTGTGATTTTAGCTGAGTTTGGGATTTTTGGTTTTATCACTGTACCAGGTGTCTCATCCTGACTTCTCTGTTGTGCCAAATGTCCAGGTATGTATTTGCTGGTGCATGTGTACACACACACACATACACACACACACACACACACACACACACACACACACACACCTTGCATAACCGCTCTAGACAGGGTAGACACACCTGTCTTGTTGACCCTGGCAATCATCAAATTAGAACCCCACCCCTGCATTCAGCAGTAGTCTCAACACTTACCACACACAAGAGTATGTTCTCTCTCTCCCTCTCCAGATTGATGCATTGCCATGGCAACAAAGCCATCCCACAGAGCATGAGTAAATGGGAAGGTGTCCCTTAGCAACAAGACTGGAGCAGTGGTTGGTGAGGATACTGGTGAGGTTGGCAGGGCAGACAGGACACTGAGAGGATCTCCTGGAAGGTTCTAGAGGAACAATTCTGGGAGCTGGGTCCTGGGCTTGCTCATTCCCAGGGCAGGGTTGACGGCTCATCCCTTTATCACACAGCATGTGCTCAAACATACAATCACTTTCCAACTGACCAATGAGGACGGGAGCAATAGATTTTCTTCTCAGAGAACCTTAAATGATTTTAAAACTTTTGAGTACCAAGAGTTGATTGTTAGAAAGACCTAAGCCAAACGCTAAAGCTTGTGTAAGTTCATTGAAGTCCAGTGGAGAACATCTGTTCAGTTTTCTACCCTGTGAAGATGCCAGGTATTGGTTTTAGATGTGGTCAGGCAGACTGTGAGAACATCCTGGTGAAAGCCTGTGGACATGTCCAGGGGAGCGTTGAATGGGCCAGGAGATGGGAGACAGAGTCGGCTCACTGCCCTAGAGAGACCAAATCCCACTGGCCGCCCTTGGAAACTGCACCCCGCCCCCTACCCCTGGACTTTCACCTCTTACAAGCTCTTGTTCAGTTGGCCACTAGAAACTATAACTAAAAACAGAGTTCTGGCAGTGGGCTCCTCTGCCCAGTGGCTTCCAGGGGTTCCCAGTACTGGCTCAAAGACACCAAGTTTGTCTTTGGAATCTAAACCCACATATGCACCACAGTCCTTTCATTTTCAGGGGCTGTGGGCCTCTTCAGGCTCAAGCATGAGCTTTGTCATAGAGGCATGACCACCAGGTCCTTTGTGACCTGACCATACCTTTCTCACCAGCTCACCTTGACTTTCGCTAATGATGTACGTCCAGCTGCATCAAATTACATTGACTTCTCTGGCCTACTATTCTATTATCACTCTCATGATTCCCAGACCCCCCAGAAAGGCTTTCTCCTTCCGCTCTAGCCCAGGAAACTCCTATCCATTCTTCAAAATCCAGCTCAGACCTTGTGTCCCTGCCACACGTGGTCCTTGATGCTGTGTAGACAGGCTCAGTCACTCAGCAGTCTGAAACTCTTCCATTCCACAGAGAATTCGCATTGTATATCTTCCAAGTACAGAATCTTCATGTCCATTTTGCTGGCTTGCAAGCTGCTCGAGACAAGAGACTGTGTCTTTCCGTAGTATCCAGCACAGAATAAGAAGGGACTCTCCAGGGTCTGGAAAACCAGCATGGTGGGACAAAAAACAGAGGCAACTAGAGAGGACAGGACAGGAGCCGAGAAGAGGGGAGAAAGTGAGGGGCGTCAGGAGAAACAGTCCAGGCTGGTAATGGCACAAGGCAGCATTGAACTTGACAACTTAGAAGCTCCAGGTAGATGGCCTGCTGTCTTGGTCTGCCCAGGACTTGCCCGGTCCTGGCATAAGATGAGTCTGATCATCTGATTAGTGACCTCTTCCAGGGCAGGTCTGGAGTCAGGAGCAGGCTAGAAGCCTGAATGCTAGTCCAAGAGGTGAGTCAAGGGCAGGGAAGGAAGACGGAAGACCGAGAATACTGTGGATGCTAAGTCACTCGTACCTAAAGGAGGAGGAGCCTGACACTGTGCCAGCCTCCCAGCCATCTCCTGCCTTCTACCCTGCAGAGAAAGCAAACAAGTGAATAGAAGGACATCCTGTTCACACTCAATGGCTTCTTCCTTAATGCCAGGCCCCAAGCCTGGGGTCACAACTGCCACAGCCCCAGTCCCCAAAGGACTAGTGGCCCTGAGTCTTTCGATATGCTGGGCAGGCATGTGGGGGCTTTATCCAGTTTGCACTATGGTTTGGATTAAGGCAGCTCTTCTCTGTCAAGTGTGGTCTAAAATCTCGTTTAGGGCTGGAGTATGGCTTAACAGTAGAGCACTTACCTAGCTAGCTTGCTGAAGGCCTTGAGCTCCATCGGTCCCTAGCACTATGCAAGCACATACACATCGCATTGCATAGATGTCCCAACTTGAAGGCAGGGATGGCCTATCCAATTCTCTCTTCCTCACCTCCTATTTTCTTCCCCTAGTAGACACTAAGTGCTCAGCACTTGTGGGGACCCAGCCACCTAACATTCCTAAGTGGAATGTTACTCCTTCCAGCTGCAGGAGGGCTCCAGATGTGACTTCCGTAGTTTACAAACCCACCCTGTAGATATGAGAGGGCAACACGAAACTGTTTCTCCAGAGAGAGAAGCATGCTTGGGCAGTCCTTGTGCTGGGTTCCAGTCTATCTGTGGGATGAACTGCTACTTTTTGCCTCAGTCTTTCGGTCTGTAGGATGGGGCAGAACAGTGTTATTCTTATAGGGTCACGTGATGGTGGATGGAATGTGGATGAAAATAACTCAGTGTGGTTCTTAGAATATGTCCTCTGAGCCAAACTACCATCATTTATTTCCCTGACATCCGCTGTATCTAATCTGGAGAGCCCACTGTGGACCATCAACAGGTGGGGAGGGTCACAGGACCAGTCACCCCTCTCAGCCAATCATGTGCAATTCTGCCTGAATTATATGCAGCTTTCAGGGGGGTCTCAGGTAGGGTCTATAGTACCTAGACTGGGAAAGACGAGGGGGTTGGGGTTTATCTATGCAGCTACAGGGAAACACCATCCATACTAGGGGCAGCCCTAATCTTCATCTGCTTTGGGGTTCCCTGTGCTCCTGTCAGGAATCCCTCATCCATGCTCTATGAGTGAACCCGACAAACTCATTGGATTCACTGTGGAAGAATAGAACTTTGGTTATGGGACAGAAGGCAGAGAGAGAGGGTGTTGTTTACATTTCCCCCCAGGGAAGGAATTTCAGCTTTTAGTGACTAAAGAGTGAAGTCATTAGCCGCTGTCAGTTTTCAGAGAGAAAGTTTTTGTGAGGGTCTTAGAAGGCTCTAAGAGCCTCCCCTGTAGGTGACAGACACCTCCACATACACTGTGGCAGCTTCTGAGGCAGTTGCTGATGAGGACTTGTTGGAGACCTTGGATTTCCTTTCTGCATCATGCTGTGCCAACAGAGTCCAGACAGGACACTGCTCTAAACAGCCACTTAGAATTAAAAGTCGCTGGAACTCACCCACAGTGCCACTGAAAAGTGTACCATGTTGAAACACGTTGGAGATAGACCAGAACTCAACCCCTTAGTTGAGTCAGAAAAAAGTCCAAGAGGCTTTTGCTCAGATCAAGTTAAAGGAGCTCACCGCCACTGCAATCAGGCCCCTAAATTATAGAGCCCACCTGCCAGCTGCCTGGCACCGTCTCATTAGCCAGGTGCTGGGAGAAGATGCCATATGCCCTATGGGAACATCTGACCGCCAAGTTCCTGCTCCATAATTAAACTCAAAACCCCAACCTCACCCCCTCCTAACCCCTTCTCAGGAAACAACAAAGTCGAACCCTTTCCATTCCCCTATTCCAGGGAAGAGAGAGGTGTGAATAATCATGAGCTTCCAGCCCTCCCATGACTATGAGATTGAGGGAGACTTGGGGAGATTGAATAGAATGGAGGAAGCCTTCCATCTTTCCACATGGATACCCAGAACCCAGCAAAAAGCCAGCAGGACACACTGGCTTCCAGGGGATTCTGAGGATGGACTTTAGGAAATGAAGTCCTAGAAAGAGGCCTGATGGGTCATTGAGACAACTCAGCAGGTAAAAAGTCCTTTTCATATAAACCAATCGTCTGAATTCCATCCTCATGGAAAGGGAGAATCAGTCAACTCTGGCAAGGTATCCTCTGAATTCCACATGTGTGCCAGTGTATCCCCCCATCATACATAGAGCATGTGCCTGCACACACACACACACACTACATAAAAGTAAATTTTAAAAGAGCAAAAGCAGGAGCAATCCTGGCCCAGATTTGCTCTAGAACAGTTAGGTACAGCCATACACAACCTCATCCACTCTCCATCCCATTGAAGGATGCGTGAATGATGCCAGGTGACTGACAGAGTCACTTGGGATACTCTCAGATCCTTATAGCCAGAGCTGTGTGAGATGTGTCTGGCTAACAGGTCCACAGAGCATCCTGACATGGTGGTAGGAGAAATTGATTGGCAGGTGGGTGTCCCTCACTAAAGAAGCTTCCCTAGAGTCAGAGTAGTGGACTGACTAGACAGTGGGGAGGTACCAAGTGATTAGCTTGCCGTAAATGCCCTCATGGCTCCAGCCAGCCGTGACCACCAGCCAGAGACTAGAAGAATGGATAACTCCAGCTTCTAAATCCTAAGCAGATACTTCTGCCCAGAGAGAAGGTACAGGCTACAGGACAGGATGCAGGTCAGTGGCCTGGGCCTGGGGAGGAAGTGCCTCTTCCCCATCCTTACTCCAGGGTTCTCTGGTTCCCTGTTTAAGCCTCCTGGGCCTGTAGGATGCCAAGCTGCATGCACTAGCTCTGGATTTGGTGGCAAATACAGAGCAATAAAGAAAACTGTCTCAGCTGGAGAGATGGCTCAGTGGTTAGCAGCACTGGTTATTCTTCCAGAGACCCCAAGTTCAATTCCCAGCACCCACATGGTGGCTCATGACCACTCATAACAGGATCTGATGCCCTCTTCTCCCTGAGGACCTCTTCTGTCACATAGGCATACATGTAAATAGAGCACTCATACATAGAATACATGAATTCTTTTTTGTTGTTTTTTTAAAGATTTATTTATTTATTTATTCATTTATTATGTATACAGTATACAGAAGAGGGTACCAGATGTCATCATAGATGGTTATGAGCCACCATGTGGTTGCTGGGAATTGAACTCAGGACCTCCAGAAGAATAGTCAGTGCTCTTAACTTCTGAGCCATCTCTCCAGCCCGAATAAATAAAAAATAGTTTAAAAAGAAAAGAAAACTTTCCAGCCAGGGCTGGAGAGATGGCTCAGAGGTTGAGAGCACTGACTGTTTTTCTGGAGGACCTGAGTTCGATTCCCAGCATCCACATGGCAGCTAGCAACTATCTGTAATTCCAAGATCTGACACCCTTACATAGTTATACATACAGGCAAAACACCAATTCACATAAAATAAAAATTAATATTAAAAACCCACAAAAACTGTCCAGCCTAAGGGAGAATGTGAGTTTACTGGAACAGACAGGATCAGAGCTTCATCCTCTACAGCAGAAATAAAAGATATGGCTTTGGCTGGCATTTTATATTAAAGCCAAGTGCTTGATTGTGTTAGCTCTCAGCCAGAGCCCAGGAACTTGCCTCAGCTCTTACAGCCAGGAAGTACTCAGTACCCTCTCCAGCCTTGCCACTCCCCAAGGTGATTCTGGCTCTGATTGGCACCATGCCAATGCTGATTTTGCCCTCCGCTCCCATTCTGGGGATGCAGAGGTGAAGACAACCTTGTGGTCATGAGTCATGGCCTGATGGACCGGGTTAGCATGAAGAAATGCCTAGGCAGGCTGTGTCCCCTTACTACTTGTTCAGAGTCCAGGCTCTTGGACAGGACTGGACCAGGCCAGGCATGTACTGAGAGCCAGCACTAGACCAGGAGACAGGAGGGTGTCCTTTGCAGTCACATCAAGTGAACCAAGCCCTGGGAAGATTGTAGTCTGGAGTCATTGCTGATTTCTCTAATTTCCTCTTAGGGCAGCTTCCCCTTTTCCTGTATGGTAGGAACCCCTGGGGCCCCAGCACAGCCAGGTGTGGCTTGAATGATCATGAAGCCTGATAGAACAGGGAAGGGCGAGCAGGGGTCAGCATCTGAGGTCACTGTGGACAGGCACAGGACACTAAGGACTGGGGAAGAGGAAGGGGTTTAGCTTTATATCCGGTTTCTTCTGGGATGAGCCCTGTGACCTGAGTACCGTGAGACACCAGAATCTCCCAGGAACACAATCTGACTATATGGTGTGACAGATATCAGACCTGCTCACTGGGACCCACCTGAGTGATCAGCTTGGTCCAGGGACCTTATACCTGAATGATTCAGTCATGTCTGAATGTGCGGTCACCAACAGGTGAACGCTCGGGTGACCAAACAATGGTGGCATGACCAGGTACAATACCTAAAATACCAGGCCGTCCTGAATCAGACAAATGCCAAATGGACTGGCAAGAAACCACCCCCTCCAGAGGTCTGCATTCCAAGTGCCCAACCCAGCTTCATGAGTTGGTGGCAGCAGTCACAGGCTCATGTAGCAAAGGGAGGAAGGAAGGAATTTGTGGCTTGTACTTCCCCAGAGCTACTGTGGGCCCAGGGAACCTGCTAGCAGCTCTTTCCTGTAGGCACTGCTGTCTTGGAGAATTTCTTCCTAGGATCCTTACCACTCATGAGCCATAACTGACTGCTCTTAATTAAACAACTGCTAAATGAATTTAATCCAATATTGACTCTTGGAGAGATAGAAGGAACACACGTCATCCGGGCAGCCTGGAGGTCAGTGGGCCAGGCTTCTCTCTTCTCTGAACTACCAGAAGGTTCTCAGACCTGAGGTTTCCTTCTGCCTACTCTTTGCCTTCTCTTCCCTGCGGGTAGGAAGGGTCTGGAAGGGATCTTTGTCCCTGAAAAGAATAAAAGCCTAACAGAGGACGCATTTCAAGGCAGGCCTCAGCAGAAACATAAACTACCCTCTTGAGACCAAATGGTATCCAGAACTGTCTTGACCAGTATCCAGATAGAAGCTTCCAGAAAAGGAGGCATCCCACAGAAAAGTTTGGTCCCTTCTCTTTGAGAGGGGGCAAAGGGCAAAGCAGGACCTAGGTGAGACCT
This sequence comes from Sigmodon hispidus, assembly GCA_004025045.1. Taxonomy (NCBI): domain Eukaryota; kingdom Metazoa; phylum Chordata; class Mammalia; order Rodentia; family Cricetidae; genus Sigmodon; species Sigmodon hispidus. The sequence goes on along the minus strand of PVIH01002153.1, from coordinate 60,641 downwards.
TTGTTGCATGATGGAATAAAAGATGGCCTTCCACGAATGCGAGCTGGCAGCTGCCTCCTGGGAAGGGAGCACTAGGTAAGAATCCAGCAATGGTGGATTTCCCCCACAGTTAGCATTTGCTTTTATTTCCCCCTGGTGTGAGTGGCAGTAACCCTTGAAATCCTGGAGACATTGAGACACTGGCTTTAGGCAGCTGAGGACCCCCTGGAAGAGAACTGGGGTGTACAGAGAACAGATCTGAGCAGCTTCAGAGAAAAGCTGGGCAGTGCCAACTCAAAGACACATCAGGGGTGCTGCCCTGAAGAGGTGTACATGGCACTTATGTATCAGGTCACATTTCACCCCAGGGTTAAACAAATGCTATGATTTCATTTTAGGGATGAGATGACTGTTGCCAGTAGAGGTGAGCGACTTTATCAGTCAGTCATGTCGTGCAGATGTGCCTATCTAGAACAGGTGTGCTTTTTATTTTACTATTTTTTTTTATTTTGTCAATGGCTGAAGCTAGGTCCACTGCAAGGCAGTCTGGGCACAGGTCAAACTCCAGGGTGTGTGTGGTGTATCTGTGCCGCGCATGAGGGAGGGTACAGCTCCATCCCAACTGAGACTCTGTGAGTCATAGACCTTACATCAACTTAAGAAAGGGTCTCTGTCCACAGGAGAGTCTGACTTAGATAATGTCAGGAGTGCCCATGGCCTTGGGCACTGGGTTGACTCTCTAGGCTTTGTCTTCCATAAAGAAAATGTGGTTTGGTTTGACTGCTTCTAGGTTGGTTTGAAAACTAAATGAGATATTGTTTAAAAAACATCTAGCACGGACTGGAGGCATGGTTCATTGCTGTGCAAGTCTTGAGGGGCTGAGTTCAAAATCCAAGCAGCCACATTAAAAGCCCAGTGTGTTTGTACACACATATGCCTCTAATCTTAGTTCTGGGGGTGTGATAGAGCAGAGATGGGGGACCCCTGGCTAGCTTCAGGTTTCAGCGAGAGACCCTTTTTCAAAGGAATACGGTAGAGGGTAATAGAGGAGAATACCCAACATCCTCCTTTGGTTGTGTGCATCCCCACCCACAGCACATTGTAGATTGCTTTAAAAATGGTGATTCTCTATTCCAGACTTCAGAAGGCAGCGGCAGGTAGTTCTCTGAGTTCAAAGCCAGTCTGGTCTACATCCTAATTTCCAGGACAGCCAGGACTACATAGAGAAACCCCATCTCAAGAAACCAAAACCAAACCAAAATAACAACAACAAAAAAGAAGTAATTCTCAGAGCATCTCAGAGATGACTCAGTAGGCAAGAACCCTTGATCCTTTTGAAGAGGACCCAGGTTCAGTTCCCAGTACCTTCCTCACAGCTTACAACCCCTTTCAACCTGAGTTTCAGGGGATTCAGTGCCCTCTTCTGGTCTCTTCATGTATTAGACACACATGTGGTGCATGTACATACATATAAGCAAACATTCATACACACAACATAAAAATAAAATCTTTAGAGAGAAAAGAGCGCTCTTAACCTCGTCGATCCTGACTCATTCTGCAGTCACATGGACCCTGAATCAGCAGGGTCCCTTAGCCATCCTGTGCCTGGCTGAGTGGCTAGCCCATTGCTGACTCCCTCAGAGACTTAGTGCTGCTGTTTTGTGATAGTCTTTCTATGGCACCGGGGCTGGTCTTGAACCTTTAATCTTCCTTGCCTCAGCCTCTGAAGTTATGGCATTGTAGCTATGTAACACCTGGCTAATTTGTGTTTTGTTTTTGTTTTCTGAGACAGGATGTCTTTGTGTAGTCCTGGCTGGCCTAGAACTTGTTTTGTAGACTCAGCTGGGATGAAACGCACAGAGATCTGCCAGCCTATGTCTCCAGAGTGCTGGGATTAAAAACTAAAGGTGTGCTCACAGCCACCCCAGCTTTCTGATTAAATTCTTAATACTACTGGACAAAAAGTTCTGCATTTTTTCATTTTCCTGTGGGTCTCACAAATTATCTAGTTCATCCTGGATCATCACTTTGGGCTCAGTTTCCTGAACCAAGAAGGATTTTGGTACCCAGCTGGAAACCAAGGCACCCCCCCCCCATGACGCTGCAGGTTTGGGTAGCATCACTGGCCCCTCCCAGTGTATTTCCGCCGCTTAAATGAATTCAAAGCTCAGAAGAATCAGATCTCTCCTTGGTCTTCTGGACCTTGCAGAATGATGCTTCTAAGGAGAGGCACTTCATAGAGTGTGAGCCCTGACACCTGACCATCAAGGGCCGTTTCTCCAGAGCCACCAGCTCATCTAGGGATCAAGTGCCTTTCAGAATGAGGAGTCTGCTGTTCCCAGGGTATTGTGGTCCACTCCCCACCAGCTGGGGCAAGGGCTGCAGGAACAGCAGATAGCTAAAGCCACAAGGTCGGGAGCCAGTCTGCAGGCCTGCAGGAGGCTAGCCTACTGCCTTTCTCGGTTTAAGCTGCTCCAGGCCTCTGACCTCCTGTGTAGCTCTTTGCTGTTTTTAGACCTCTGGTCCCAGGGGTCCCTGCAGTTGCTAATTCGGCAGTCTGGGCCTCCCGATTTCTGAGAAGCAATACTGCTCCGGAGAGGGGAGATGCACTGAGAGGCTGAGGACTGAGCGACTCCTTTTTTTTAACCCATTTCTAGCTCTAGGGGGACACTGGAGTGCCAGTTCTCACTTTTCACGGTGCTACCCACAGGGCTGAGAGAGGAGACAGATGAAAACCGAGAATTTGCAAAGCCTAGGGGCAAGACGCTCAGTACTTCAACATTGGAAATTCTTGAGCAGAAAGTCACTGCTCTTGGATCTAAATCCTGCTTCTCCTCCAGCCAGCACAGGCTCTGTGTATGTGTGTGTGTGTGTGTGTGTGTGTGTGTGTGTGTGTGTGTGTGTGTGTGTGATGTTGTACACTTGGAAAGCAATGTATGAGTCAGAAGACCCGGGGCCAGCTTCTAGCCCTGGGTCACAGAACATGAAGTAGCCTGGGCAAAGAACATCCCTAAGGGGCCAAAACAGGTAGTGACAGGGTGATGATGGGAGAGTATGCAGGTGGTAGGAGACCTAGGCAATACAATGATGTTGCTTCTGCCAGTGGCTTAGGTAAGTCTCAGGTTTAGATCTTGGTGTATCCTCCTGGAAAGAAGTGACCTGATCTTAAAGATTGATTTTTTAAAGATAACCATCATATTGTGGACCTGAAAGTTTGAGCCTGTAACCCCAGCAACTTAGGATGATGAGGCAGGAGAACCACAAGTTTGAGACCTGCCTGGATTACAGACTAAGTTCCAACTCATTTTCTCAAAATAAAAGTAAGAAAATGTAAATAACAAGATTAATTATTATTAAATGTTTCTAAACATCCCCCAAGTGCCAAACACCTTCATATACATCTAGCACTCACCCAATTCTATGAAATAGTGCAGTCAGTATTGCCCATATATTATTTAATTATTGCCTATATATCATATATCTATATATATTTTAAATTTTATTTCTTTTTTAACTGTTCATAAGTAATTCATTTTTAAATTATAAGACTTACAGTGCCTTGATTATGCAAAGTATCATAATAGAAATTAAATTAAATCAATAAACCAAAAGAGAAAAAATTTTTTCCTTGAAAATCAGCACTTAAGCCATCTTTTTTCCAAAAGTTTATTGCTTTGAGAAAAAACCTCACTATGTAGGTCAAACCATTCTGTAAACTCAAAATCCTCCTGCCTCAACCTCCCTAATTCTGAGGTCACACGTATGCTCCACTATGCCTGGCTCTTTGTCTTTAAGAGGAGATTGAAACATGAACATAAGGTCAATATCTAGTTGCCCATCCAACTGGGATTTGGGTCCAGGCAACCTCAAAGTGGGTAGCCCACTCTCCCCAGCTCTGCTCCAGTGATCACGGCTTCGAGTTCCTATTTCAGTGTTCTTTTCCGTGTATTCGTTGAGCCTACCCAGTAACTTTTTGGTTGAAAATCCCCAGGAGAACCACTTCCCTCTGGTTTATTGCCCCCTTTCCTGCCTTGTGTAACACATTTGCCCGACACACGAGGTAAACCTTTTAAGTTTGGGATAACAGCATCCCTTGTCAGTCTCCAAGACTGGGACCAATCCTCCTCGGTGACCTCTGCTGCCACCTGCTGGCCTACCAGTCTTGGGGTGCTTTAGAGTTCTTTTTCTCTAAGTGACATCATCCTTTCCCCAACTATTTCCGGTGTCTATGGGACTATTTGACTCCCACCCTGCCTTCCCTTCTGAGATTCAGGTTGGTATATCTCAGTGCAAAAGACTCCAGCAACCTATAATTTCCCACCAAGTAATGTGCCCCTGAGTGTAGAGCAGACCACCAACTAACTGCACAGTTACTGCACCAGGAGTCCCCAGAAGGAAATGACACCTATCCTGTGCGGGCTGGTGCCGAGGCAGCACACTGTATCATTCCAGGGACCCCTGAACCACACAGTGGTGGTGTGAGCCCAAGCTTTTTGAAGTGTTTGGGCGCAGGTTCTGTGGCTGGGGCGTGGCCTGAATGGGTGCATGCGGGAGGCGGGGGAATCCCCCAATTAATGGAAACTGGAAATGAATGGGTCCCATGAAGAGAAGAAGCAGTTGGGGCAGGACCATAGATGGGTTCTGGTGAGGGGAATGGAAAAAGAAATGGGACCGTGGAAAGGGTCTAAGAAGCGGTCAGACCAGAGCTGAACGAGAATGAATATATTAGAGACTTCCACATCTTAGAGCAAAGGAATTTTTGTTCACCTGCAAGCTAAGAGCAGTTGCTCTTTTTCTTTAGATGCTAAGAATTGAACCTAAGGCTTTGAAAAATACAAGAGTTTTTTTCTTTTTTTCTTTTGTAGTGAATGAAAATAGTATTAGGATCCAGATATCAATGTCTGTAAATAACGTTTTATTGACACACAGCCATACTGTTAGGCTTTGACCTTGACTGCTTCCAGTGGGCAAAGGTGGGTAGTTGTATCACAGGTCTCACAAGCTTAAAGCATTTATTATTTGCCCCTTTACTGAAAAGCTTATAATGCTATACCCTAGAAGGAAAGGGGGTGAATCTTGAAGAGGCGTGGGGAATAAGGGGAACCTTAGGCTTCTGATGGAGGTGGAGGGCACAGGAGCAGGGCATGGGCTGGGCTCCCCAGGGGCCTTTCTAGATGATGCTACAATAAAAACTTTCCTGTAACAATCAACTTATGTCTTCCCAGCACTGTTTCCTACAGCTTGACCCACCACTATAAAGATAATTTTATACCTCTAAGCCTGAAGATCTCTATATGTACTATGGGAACAATAATGCAGATCTTGAAGGTTTGTTGAAACTTCTGTAACATAACAGCGCTCTTATGGCCTTGTACCATCAACTGACAAGGTTGTGAGGTCAATGTACCTCCATGTTCATCCACTAGAGGGCAGGAAGGCCCTGCTGGCTTCTCGGAGGACTGCAGGGTACCCAGCCTGGAGAGAAATGCCCTCCCCTGCTGTTTACAACTATGCCCTTTGATCAGCTTCTGTTTTCCTCAGAGCCTGCCAAGGACCAGGCTGAGGCAGAGCCTCCCGCTGGGGCGAGCTAGGCTTCATTCTTGCCCTTTCTCTGTTTCTACCGTGCAGAATAGACTGAGGTGAGGCCGCAAGGTAAATGCTCCCTGCACGGGTCTGTTTACAGTTTGCAAAGCCCTTTTCTTATCCTCCAGTGTCTTTGTGATTTGTCAGAGCTGGTGACATAATACTCTTTCATTCAGGTGTGGGAAATGAAGTTCTGAGAGACTGAGTAACTTGCCTAAACCTGTGAACTGGAGAGCAGGGTGTGGGGCATCAGAGTTGGGACAGGGAGGCTGTGCTTACTGACCATGGTTTCCAAGGAGACTGATTCTGCTTCCACAGCTTCTCCTGGTGCTCCTGCTCCCGGATGGGGAAGAAAGCTGGTAAAACTTCCAGACTCCCCATCTACCCACAGGTACTTCAGACATAGGAGCTCATTTCTGAAGGCCTGGGCTCTCCTGGAGTACTGAACAGGAGTGGTTCTCCAGAAGAAGTTGAGAACACAAAGGCAAATACACACACATTTACACACTCACATATTCTCATATTCACACACACACACACAAATACACGTATGCTCAAAGTCACAAACACACACTCATCTATAGTCACACATGCACACTTGTATTCGCACACAAATGGACACACACTCTCACCTATACACACACTTGCAGATGCACACAGTTACACACACTTTCAGAAACACACACATACACACAAATAAGCCACAGAGCTGAGGTGGTCAGGGAAGGTGACCTGGGCAGGGACTTGTCCATCTCAGACAGGAAGATGTATCACATTTGCACGTGTGTGTTCACGCACAAAGGGCTCATTCCTCTTCACTCACACCCAATACCGTGACAGTTTTGCATCTACCTTTCTGCAGGGAATGGCCTGGCTCCCTCCCCCAGGCCCCTCATCCTTATTGGCAGGCATGTACATCAGCAAGAGGGAGGCAGTAAGGAGCTGCAGTTCCGAGCCAGTGGGCGCTCTGTCCTCAACAGGGCACACAAGCTGCCCCAAGGAACCGGATCTTCAATGCAACCTGGTTTCCTGGCTACCTAGAACCCTTCTGAATTCAGGAACCTCACCACATGTAGCTCAGAAACCAACTACTTTATCTTTGAGTATTCCAGAAACATCTCACTGAGCCCTCCACCAAAGATGCCCCCTGCAAAACTGTGCTTCAGATCCCATGGGTTCCCGGCCCTACAGGAGTGTGAGCCAGGCTGAGTCAGGAGAGTCTGGGCTATCTGTTCTCAGAGAAAGCCCCCCTAGTTCAAAGTGCTTCCTGTCCCCCGTCTCCCCATCACCTCCCATATTCTCAGCTTTCCCTACCCAACCACAGACATGGGAGTGCCCTCTGGGGTTTCTCAGTGGGTCACCTTGCAACTCCTGGTGCCGACTGCCACAGAATCTTCTTCAGTTCCCACTTCTGGGGTAGCATGATCTTATCACATGGAAGGAGATCACATGGCCACTTCCAGGAAAAACCTTGGGAAACTCCATTCCATCCTCGGAAGAGCTCAGGGACTGGTAGGAGATGGTGGAAGACCTGTCCAGCCTCTCCAGAGGAGTCACATGGTACAGGAGGACCCTTCACCAGATGAGCAGAGGGTCTGGGGAATGTGGGGTTCTTCAAGAATCAGTGGCTCTGCTGTGAGGGAACAGGGAACCTGGGAAATGGGTCAGGGAGTGAGGGACAGGGAACATGTGGCAGCATTTCCAGCTGGGTGTCCCACAGATACCTCCCAGATAAATGTGTCCTAGTCTGAACCCAGTGACCTCCTGATGGCCTTTCCTGTTCCTGCAGCCTGGCTGGCTGATGGCAGACACACCTCCCCTGAGCACCCTGCCAAGAAGAGGCAAATCCCCCTCCCACCCCCCTCTTCCCAGCTCTGCGCCTCTGCCAGCTACACAGTTTGCCAAGTTTACCTCTCAGTTTTCTCAGATCCACCCCTCACTCTTCCAGCAATTCCCTTTGCCTTCTTCCTGCCTGCTTACAGTAATGGCTTCCTGTCCCTCCACCCCCAGCTGCTCCTGTCTCTGGGGGATGGCAAGAGGCTCCTCAGCACTGCTAAAGGTATTCTATACCTCACCTCTGCCTGCCCAAGAGGCACAGTGTGGAGCTATATGCTAAAGCCAGATGTCTTAGGTTCAAATCCACCCAGCAAATTTTTTTAAAGTATTTATTTATTACATATACAGAAGAAGGTACCAGATGTCAACATAGATGGTTGTGAGCCACCATGTGGTTGCTGGGAATTGAACTCAGGACCTCTGGAAGAGCAGTCAGTGCTCCTAACCTCTGAGCCACCTCTCCAGCCCCCCACCCAGCAAACTTACAGCTGGGCAAGCCTACTTTATTTCTAGAGAAAGCGAGAGTCTGTCACCATCCCTCATCGGTAAAATCAGAACTTGACAAAATAGCCCTCAGGCCTGCCCTCGGCGGTGATGGGTTTTTCTGTGTGAGTTCCTAGCTCCATCCATTTCCTCTCCCGTTCTCCTTCCCTCTCTTTTGCCTCTCTTGTCATGTCACACCCACCTCAGGGGACCAGCACATGCCATCTCCTCTATCTCTGCTCATTTCATGCTGCTCCCCTCACCATGCTGGCCCCTGCTTCCCAGGCCAGTGGCCCCTTCATTTTTCCTGGTCTCCCCTGCAAGACTGAGTGCTGCTGTGGGCAGACCTGGGTCCTCAGGGCTCTCATTCTAAACTGTGCCGCAGCCATGGTGCTTGCAACATAGGTAGGAGAGCTTTTTGAGCTACAGTCCAGGTATGCTTGCAGCATCTGTGCGTATCTCAGGCTTCATGCCGGCTCTGTTGCTTAGAGCACTGAGGATGCAGTGTGGACCAAGCAGGAAGAGACTACATCATGGCCTTGGGGATCTACTGAGGACTTTTGAGCAGAGTGACCAGCAGAGGGATGGGACCAAAAGAAAGGGGAGTGTGGTCAGAGGTTGCTGGCTCTGGTCCATGAGGGGTTTCTGGGATCCTTCCGACTGGCCCCAATGTGATGCTAAAGTGTTTTCTGGGCTAGAGGCAGAGGCAGCATCTATTCCAAGGCTCAGTTAGAGCAGCCAGGAGCCCAGAGATGGGTGATGACTTCTAGACTAGCTTCCTAGGGAGCTAGGATTCATCTATTTATGCTTCTTCACCCATCCAATCCATTTTTTAGAACTTTGTGCCTATGTGAGTGTGTGTGTGCACATGCGTGTGCACAGGTGTGCCATGAACATGTAGATGCCAGACATCAGCTTTAGGCATTTTTTTTTTCTACCCTGGTAGTAAGTCCCTGGCGACTGCCTCTCTCTCTTCCATGTACCTGTGCCCTCTGAGTGCTGGGGATGTCAGCTCATGTCCTCACACTTGACCATGAACACTTCAGTGATGTTTATGTTATCATTGTCACTATTATTAGTCACTTCTGTCAACGGAACCCACAGCCTCTTGCTTACTAGACAAGCAATCTCTACCGAGATTCCCCCCAGTCTCACTCACTAACTTTACTGCATCGTTGTTTGGGGAGCTGGATACAGCACTGGATACAAGACACAGGACACTTGATAAGACACATTCAAAGCAGTGTCTGGCAGTGGCGGCACACACCTTTGATCCCAACGCTTGGGAGGCAGAGGCAGGCAGATCTCTGTGAGTCTGAGGCCAGCCTGGTCTATAGAGTGAGTTCCAGGATAGCTAAAGCTATATGATAAAACTTTGTCTTGGGGCTGGAGAGGTGGCTCAGTGGTTAAGAGTGCCGTCTGCTCTTCCAGAGGACCCGAGTTCGATTCCCAGCACCCACATGGCAGCTAACAGCTGTCTGTTGTTTCAGTTCCAGGCAAACGCCAAGGCAAATAAATAAATAAATAAAGTTTAAAAAAAATTTAAAAAAAAACTTTGTCTCAAAAAATCAAAATAAATAGATAGAAAAATAGATAAATAAAAGACACAGTCAGTGCTGGCACCTGGCCAGTGTGATGTCATAACAGACAGGTATGAAAGAAGGAAGCTATGGTGTACACAGCACCATTGACAGGCTGTGGAGCACAGTGCCTTAATGGGATGGGCTGTCTGCCACTCAGCGGTGATACCATTGCCCAAGACAGTCTCTCTAGTCAGCCCTTTGACAAGACTCCTTCCTGACCTGGGAGACTTCAATAGACCCCTCCAGCTCTAAGTGGTCAGAACCAGGTTTAAGTTGATCAACATATCTGAAAAGTGAAGCCCAAGTTCCAGCCATCATCCAGCTGCCCCCACCCCCGGCCCAGGCAGTTATAACATCTGTCTCTGTGCCTCTTCCCTATGTCCGTCTAGCCTAGATCAAACATTTTTAAAATCTTGACTCTGCAGCTGGGCAGCCTGGATTTCAATCTCACCTCAACCCTTTATTAGCTGTGTGGCTTTGGACAAACCTCCTGAGCATCAGCTTTTAGGTTTGTCCTCTGTTTTATGAGGTCTCCCTTGTTTTTGCTACATTGTATGCTATGGGACTTGCTTTCCTATATTAAGGTTCTGGAGACGTAGGGTAGTTTGACTTCTTGGGAGTGGCACGGAGCTTCACTTGGACCAGGAAGGTCCTAAATACTTGCTGAATGACTTCAGATGGTCAGTATGGGTTCTGGGCAAGGACAGAGCACCCTGGCTGTCCAGTAGTGGGCAGTGATCCTCTGTAAATCACAGGGTGCTGGCAAGGGTGATGCTTGGCCATGTTTTATTTTGGTCAGAAGCTCATGGATCCTAGGACATGGTGTCCACCTGGCAGTGAAGGGCAGGGTAGGTGCATCCTCTGAAGCTGGTGTCCAGGGAAGGAGACTCTGTAGCCAACCACCATGAGTTTCTGGACCAGGGGAAGCAAAGGGGACAACCCACATGGCCCCTGGAGGGGGGGCAGAGTTAGTTTGTTTTTTTTTTCCGCTCGTGGGGATAGACATACACACTCACTGCCAGATGCCAGACGAGAGTTTATTTCAGAGAGTTACCGAGAGGCGGAGTTACCTGGAGAAGAGTAGAAAAGAGAAAGTCAGAGAGAGAGAGAGAGAGAGAGAGAGAGAGAGAGAGAGAGAGAGAGAGAGAGAGAGAGAGAGAGAGAGAAGAAAGGGAAGCGGGGAGAGAATGAGCTGTCAAGTTTCTTTTTAAGAGAAGGGGTGGGCTCGAATCTACGTAGCCACGCCTAGGGGCGTGCCCTTTGTACATGGGCATGGCCCTTACAGGAACACTTACAGGCAGTCTGCCAGTTAGGTATGGGAAAAGGGTGCCCTAGGGATTTTGAGGTTTCAGGAAAGACAGGGTACTCCTGGTAGTCACCACAATAAAGTAGGAAGGAGGGTTGTACCTTCTGGAACAGAACACGGGGTGCGGGCAGGCCCCATGAGGAGCAATGGAACAGAGGAGCCCCTCGATTTCCCAGTTCAGGGCTCAGACTCTGCTCACCGGTGACTCCTGCCATCATAACACAGAGAGGCTGCCCACTCTGGGGTCTGGAAGCCCAACAGATCCCCGAGTGAGCTCAGGTAGGGCAGGGGCTCTTGGCACAGCCCCTGGGAGGACATTAGCATCTTCTCATGGGGATCGCTTTCTAAGTTGAGAACTAGGTTCCTTCTTGACCAATAGAGTAAAGGAAGGGTAGTGGTTTCTTTGCTAATGGTCAAGAGAGATCTGGAATGTTTGATTTCAGGTGAGAACTGACCTTCTGCTCAGACCTGCTCCAAAAATGGCCAGTGCCAACTTGTGTTTTCTCCCTTCGGTCTTTAAACCACAATAAATAGGACTTTATGCAACAAGCAGCTGCACGGACACCTCCTCCTGCTCCCCAGCACCATCCTGCAGAGGGGACAGAGTATCTCAAGGGCAGAGAATCATAGGAGGGGCTTCTCAGGCCAACAACCCACAGGAGGAAGCTGAAGGGTGTACACCTACCTTTCGTTTATTTTCAGATTAACTGATGGTCTAGTGCAAAGGTTCTCAACAGGTGAGTCACCACCCCTTTGGGGGTGGAATGACCCTTTCACAGGGGTTGCATATCAGATATCATGTATTTACATGATGATTCATAACAGTAGCAAGATTACAGTTATGAAGTAGCAACAAAAGAATTTTATGGCTGAGGGTCACCACAACATGAGAAACCCCATTAAAGGGTCGCAGCATTAGGAGGGCTGAGAAGCACTGTTTTATGTTTGTTGGTTTGGCTTTTTGAGACAAGGTTTCTCTGTGTAACAGCTCTGGATGTCCAGAACTCACTCTGTAAACCAGGATGGCCTTGAACTCAGAGTTCTGCCTGTTGCTGCCTCCCGAGTGCTGGGATTAAAGATGTCGTACACTGCCTGGTACAAATTACACTCAAAGTATTTGTACCATTGTACATTCCCATCAGCCTTGGATGAAGCTCTGCAGGCTGTAGTAAAGTTGTCTTGTTTGGGTTTTTTCTTTTTTTTTTGGATTTTGTTTTTGAGAAAAGCCCTTGCTATATCCCCCAGGCTGCCTTGGAACTCTTAATCCTCCTGCCTCAGTTTCCCCAGCCCTGGGGTGACAGAGTGCCTCACTATGCCCTTGATGAGGCAAAGTTTTCTTTGTAGAATTTTATTTAAGAAGGTTCCCAGAGTACAGGTGGAAGTATGGGAAAAGACCAAGGGAAGGATGGTTCCCAACCAGTGAGGGTCATGGAAACACCATGAGCGACTCTGAAGCCAGTACTGGGAACTTGCAGGCCAGAATTGAGAAGCAATCAGGCAAGGGCACAATGTACCCCCAATTCCAGCAGCCCTTGGCTGGGGACATCTGAGTACTGTATGTTAATTTCTGCTAATCTCTTTGCTTGACATTTAGGCTAGGGAAGTGGGCTCTCAAAGGGTGGAGGGCTCTGGAGGAGAAACCCTTTTCATCCAGAAGTACTGTCTGCAGAGGGACACAAACCTGATGCACTGTCGGGGGGGGGAGTAGGCACCTCCAGCACCATCAGAATCGAGGCTCTTTTTTATGTGGGGTTTACATTTTCCTGAGAGAGTTACAGACCAACATATGGGCTATGTAGTGAGTAAAATGGGTGCAGGGGTGCGAGGGCACGCATGTATAACCGCAGCATTTAGGAGTCAAAGGTAAGAGAATCAGGAGTTCAAGGTTACCCTTGGTTATATAGTGAATTCCAAGCCAGCTTGGGCTATTTGAGATCAAAATAAAATTAATTTTAAAGAAATGCCAGCGGGGAAGTTGTGGAAGGCAGAGTGAGCGCTGCATGGGTTCATAGTGGTATCCCCAGCATCTTCCAGACAAGAGAAAGTTCAGCAGAGATCCCAGTGAGCAACAGGCTGCCAGAAGGTCAAGCTGAAGTGCCGCACCCAACAGATTTGTGGAGCCAGCCCCTGGAAATTTGAGCCACTGAGGCAGAAGCAGGAAGAGTGAGCAGAGCTGAAGGCAGGTCTTCAGCTGGGTCAGAGACAAGTTGGGTAAGATTAGGGAACCTTTTTCTTGATTTGCTTGTTTGTAGCTTTTATTTTTGAGACTTTGTTTCACTATGAAGCTTAAACTGGCTGCACGTTCCCAGTTTTTCTTCTGCCTCACCCTCCTGAGCGCATGGATTACAGGCATGTGCCATCAAGGCAACAATCATTAGGAATTTTTTTAAATGTTTTTTTGTTGATGTTGGTGGTTTTTTTGTTGTTGTTTTGTTTTGTTTTGCTGTGGGATTATATTCTGATACATTGTAAATATTTGTCCCTTCTGCTGGTTTAATAAAACGCTGATTGGCCAGAAGGCAGGCAAGAAGTGTGGGCGGGGCTACCAGACTAAGAAAACTCTGGGAAGAGGAAGAGTCAGGAGAGATGCCAGCAGACACAGAGGAAAGGAGACCAGGCTGCTGCTCTGAGAAAAGGTACTAAGCTACCTGGCTAATCATGGGTTATTTTAAGAGTTAGCAAGTTATATGACTGAGCCATAAGCTGCTCAGCATGAAATTAATGTAAGCTTCTGTGTGTTTCTTTGGGAATTGGGAAGTGCTGGTCCTGATCTTAGGGCTAGTCTGGACCAGAAAGTTTCTACTGCTACAGCTTTTGTTTTGGAAATAGGGTTTCTCTGTGCAGCCCTGGCTGTTCTGGAGCTCCCTTTGTAAACCAGGCTGGCTTTGAACTCACAGAAATTCACCTGCCTCTGCTTCTGGAGTGCTGGGATTAAAGGTCTGCACCACTGTGACCAGCTGTACTTTATATTTTTTGTTTCTTGCTGTTGGATTTTAGAAACTTGGGTAGTCTTGGCACCAACCTTAGTCATCCTGTTGGGCCCTCAGGCCACACTAACACCTTGTTCCGCAATGCTCACCACTCCATCGCTCTGCACCTGAAACAGCTCTGTTGCTTTAGGCACAGTGTATGCCTCAGGGACTGCACACCTGCCAGGAGCTGGCCCTCAGGGGTGAGGGTGGGTGAGGGGGGAAAGGAAGCGCAGAGTTAGCCTGGCCATGCTGCAGATTCCTCCTGGAAAGCAGTTATGAAATATCTAGAGAAGCCTTTGTCTCTTCTCCAGAGAATGTGTCCCTTTCTGTTCTAGCAAGGGACCCTGTAGCACAGAGAAAGATCACAACTGAATTTTTAGAAGTGGGAGGAGACAGAGACCTCAGGAAGGAGGGTCAGGTTGTGCTCCTCCATTGATCCAGACACATACCATTGAGGGGGAGGAGAGTGTGTGTGTGTGTGTGTGTGTGTGTGTGTGTGTGTGTGTGAAGAAGAGGGGGAAGGGAGGAGAAAGAGAATGGGAAGAGAAAAAAGGAATGGGAAGGAAAAGGAGGAAGAGAGGGAGGAGAAGGAAGGAGGGATGGGGAGGAGGGAGGGAGAAGGAAGGAGGGAGGGGAGGAGGGGAAGAGTTCAGGAAGGGCCTTAGGGCTGACAACCACACGGGAATATTGATGAGTTTTCTGGCAAGAAGTGACAGAGCTGGTGGAGATGGTGTAATGAAGACAGATGATCCCAGGCCAGCCTGCCTGCTCCCCACAGGGAGGAGAGCCACAACTTAGGGTACGGTGGGTGGGGAGGGCTTGTCAAATACCTGCCATGCCCTCTCCTCTGGCATTTCAGCTCACCAGCTGCCCCAGCTTCAGGCTGCTACCCTGCTATCTCCACAGCCAGCCTCCTTCTCCTCTGCTGCCTGCCTGGCTTCTCCAGGATGAGGCCCTGCCCTCTGTGTGCATCTTCCCAAGGCAGCCTCTACCTCACAACCTCCAGACAGTTCCAGAAGAGCCCTTTGCTTTTTCTCTGGGGGACCCCAAGTGCTGACTATTCTCTGAAGAGCAGCCAAGTCTCACACCTGTCAACAGTGTATTGACCGTCCCTGTGTGGCGGCCCTTGCCACAGCTTATAAATAAAGAGAAAAGAGCCTGGAATTTCATTTTCTTTTATTCATCTACTGTTTGTAGAAGCCTAGGTTGACCTTGACTTTCTGAACTTCCTCCTTCCACTTCCTAAGTGCTGGGCTGGTAGGCATGCCCTGCCAAGCGTGGTATGTGATACAGAGTTTTATGTAGGCCAGTAAGCACTCTGCTGACAAAACTACACCCTAGCTCTTTCCTTGCTTTCTTTTCAAAAACATTTAAATATTTTATTTTACACACACTGTCTGCTACCTAGCTAGAGCTGGCTTGGATCTTGCTGTGGAAATTATGCTGGCTATATGATCTTGCAGTAATGCCTCCCAAGAACTGGCATTACAGATGTGCCTAGTTTGCCTGTCTTTATTTTTAGTTGTTTTTTTTTTAAAAAATGTCTGCAAGTATGTATGTACACCACATGCACGCAGTGCCCTCCAAAGCCAGAAGAGAGCTTAGAACCCTTGGAATTGGGGATTTTAGAGAGTTGTGAATCAGCGTGTGAGTGTTCAGAACTGCTCTACAAAAACAGCAAATGTTAACGGCTGCGTCACCTCTCCACGGCTCCCTTTCTTCCCTTCAACTGTGGTAAAAACACTTCTAATATAAAACTTACTCTGAGTGGTATTTAGTACATTTACAATTGTACTAAATTTACAGTTGTATCCTGGGTGACCCTTAAAGTCTCAATCCAGGCAGAACATGGTGGCCAGCCTGGTCTACATAATAAGTTCCAGGCCAGGCTAGGCTACCAAGGGAGATCCTGTCTTAGAAAGAAAACTTAATACCTTAAGTGGCATTATTGGGAGGTGGTGGGGCCTAGTTGGCTATCTTTGAGGCATGGTGGCATTTTAATGTGGCACCCTGAGTGTTTCTTTTTATTTTTTCCCTCAATTTTTGCCTATGGAATGAGCAGTTTGTTACCATGCCTACCCTGGATTCCACCATGCTAGTTACTCACCACAGGCCCAAAGCAACAGAGCCATCAGGCCATCTCACTCAGGGATTTGTCATAGTAAGGGAGAGAAAGCTGACTAACAGAGGGGTCGCCACCACTATGTATGTTTAACTTTTCATGTCTAACTACTTATATTTAGTACAATATTTTAAGCGTTTGCCCATGTTTTAATACATATCAGTAAATTATTCTTTTTTGTGGATCTGAAAAAATATTCTACTGTAGATTATGCTATGTTTTGTTATCTATCAGTCTATTGGTAGAGAACTGGGTTGTTTTCAGACACTTGGTTTTGAAACATAAACACTGAGATTCCCGTATTTTTGTGGCCTCCAGCAGCCATGTACCATGTACAGCTTTGAGCCTTGATAATAATCTTATTGCTGGGCTTAGTGGCTCATGCTTAATCCAGGCACTCAGGAAGCAGAGACAGGTAGACTGAGTCAGCCTGATCCACGTAGTGAGATTCTGTCTTGAGAGAAAAACAATAATTGTGGAATGGTCTTTCTGTATACTATAAATATGTGTTGCTACTATTGGTGAATAAAGAAGTTGTTTTGGTCTATGGCAAGACAGGATATAGCCAGACAAGAGATCCATCCAAGTGAGATACAGGGAGAAGAAAGGCAGAGTCAGAGGAGATACTGCTGAGCTGCTAGGGAGCAAGTTGTAATGAAACACAGGTATGAGACATGTGTCGATACATAGATTAACCCATAGATATTTACTGGTTAATTTAAGATGTAAGAGCTATCTAGCAAGAACTCTGAGCCATAGCCCAAACAGTTTGTAATTAATATTAAGCCTCTGACTGGTTACTTGGGTTCCAGCAGGTGACAGGTGGGAAAGATTTATCCCACTATAGACAGTCATTCTTATTAGTTGAAACACAGTCATACTGTATAGGACTTCTGGGTTGGAATTCAGTACAAATATGCTGCTCTCAAAATAGTGTATGGCCCTTTTGCCTGTCTCTGAAGTCTCTGGGATCACAGGCCTGACTGAGCCTTGACACATGTCCAAAGAACTATACATCTTTACATTGCTAGTATTCTTTAGAGCATAATAGAAAACAATCTGCGGTCCATCAGCTTGGCCAACTGGGAAGTGCTGCTCACTTTTTAGACCCTCTTCTCATTTGCTGTTGAATTTGGGATCAATGTGTAATAAAAAGATTCAAAAGCCAAAGAAATCCAAGCCAATGTCCACTGTTTTGCCTTCTGCTACCTAGATAACCAATTTAAAAAAAAAAGTTATTCCTTTATGTGTACAAGTGTTTGCCTGTGTATGTGCATGTGAATCCTTTATGTGTACAAGTGTTTGCCTGTATATATGCATGTGATCCTTTATGTGTACAAGTGTTTGCCTGTATATATGCATGTGAATCCTTTATGTGTACAAGTGTTTGCCTGTGTATGTGCATGTGAATCCTCTATGTGTACAGGTGTTTGCCTGTGTATATGCATGTGAATCCTTTATGTGTACAAGTGTTTGCCTGTATATATGCATGTGAATCCTTTATGTGTACAAGTGTTTGCCTGTATATATGCATGTGAATCCTCTATGTGTACAAGTGTTTGCCTGTATATATGCATGTGAATCCTTTATGTGTACAAGTGTTTGCCTGTGTATATGCATGTGAATCCTTTATGTGTACGGGTGTTTGCCTGTGCGTGTGCATGTGAATCCTTTATGTGTACAAGTGTTTGCCTGTACATATGCATGTGAATCCTTTATGTGTACAGATGTTTGTCTGTGTGTGTGCATGTGAATCCTCTATGTGTACAGGTGTCTGTCTGTGTATATGCATGTGAATCCTCTATGTGTACAGGTGTCTGTCTGTGTATGTGCATGTGAATCCTTTATGTGTACAAGTGTTTGCCTGTGTATGTGCATGTGAATCCTCTATGTGTACAGGTGTTTGCCTGTGTATATGCATGTGAATCCTTTATGTGTACAAGTGTTTGCCTGTATATATGCATGTGAATCCTTTATGTGTACAGATGTTTGTCTGTGTATGTGCATGCGAATCCTTTATGTGTACAAGTGTTTGCCTGTGTATGTGCATGTGAATCCTCTATGTGTACAGGTGTCTGTCTGTGTATATGCATGTGAATCCTTTATGTGTACAGGTGTTTGCCTGTGTATGTGCATGTGAATTCTTTTTGTGTACAAGTGTTTGCCTGTGTATATGCATGTGAATCCTTTATGTGTACAGGTGTTTGCCTGTGTATGTGCATGTGAATCCTCTATGTGTACAGGTGTCTGTCTGTGTATATACATGTGAATCCTTTATGTGTACAGGTGTTTGCCTGTGTATATGCATGTGAATCCTTTATGTGTACAGGTGTTTGTCTGTGTATATGCATGTGAATTCTTTATGTGTACAAGTGCTTGCCTGTATATATGCATGTGAATCCTTTATGTGTACAGGTGTTTGCCTGTATATATGCATGTGAATCCTTTATGTGTACAGGTGTTTGCCTGTGTATATGCATGTGAATCCTTTATGTGTACAAGTGTTTGCCTGTATATATGCATGTGAATCCTTTATGTGTACAAGTGTTTGTCTGTGTATATGCATGTGAATCCTTTATGTGTACAGGTGTTTGCCTGTGTATATGCATGTGAATCCTTTATGTGTACAGGTGTTTGCCTGTGTATATACATGTGCATCATGTATGTGCATTGTCCAAGAAGGGCAGAAGAAAGCATCAGATCCCCTGGAATAGAAGTTACTTTGAGGCACTGTGTGGGTGCTGGGAACCAAACCCCAGGTCGTCTGGAAGAGTAGTTTAGTGGTCTTAGACCCATCTTACCAGCTTTATGACACATTAATTTTCAAACTTTAATATTTTTGAAATTGTCATGTAGCTTGGGAACACTCTTGGCTTTCTTGGTAGTTTAACTGTGCTCATTAGAACTGTGGCTCCAGGTAAGCGTAACTCACTAGCACAGGTCAAGGGGACCGGAAGGGAAGGGAAGTAAAAGCCTGAGAAAGCATCCTGGTGAATGGGAGTATGTTAGCCATCTCCCGGGCTGAAGACTCCCAGCTGAATGAGCTGTGTGAGGTGAAATACTGACTTACTCTAGCTGACGTGATTTTCAAAGCCAAGCGGGCCCAACTCTCAGGCACCAGCATTTCTGAAGCACATATCTGCCGTGGCTGCCATGGCAGGGCAGTGATTCCATGAGAAGTGTGTGTGAACAGACTTCTGAGCGGAGGAAATGCCAGGAAGGTTTCTTAAGCTCGCCTCTCCCAAAGCCCTTCCTCCTGCCCCGCCCTCCCAGCCCTTTCCCACCCCGAGAAGCAAAATACAAATGTGGAATACTTTTTGCCTTCATTGAAATGGGCCAGATATTGTAATTATGTCCCAGGGAGCAAAGGGCTTTGCTGAAGGAAGGAAGGGAGGCGGATGAAAGTGAGCGCCACATGCAGAATTCATGAGTGGGGCTAATTGGGCCCCACTCAGAAGCTGATCTCAGCTGCTTGGGGAACAAACACCAGAGCCTGACTATTCTGGTCCTTCTCAAACCTTGATTCCTTCCAGAACCTTCCATGGGGCCAGAGAGCCTCTGAAATTTAGAGTTCAAATACTATGGTAGAATAAGAGTCAAGCCTTAGCATTCACAGCTCGTGGGGTCATCTTTTTTTCCTGCAATGAGCTAGCCTGTGGACTATATGAGAGCAGAGGCATATTGTGACCCTTATGAGACCCCACAGGTGTGTAAAGGTACATGGAAGGGATATGGAAAGAGGTCAGAAAACAGAATGGTGCTCCTTGGTGTCACGCAGGCTACATGCACAGGCTTCCACTTGCCTACCCTGGTAATAAAATTTCCAGGAATCCACCCATGGATGATGGATAATAGTTTAAGAGGTAAGAGCAATAGCAAGCTTTCCAGGAAATATCCTCAGAAAAGTGAGAGCCCCGCCAGATCAGGCATTGAGCTGGGGATCTTGCTGCGCTCGCCTTCCCTGGTGGCTATCATGGCTTGGATATGAGGTGTCCTCCAAATGGTCCTGTGTTGAAAGCTTGGTCCCCAGCTACTGGGTCTAGTCATCAACAGGTGATTAGCCAATGAGGGCTCTAACCTAATCAATTCACTAGTTACTGATGGATTCATAATTTGGTGGCATTATTGAGAGATGGTAGAAAGCAGGATTGGGGCCAGGTTGGTGGGAGACCATTTGAAGGGTGTGTCTTATCTCTGGACATGCTCTGTCTCCCTGCGTCCAGGCTGCCAGGAGGTGAGAAGTCCTCTCTACTCTATGCTGAACTTTTCCTCGCCCCACTGGCTTCTCTCGGTTCCCTAGGTGTGCATTCCTGCCCTGACATCTGTGGCGCCTGCTTCACCATGTTTGAACTTAGTTGCCATGAGGACATGGAATTCTAACAGAAAGCCATGATTCAGTCTCTTTACTGCCCAAATGACGGAACCCAGTCCCTTGTGCCTTTTCTCTGTCCATTCGTCAGGATGCACCTCACTCTTCTCTGTCCACCTCCCAGAGCAGTAGGGGCCTGGTCTCTAGGCTGTCTTTGTAGCTCCCGGGTGACTTGCCAAGGGAGACACAGACATCAGGGGCAGACTGATGTACAGCCTCCAGTGCACTTAGGTCAGCTAGCCAGCCATCTCCTGGGACCAATTGCATGGAAAAGACGCAAAACCAGAGCCAGTATGCTGACCACATGTTTATGCTCTTCATTCAAATCCAGAATGTTCCCCGTGGGCTTTCTGGGAGCAACTCAGAAGAGAAAAGCAGAAATCACCTCTGTCAGAGAGGAAAGGAAGATGCCAGGGAAGGAGGGGGCTCCAGGGAAGGGGGTCTCCAGGGAAGGGGGATCCAGGGAAGGTGAGCGCCTGTCCTGGTAACTGAAGAAGCTCTCTCTAGCTGGGCTACTACAATAGAGAGTGGTGGAGCGGAGCTTTAATTTCTCTGAATCTCTGATCTCCAGACAGTTACCACCTTTGCCTCTTTACTATGGGACCTCTGGGCCCTCCCGAGTCAGGGCAGGGACAGCCTGTTCAGGATACCTGAGTTCATTTTCCAGTAGAAGGAAGGGATCTTGTGTAGCTAGCCTTCTTTGCAAGTAAGGAAAAGTACATTTTAGTCACCTCTGAACATACAGGCCACCCAGTACGTGGACAGAAGGGACAAACTGTGAGGTGAAAGAACAATCCTAATTAAATTAATGTGCCACCATTCAAATGTCATTGGATTGCCTTTTATAGCAGTGTTGGGAGCATTTGGACTAGAGACCATGTAGTGGGATTCAGCATCTCCCTGACCTGAGAGTGTGACCTCTGGGCCAGCGCAGGTTTGGGGTTCACCTATGAACTTCTAAGCTGTAACCTTAAGGCATGGCCAAAGACAGCTTAAAGTCATGTACCAGGAAGACAGCCCCCTCTCTCTGTGCTTCTCCACTGCCTGAAAGGAAGCTCTGTTCTGAATGAGTGGATTCTTTCTCCATTTCCTTCATTTATATTGTAAGTGGCTTGAATAAATATTGACCCTAACAATATATATTCTTGTGATAATTATCGGGCTTATTAATTGAGTCACACTTGGTGCCCATGTGGGGCACGAACCCATGACCCTGAGATTAAGAGCCTCATGCTCTACCGACAGCTAGGTTTGTGTCAGGGTCCACTCTTGAGTGGGGAAGGCACCTATTAGATCCAAATGGGCTAGGCTGGCTTCAGTGTCTTCTCTGTCAGTCAGACTGTGTGCAGGTAAAATGATTACTGAAAAGATAACCATGTGACCAAGGGCACCTTATTCATTTCTCAGGACAACCCAATGCAGAGGGTGTTCTTGTTATTTTTTTGTAGATGAGGAAAACCGAACATCAAAGGAAAAATTAATCCTAGGCCAGGTTCAGACCCAGAACTGGTACTAATGTAGGTGTGCATATAAATGAAGCCCGCTTTCCCCAGAAGGACCAGCAAGGAGAAACAAATGGAGAGGGGAGGGGAGGGGAGGGGAGGCTGGAGCCTGGGTCCCGACCCAAGCTTTACATTTCTCTGTGAAACAGGAAACAAGACCATCTCCTGCAGTGGGAAACAGGAAGTGGCAGAAGTGATGCAGATCTGAATGCCTCTGCAGTTCCGGGATGGGAGA
The DNA here is from genome assembly GCA_004025045.1 of Sigmodon hispidus. Classification (NCBI taxonomy): domain Eukaryota; kingdom Metazoa; phylum Chordata; class Mammalia; order Rodentia; family Cricetidae; genus Sigmodon; species Sigmodon hispidus. The sequence continues at coordinate 38,671 of PVIH01002153.1, read as the reverse complement.
TGTCATCCTTAGGGTCATCCTGGTTGAGAGGTGGCTCAGTACTTGGTCTTCCTTATAACATGTGACAAGGAATGGTTGTTGTCTTGCTTATGCAAAACCAATTTGTGTTGTTTGCTTATTTCTAGGTCCCCTAGTATAGTGCCTGGGACATGGTAGCAAATTGATTTGCTTAGTAAATATTACAGGGCACATACTACACACTCACTTTGAAATGGGAGTCAGAATCCAGCACTAACAAAATATACTATATAGAATATATATTAATAGAAGAGTCATATTTTTTTTAACTTTATTTATTTATTTGCCTTGGTGTTTGCCTGGAACTGGAACTACAGACAGTTGTTAGCTGCCATGTGGGTGCTGGGAATCGATCTTCTGGAAGAGCAGACGGTGCTCTTAACCGCTGAGCCATCTCTCCAGCCCCGAAGAGTCATATTGTAAACCCAGAAGGCAGCAAATGATGTAATCTCAGGTAAGGCTGGGTAGGCAGTGAGACAGAGTAATGGAGTAGCCAATAGTGTGAGCATGGGGCACTTTTCCCAAGAGTAATTCTGAAGACATGACTGGAACGAGGCTTGACAGGAACGGTGTTCAAGGCAAAGGGAACAGAAAAACGTGAAGCCCCTTGTCAGGAACAACTTGGTGGCTGGGAGGGGGGATATTGGGTGAGAGAGCTGTGGGAAAGGAGAGGAGAAGGGTCAGGCCATGTAAACCCTCCTAAGCCCAGTTAAGAAGCTTGGGTTTTATTCTAATTCCGGTAAAAACTCTTTGGAAGGCTTTAAACAGTAGGAGGGCTGTGGTCCAATTCATGCTTTATAGTATTCGTTCTGGCTTTAGGAAGAAAGTGAACTGCACAGGGAGGTGGATAGAGCTGGGAGAAGAACCAGGGGCTGTAGCATTTCAGGAGAAAGGGTTCCTAGACTCTGTGGGTGGGTGGGTGGGGGGCTGGGACTTTGGGGGATGAGGGGTTTTTTTTAAATAATTTTATTTATTTTTACTTTATGTGCATAGTGTTTTGCCTGTATATATGTCTATGTAACAGTGTTGGATTCTGAAGTTACAGACAATTATGAGCTCTCATGTGGGAGCTGGGAATTGAACCTTGAGTCTTCTGGAAGAGCAATCAGTGCTCTTAACCACTGAGTCATCTCTCCAGACCCAGAGATCAGGTCTTATTGATAGAAAGATATATAAAGGGTGCAGGAGAGAAATCAGGATGTTCCCCAGTGTTTTGAACAGAGCTCATGGCATTAGTTAAATGGGCTGGGGGAAATTTGAAGAAGAATGGGCTGGAGGCAAAGGGTGTAGGAATCAGAGATTCTGTTACAGACATGCTAAGCTGGAGATACATAAGAGACTTAGATTATGGGTTCCCTTAAAAGACATGTTGAAGTTCCAACCCCCAGTAACTGTGACTGTGACTTTACTTGGCAGTAACGGAGTTGAATGTGCAGCTCAGTTGGACAGAGTGGTCGGTCATCTAGCATCCTTGGAACCACATGAACCAGGCATGATGGTACATGCCTGTAGTCTCAGCCTCTGGAGGGTACAGCAGAAAGACCAGAAGTTCAAAGTCATCCTTAAATACAGGGTGTTTGAGCTGGAGAGATGGCTCAGAGGTTAAGAGCACTGACTGTTGTACCAGAGGTCCTGAGTTCAATTCCCAGCAACCACATGGTGCCTCATAATCATCTGTAATGCAATTTGGTGTCCTCTTCTGACCTGTAGGGATACAAGCCAACAGAACACTGTATATATAATAAATAAATAAATATTTTTTTAAAAAAAATACAGGGTGTTCGAGGCCAGCCTGGGCTATATGGCACCCTATCAGAAATAAGGAGTTGAGGAAGCTGGAGAGATGGCTCAGAGGTTAAGAGCACTGACTGTTCTTCCAGAGGACCTGAGTTTGATTCCCAGCAACCACATGGTGGCTCACAACCATCTATGATGACATCTGGTATCCTCTTCTCTATACTGTATACATAATAAATAAATAAATCCTTTTAAAAAAAGAAATAAGGAGTTGATGGGGGAAGGGAGAGAGAAAACAGGGTCTTTTTCAGATATAATCAAGTAAATGTGGGACCACTGAGGTAGTCCTGAACTAGTAGGTGATACTCATCCTTATAAAAAGGGAGAAACTGATCCCAGACACACACAGAGGAGGGTACGATGTGAAGATACAGACACAGGGGAGGACTTCCATGCAAAAATGGGGATGGTAGATTAGCGTGATACTGCCATACTGAGGAAGGCTAGGGCCACCTGAAGCTGAAAGAGATAAGGAAAGAGCCTCCCTCGAGGCCCAGCGGACTCAATGTCGGTCAGCTCTTGCGTTCTGAACGTCTAAATTCCATCTCTATAAGACAATGGGTGTCTGATGTTCCAGGATGCTTCTTTTGTGCAAACACCAGGAAAATAGCACATCGTCCTAGCAAAGAGTTTTAGTGGCTCATGGATAGTTAAGCCAGAAGCTCAGGGGATAGTTGTTTTTGTTTGTTAATAATTTGATTTTGTTTATTTATTTATTACTTTTGGTTTTCTAAGGCATGGTTTCTCTGTGTAGCTCTGGCTGTCTTAGAACTCACTTTGTAGACCAGGCTGGCTTCAAACTCACAGAGATTCACCTGCTTCTATCTCCCAAGTGCTAAGATTAAAGAATGTGTCACCACCACTTGACATAATAATTTTACTTTATGTGAATTTTTTGCCTGTATATATGTCTGTGTGAGGGTGTGGAATCTTCTGGAACTGGAGTCACAGATGGTTGTGAGCTACTATGTGGATGCTGGGAATTGACCCAAGGACCTGTAGGAGAACTCTCAGTGCTCTTAACTGCTAGGCCATCTCTCCAGTCCCATGATCCAACTCTGAACTACAAGGAAGGTTATTTTGTTTGTTTGTTTGTTTATATCTTTTTTGAGGGCTGTTTTTTTTTTTTTTTTTTTTTGGTGGGGGGTGTTTTGTTTATTATGTACACAGTGTTCTGTCTGCACACCAGAAGAGGGCACCAGATCTCATTACAGATGGTTGTGAGCTACCATGTGGTTCCTGGGAATTGAACTCAGGACCTCTAAAAGAGCAGCGGGTGTTTTTAACCACTCCAGTCCTGTTTTATTTATTTTTAAAATATAAAAAAGGTTTATGTGTATGGGTGTTTTACCTGCATGTAATGCCTCTCAGGCTAGAAAAGGGTGTCAGATATCCTGAAATTGGAGTTGCAAAATGGTACCATGTGGATGCTGGAGCATAAAACTCAGTCCTTTATAAGAGCAGCCAGTGCTCTTAACCACTGAGCATCTCTCCAGCCCCCACAGTTGGTTTTTCAGGCCACTCCAAGAACTAGATGAAGTGATCTGAAGAGTGAATTAGGAAAACTGGGAAGAGTGGCTGGTGGGGAAGGCTAGGAATGGCCAGGAAGACAGAGAATGAGGGCATTTCGAGAAAAAGGGAGTCCTCTGTGACACACAGCCACCGTGACTCAAATCTTGCTTGCCTCGGCCTTCTAGCGGCACGTTTGGTGGCAGATGCTCCTTTGTAAAGGGTGCTGAGGCAGAAGTGAAGCTGAAGCAAGCCGAGGAGATGCTGGTAAGTAGTAGAGAAACTACAGAGACTTGCCCAGGGTTTACCGTAAACTAGAAGAGAAAGGTGGATTCAAGGGCAGGCAGGGACCTGTGCCCAGCATGTGAGCAGTCTTGGTTCCATCCTTAGCACTGGAAAAAAAAAAGAAGTTGCTTTCTAAAGAATTATCCACATATGTATCAGTGTATGTGTGTGTGTCTGTCTGTCTGTGTCTCTGTGTGTTCAATAAAAATGAGGCTTCACCTAGAAGAAGATATAGGAGTCAAAGGAAAGTAGGGTTTTTTTTTAAAAAAAAAAAAAAAAAACAAAAAACTTTATTTTATTTATTTATTTGCCTTGGTGTTTGCCTGGAACTGGAACTACAGACAGTTGTTAGCTGCCATGTGGGTGCTGGGAATTGAACCCGGGTCCTCTGGAAGAACAGACGGTGCTCTTAACCGCTGAGCCATCTCTCCAGCCCCGGAAAGTAGGTTTTTATTTATTTTTTCTTTTTTCTTCTGTTTTTTGAGACAGGGTTTCTCCGTGTAAGCCCAGTTGTCTTGGAACTTACTATGTAAACCAGGCTGGCCTCAAACTCACTGAGATCTGCCTGCCTCTGCCTCCTGGGATTAAAGGTGTGTAGCACTTCACTGCAGATGGTTTATTTATTTTTTATTAAATGTGTATGAATGTTTTGCCTGCTTGTATGAATGTGCCTGGTATCTGCCGAGGTCAGAAGAAAAAGTGTTGGGTTCTCTGGAAGTGGAGTTACATACAGTTATCAGCCACAGTGTGGGTGCTTGGAGTCAAACCAGGGTCTTCTACAAGACTGATAAGTACTCTTAACTGTTAAGGCATCTCTCTAGCATCTGGGAGGTAGTTTCTAAAAGATGGAAAACTTGAAGGCACAGTTTTCTATCAATGGCAGTGATCTTGGGGTGAGGAAGAGGCTGATGACTGCACAGGGGATATTTGCAGACACAAAGTCATGGGAGAAGCAGAAACAGAAGGATCTAGAACATAGATGGGGATCATCCTCAGACAGGACCAGAGACTTCATCTTTCAAGACCGCAAAGATGTGCCAGGTGGAGATCTCTCAAGAGGTAGCTAGAGTCTGTGGTAGGAAGGTGAGCAAGTGCCTTTTTGTATGAGATGGTCTTGTGGAGGACAGTGGAGACTTGAAGGGAGAATTGATGACAGACCAGAGAGGGATCAATCTTTGGAGAAAAAAAGATTGATTCTCTGAGAAGCTGTAGAAAGCTGTCTAGGGAGGGTTCAGTGCTCTTTAAGATCTGAAATGTTAATTCCACTGAACAAGAATAATGACCTTTATCCAAATTCTTTGGTCTTATTTTATGTGTGTTGGTGTTTTGCCTGCCTACACGTCTATGTGAGGGTCTCAGATTTCCTGGAACTGGAGCCACAGACAGTTTTAAAGTTACCATGTGTGTACTGGGAGTCGAACCTGGGTCCTTTGGAAGAACATCCAGTGCTCCTAACTGCTAAGTCTTCTCTGTCATTTCTATATGTTATATGGGTTGAAAATGCCAGCAGTATTTAACACTTTTGTGTAACCCTGGCTGTCCTGGAATTTGACCAGGTTGGCCTTGAACTCACAGAGATTATCCACCTGCCTCAGCCTCCTGAATGCTGGGATTAAAGGTATATGCCACCTTTAATGGTTCCATTAGACATTTCAAATGCCATATTCAGCAGATCTCTGAGAAGTTTTGAGAGCCATCTATTAAGTATACCTGATTTTAAATAAACTTTACGTAGTTTTAGTTACTTGTTTGAGGTTTAATCTTGAAAACATTCAGAAAGTTAAATAAGGCTTACCCCTGCAAATGAATTATATTTATATTTAGCATGACTGTAAGTATAATTTAGAGCACATTAGAGAATTTGGTCATTTATAAGGTGACTGAATATTAACTTGCCTGTCTTAATTATTTTTTATAATAATAAATTGTTAGCTTTTATGAGATTAGGGTTCACAGCTTTAAATTGATTAGGATTTTCAACACTAGCCCGTAGAAATGTTGAGCTTGCAGTGGGGGCTTTAGACTGGTTGTGCTGTAAGCCAATAGAATTCAACAGGTAACAGAGCAGCCATTGATACTCCAGCTATATCCAGAGAGAGCCAGTCCTTAGCTTTTGCATAGTTTGCTACCAATAACCAGCACCTGCATATCAAAGTATCTGGGTTTTCATCCTATCACGTAGTCCTTATAGCCAGCAATGGGCTTGTGTACATTATCAAAGTCAGTGTCTTTGTTTCAAGGCAAGACAGACTTTATGCTTTAGGATACCACCTTTGCTCTAGGGCTCCGTGGGTGACCAGCCTTCTTCCCCACTCAGATTCTTTCCTTCCTTCCTTCCTTCCTTTCTTCCTTCCTTCCTTCCTTCCTTCTTTTCTCCCTTCCTTCCCATTTATCCATCATATTTCTACTGTTGTGCTCTGGACCCCTTTCAGCCATTTTCATCTAGACCTAGTTTAGAAGCTCACTTCTACTCCCCAAGGATCCAGCAATACCACTTTTAGGTATATACCCTAAAGATGCACATTCACACCCCAAAAGCATTAGCTCAACTATGTTCATAGCAGCATTACTCATAATAGCAAGAACCTGGAAACAATCTAGATGCACCTCAACTGAGGAATGGATTAACAAAGCTGTGCTACATCTACACAATGGAGTACTACTCAGCAGTAAGACAAAATGATATCCTAAAATTCTCGGGCAAATGGATGGATTTGGAGAATATCCTCCTGAGCAAGGTATCATAAACCTAGAAAGATAAGCAGGAGATATACTCACTCATTAGTGGACTTAAAAAAAAAAAAGATATCACTGTATACAAGAGCTCAAGGCTAGAACATAGCTAAGTAACACAGTGCTTCACTTCTGCATTGAAAGCCTCTGGCAGGGGTGTGGGTGAGGAAGGACTCATTTTCTTTAAGGAGCTGGCTACAGGGAGTTTAATTAATGAGCATCATGGATGAGTTTTTTTTATAAATGGGGAGATCATAAGAGTGGGTATGAAACTGAGAGGACTGATAACTGAGTTTGATGGGGTGCATGATGTAAAACCACCAAATAATAAATAAAAATATTTTTTAAAAAAAGTTCACTTCTATAAGGACCTTTTGAGATTCCCATTGGTTTTTCAGGTGATGAAAATCACATACAGATTTGTAGATATCTAGGCTACCTAGAAACAATGTCTGGCAGCATAAGTTCTCTCTTTTAATTAATATTTGTCTATATAAATAACAAAGAGAATAACCCATGAGTTGGAGAAAGCTGTTGCATGAATCCTAATTGATTTTATAATAAAAATCTGGAGCCAGATATTGGGGTAAATGTTGAGAGATCAGAGAAGCAGAGCAACAAGCTACTAGAGAGACTTCTCACCACTCCTGAATCCCCAGGCCGAAAGGGGGAGATCTTGTGGCCATGAATGCTCAGACTGAATGTCTCTGAGTCCTCAGCAGAAAGGGAAAGGCACAGGCTGAATTCCTGTCTCCCCTCTCCTTATATTCCTTTCTCTGCCCACTTAATCCTAAATGCTTGGATTAAAGGTGAGTACCATCACTGCCTGGCTCTGTCTCTCTTTTAGACTGGATTAATCTTGTGTAGCCTACCATGGCCTTGAACTCACAGAGATGTCCTGCCTCCCAGTACTAGGACTAAAGGTGTGTGCTACCACTGCCTGGCCTCTATGGCTAACTCTGTGGCTGGTTCTGCCTCTGATCTTTAGGCAAGTTTTATTTGTTGGAGGATACACAAAATATCACCACAGGAAGTAGCTTTCTAGACACAGTGGCAGACTTCAGTTGGGCCTGTGTGTTTTATCAGTCTAAAACACCAAAAATATCTTAAGTCTTTGTGCTTATAGTTGTGGCTCTAACTTATTAGCTTTTGTAAAAAAAAAATCTTTTATCTAGAATAATATAAATTTTTGCTATCTTCTGTCCAAAACCTTGGCCAGGTTCTATCTTATGATATTAAATCTCTCTCTCTGTTGGTCCTCTAAGTTATGTTTTAATCAGAAGACTTAATTAGGGATGCTGGTTTCTGCTAGTGACTGGCGAGTTGGCATCAAAATCTGGCCGGAGAGGCAAGCAGCCCCAAACCAGGAGGTGGGTTTGGCTGATTTTTTTTTTCCTATGACACAGTTTTTTGTTTTGTTTTGTTTTTTAATCTACTCTCTTGTTTATGTTTGCTTTGGAAGCAATTTTGTATTGACTTAAAAAATGGATTCTTTTTAGGCTTACTCTATTTAAAGTGTGAACTGGAATTGACTAAATTATTAGCAGAATTTTTGCATATATCAAATGACAGCGTCTCTGCTTTGATAAATGCAGACTCAATGAATTTGAAAACATTTAAGAACAAACATTTGGCTCAATCTACGACATTTGTGATAAAGTCGACATCCAGAAGACCTGTTATTTAGGTTTTTTTTTAAGAGCAAGTAGGTATTGACCACAGTAAACAAAACTTCATTTTATAACTTTAATTATTATAGCATTGTTTTCCAAATTTTTCAAGCAAGAGTTGAATCCAACTCATGTATTAAGTATGTTGTAGTAAATTAAAATTACCCATGTATAAATCCCTTTTTGTTATACGTTTTAAGCTACCTTGTGGTGGTATATGGTTTGTACTATAAAAAATAAAGCTTGCCTGAAGATCAGAGGACAGAGCCAGCCAGAGTTAGTCATAGAGGCCAGGCTGGACTGGCTGTCCATCTGCTGGATATAGTTGGGGTATCAATGGCTGCTCTGTTACCTGTTGAATTCTATTGGCCTACAACACAACCAGTCTGCAAGATTAAAATTTCTAAGGGCTAGTGTTGAAAATCCTAATCTTAGTATTTGGGATCCCATTCCTCTGTTCCTAGTACTTGGGAAGCACAAATGCCTTTAATCTAGGCTCTAGGAAGTCTGAACCAGGAAGTGGTATGACTGGGCAGACAAAGATACATAAGGCAGGAGGAGACAGAATTCCCGCTTCCCTCTCAACTGAGGACTCAGAGGCATTCAGTCTGAAGATTCCTGGAGACAGGATCTTCCTGTTCAACCTGAGGAGTTGGCTACGTGAGAAGTGACTGTGGCTTGTTCCTCTGTCTCTCTGATCTTTCAGCTTTTCCCCAATATCTGACTCCAGGTTTTTATTATAAGACCAATTAGGATTCATGTAATAGTAACTTTTTGTATAGACTTTATAATCTTTAACCAAACCTAATTTATAAAACTTGAGGTACAGAAAATTCATATAATAGTTTTACAAATCTTGAGATAAGTTTATATTTTAACAAAAGTCTTAGAAAGGTGAGTGAAATTAATAGTCTATTTTTTTTGTCTTGTATTGTTTTGCTCTCTTTTTGGTAACAGACACAGGTAACTCACCTGTTATAGGTCAGACAGAAAACTTTTAAATAAGCAAGTTTGAGTCTAGAGAAGGGAAGCCATCACCCAACTCCAGGGCCACATTTTAAATAAAGCAGAGCAGCATAAGACAATATTTCAATATTATCCACTTCTAAAAATTAAATTCAGTGATCAGGGCCAGCAATCTGAGAACAGAGAAGGCCCAGGGATAAAAATCCAGGCCCTGATTATCAATGCACGATGGCAAAGCTGTCAAGTCCCTGCCACCCACAATGCTGGTGGTTGGTCTTCTCCAGCTGGGTCCCCTCTTCCTCCCAAAAAACCTTTTGGGCTGCAGATTTTTCCTTGCAGCCCTTGAGGGCTTTCTGCTGTTCACCTTTCTGCCTGTCACAGTGTGGCATCTTATCCTAGCCAGCACCTAGCAGTGGACTCTGGAAGGGGAAGTGGGCAGCACAAAATTTTTGGGGCCCTGAAGCCCAAAAGATATAAAAAACAGACACGGAAAAAAAATGGCAAAAAAGAAACCAGTAAATATAGAACACAGAACATTCATATTGTGGTAGCCACCTTCATTTATACATTTAGCTGGACTTGACTGATGTCCATCAGTTCTTAATATCCAAGAACTAGGCAGACAGAGTGACTTTTCACTAGACTTTCTGGACAGGAGACAAACAAAACATAGAATAAAACACAGGGAACCAAGAAACAGCCACAAAAACCAACAAACAATTTATAAAACAAGACAAAACAAAAAACTTATGGACAGTGCAACGTCTTGTGAATGCCCTGGATAGGAGTTTCTGTACCTCACCAGGTACCTCTTTGCCCCCAGATGGGATCTTCTATGACTTCCAATGGAGGCCTCTTCAGATAGAGGCCACTGGTTTCTTTTTAGTGCAGAAGTTTACTCTAACCACCTGCCAAACCAAAATCATGCCTTGGAGTTTTGGAATATCTTCAAGGTGCACACAACTTCTTGAGGCAGAATTCAGTCCTGGAGCCCTGGAGTGAAGATCTGGCTTCAAATTTTAGGTTGGAGGTCTTGATCTCACTGAATAAGAATAAAAGACCTTTACTCAAACTCTTTAGTCAAATTAAGCAAGTTTTATTTTCTGTCAGACAGGATGTCTTAGTTAGGGTTTCTATGCTGTGACAAAACACCATGACCAAAAAGCAAGTTGGGGATGAAAGGGTTTATGAGGCTTACGCTTCAGCACTGCTGTTCATCACAGAAGGAAATCAGGACAGGAACTCAAACATGGCAGAATCCCAGAGACAGATGCTGATACAGAGGCTATGGAGAAGAGCAAATTACTGGGCTTGCCCCTCATGACCTGCTCAGCCTGATAAAACCCAGGACCAGCAGCCCAGGGTTGTCATCACCCACCCTGGCTGCACCTTCCTCCATTGATTATTAAGTGAGACAATGCCTTACAGTGGATCTCATTGCTGTGTTTCTTCAACTGAGGCTCTTTCCTCTGGTGATTCCAGCTTGTATCAAGCTGATACACAAAACCAGCCAGTGCACAGTTGGAGAAAATTTTGTCAAACACAGGAAAAGGTAGGGTTTCCATGCCCCCTCCCCAAAAGACCTGCAAGACTAGGGTTTTTTTTTCCAGTTATTGGCATATTTCCAGAGGGCTTTTTGGTTATATAGGAACTTGTTTGAACATCTCAAAATTATTTGGCGAAACATCTTATCAGGATGGAGGTCAGGGTATGTGAAACATGTCAAATTAACTCCAAATAATGGGTCAAATTCAAGCTTTACAGAAAACAAGAATGAACGTAGTTTTTGACCTTTAATGATTTTTAATCGTAAGATAGAGTCCGGCTGGTCTATCAACCAGTCACTCAGCATGATGGTGATGCTTCCTTCAGAACACACATGAAAGGCAAGAAGCTGCCTGGGTTTAACCAGAAGAAAAACTTCGTTCAGCAAGGCAATGGAGGAAAAGATGCACAAGACAGAAGGGTGGTTGGAAGGAACACATCTAAAAAAATCTAACAGGAGAAGGGTGGAAGGGGGCAATGACAGAGGCCTGCCTGGAAAGGACAGTATTGAGTGCAGCCGGAAGTTTTCTGACCTATTCTATCCCATGGTCTGGAGGAACCATTCCCACCTGTGGTCCTACAGCTGCTTATAAAGTAATTACTCAGAGGCTAATATTAATTACAAACTGTTTGGCCTGTGGCTCAGGCTCATTACCGTCTAACTCTTATAACTTAACACTACCCATTCGTACTAATCTATTGTATTCCCATATGTTCTGTGGATTTACCTGTGTCCAGTTACATCTTGTTTTCTGGGCGGCAGCCTGCAGTGTCTCTCTCTGACTCCACCCTCCATCTTTTTCTCTGCTTGAATATCTCCCTCCTCTAAGCTGCCTTGTCATAGGCCAAAACAGCTTCTTTCCTAACCAATGGTAACAAAGCATATTCCCAGTGTACAGGAAGACATGCCACATCTATTGAGAATGCAGAGAATGGTAGGGATATCAGCAAGCTTCTGGTCATGTGAAGAATGGCCAAGCTGGCAGCAAAGCAGATGTCTAAGGCACTCCTAAGTAAGATGCTGGAGTTTCTGCAGGAAGAAGTCTGCAAATGGCTCAGACTCACCCCACTGTTCTCCAGACCTCAGCCCTGGGTATGGGAGGAGCTTCCTCAGTGGACCACTGTGGCAGGACAGGAAGGGATGCTGAGGCCAGAGTTCTGGAGGATACAGTAAGAAGGGATGGGAAGGCCGTGAGAAGTGGGGTATAGGGTCTGATCAGCAGCCGTTAAAGAGAGGTGTTCAGGTTCTACAGGATGGCTCTGGAGGACACGGGAGGGGACAGGACTATGACAAGAGACATGGTGGGTCTCCTGACACTGCTGCCGAGCAAGGTGCTTGATCAGTTAAGCCCACATGCTTGGGTTGTTAAAGTGGTTTGGCCTGGGTCTAGTCCTCAGCATAGGGAATAAATAAAAATTAAAGTACAGTTCAAAGGTATGAAGGTATGAAGACTGACCAAAAAGTTAAATAAAACTAATTTTTGTACTTGATGTCAAGAGCTGTGCCAGGTACATAGTGTATTTATTCGTTGGCGAAGTTGTGGCTGTATATAGATACTTATGTCTCACAGGTAAGGCCTGGATACTGCTGTTGGAACAAGCCCTAGCCTAAGGAAGAACACACAGTGACTTCCCAGAATTCTGTGGGTGATGATAATCCATAAATATCTCTGACTGACTAACATGAAAAAAAAATTGTACTTTGTTCCTACCATGAAAGTCATAAATGCTTTCAAGACTTGAAGGCTGGGGTCTGGTTGGATTTTGCCTTAATTAGGACAAGGTAGACAGAAGGCAAAAACAGCAAACAAAAACAAAACAGGTGAGGACATGACCTGCTCAATATTGAAACCTCAGTACTCTCCTGTCCGCTGGCCGGGCTCAGGCCCACACCAAGTAACACAGCCCCAACACAGCCCTTTTTCTAGAAACTTGCTAAGAAAGAAGATGTTTTCTTTATCCTGAAGATAGCTATTCCACCTCTGAGCACTGATGCTTTCTTTCTTTCTTCCTTTCTTTCTTGTTTATTTATTTATTTAAGACTTGCCTAGGCCTTTGACATTTATTGATTTGTTTGAGACAAGGTCTTACTGTGTAGTCCCTGCCGGACCTGGAATTTGCTATATAGACCAGGCTAGCCTCAAACTCACAGAGATCTGCCTGCCTCTGCTCCCTAGTGCTGGGATCACACACCTTAACACCCACCACACACTACTGTTTCTTTAAAAAGAGAAATAAGATAGGGTCTTATTAGACAATAGCAGAGCATACCTTTAATCCCAGCACTCAGGAGGCAGAGGCAGGCAGATCTCTGTGAGTTTGAGGCCACCCTGGTCTATAAAGCAAGTTCCAGGACAGCCAGGGCTGTACAGAGAAAAACTTTGAAAAACCAAACCAAACAAACAAAAATAAAAATCATAAAATGAAAAATAACAACAAAATAGGGTCTCATTGTATAGCCCAGGCCTAGAATCCATATCTTTCTGCCTCCTCCCCTCAAATGCTGCAATTACAGTGCTGTACCACCATCCAGGGCAGTTCTCCAGAAGGATTAGTCAGTCTACTTGGGGTGTGTGTCTGTGTATGAGAGTGCACGTGTCCACTGTACACATGGATGGAGGCCAGAGGTCAATGTAGACGTCTCCCTCTTCACCTTGGTTTTTTGAAATAGAATCTCTCGGGGGCTGGAGAGATGGCTCAGCAGTTAAGAGCACCGTCTGCTCTTCCAGAGGACCCGGGTTCGATTCCCAGCACCCACATGGCAGCTAACAGCTGTCTGTAGTTCCAGTTCCAGGCAAACACCAAGACAAAGAAATAAATAAAGTTTAAAAAAAAAAAAAAAAAAAAAGAAATAGAATCTCTCGGTAAGCTCACTGAAGTCACCCACGGCCTAGGCCACATCACTCACTGCCCAGCAAGACCCCAGGACCATCCCATCTCTGCCTCCCAAAACTGGGTACAGCTCATCCTCCCCTGCTTACTTAAGACGTGGGTGCTGAGGATCTACCCCACACAGTACTGGTGGCCCTTACCATGTCTGGCTTTTTACATGGGTTCTAGGACTTGAACTCAGGTCTTCAAGATTGCCTCGCCAGCTACTGAGTCCTCTTTCTAATGCCCTTATTTTAATTTCCACTTTTCTTTTCTTTTTAAACTTTATTTACTTATTTATTTGCCTTGGTGTTTGCCTGGAACTGGAACTACAGACAGTTGTGAGCTGCCATGTGGGTGCTGGGAATTGAACCCGGGTCCTCTGGAAGAACAGAGGGTGCTCTTAACCGCTGAGCCATCTCTCCAGCCCCAAATTTCCACGTTTCTAGTCTCTCCCATTGTATCTGCCAGCCTCCTTTGGATCATGATGGGCTTTTCCTTCTCCGGGATGTGTCTTTCCTACTCCGACCCTCCCCCCAATACCATTAGACACTAGTCCAAAGCTTTCTTCTGAGAGGCCTCTAATGTTCCCACTGATGTTATGCCCCAGTGTCTGAGGTGACCTGGCCTGGTCTTCGTGTAGCTGAGAGAGTGTCTCTTTGTGTTGGCTGATGAATGGCTGCCCTGTCCTGGCCCAGGACTCAATACCTGCAGGGTAACAGGAGAAGGTGCCCTCCCTCCTTGGGTTTGCTGCTCTCAGCTTTTCTTGGGGCCACAGGCTGCCAGGCAGAAAACTGGCTCACTAAGGTTGTGAAGCACAGCACAAGTTTCCAGACCTGAATGCTTCCCATCCGGCCTCTCTGGACACAAGGACCCACTTTGGGGGGCAGGGGGGGACACAGGCCTCATTGCTCTGCTGCTCCCTGACCTAACTCATTTGTTCTCTGGAGGGCTTTGTTCAACAGAACAGCATGCCCTGGAGATCCTGTTTACTTCTGCAACCCGGGGTTTGCAGAAGATTCTGGGCTAAAAAATACAGAGATTCTGGGCTAGAAAATAACGTAACTGGCTCACCATTTACACATGGGCCTGGGTTGTGTGCATTCCTAACATTCACATTCTAAGAGAAAAAGATTTTCCTTAATAGCACATCTTGGTATTTTAGCCTGCAAACCCCCACTCAGTTCCACAAAGGGGCATGAAGCACTTTAGTATTGTCCTCATATTTTTTTCCCCTATTCATTAAAATGTTGCATTATTTATTCTGCACAGGTAATACAAGCATGGCCTTACAACTACTAAACAATAAACCATAAAATGTAGACACTGCCTCCACCCAGTCCTTCCCAGAAGTAACTTCTGTTATCCAATCAATAGCTTGTGTGTTTTTCCACAGATGCATCACATGTTACAACCTCGGTCTTCTTGAGAACCGCCCACATATCGTGAGTACTGTTTGGACACTGAAACAATAAACTATGTCTTAGAAAGGCTAAGTGAAGAGTGTGTACTCACAGCGGCAAATTCAAAGTCCGGTGCCCACAACAACTTGCTCCTAAATTTCTTCCATTATCCCCTTTCTTTGAGGGCAGACTAGACTCAGAGAGTTGGGGTGAAAAAGGCTGTTCTGAGCCCTGTCCCAGGTGCTGAAGGCTCTGGAAGAGGCAGAGGACCCCTCAGCCCCTGCCTCACCAGGCTCACTGACGGCGGTATGGAGGGATACTGAAATCTAGGAGAGAGAAGGCAGAGAGCCTCGAACTCTGCTTGGACACTGAATCTGTATGTAGTACCAGACAGGCCATTCTCCCTTGCTGACTCAGTTTCTCATATATCTACAGGACAGAAACTTAGTCACAGGACTATTGTGAGAACCCAGACTCGAAAAGGGCAGAAGCGCTGAACAAGCAAACGATTCCAGCTCATGGAAAGGGGTCCAGGCCAGTAGCTTCTCCTAGGTGATAGCCCAGTGTTATGATGAAGTGGTGTGAGCCTCTAGATTGTCTGGATGTCTGGCTTAGGTGCAGAGACAGCAGCTGAGGATGTGCTGTGTTGAAAGATGACAGTACAGGGTATTTGAAGACCCTGAAGATTAAGGACCACTCTGAGTTTCCCAAGGCCTTCCTCCCTCTGCAGGTCCTGCCTATAGGGTGGACATCTGGTTACCTCTGGATGAGCAGTTACCAGCATCATGGACCTACCTGCTTAGACTAAGGTTCCCTTTTTCCTCCCATCCCATCTTTTAGCCTTTAGCTTCCCCGCCTCAGAAAAACCTGTCTGGGCTCCTCTCTCTCTCTCTCTCTCTCTCTCTCTCTCTCTCTCTCTCTCTCTCTCTCTCACACACACACACACACACACACACACACACTTCCTAATTAGCCTCTACCACACCAGTGGCCATCTTGCCATCAGACTGTGTGCTCCAGAGGACTGGACACCAGTATAGCCTCAATGCTTACCCCAGAATCTGACATGTAAGACATGCATGAATGACTAAAGTGAATCATTCCAGTTTGGGGGGTATGTGTCAAACCTTGACACAAGAGGAGCACCACCTTCTGGGCTGGGCTTTGCCTTGTCTCTATCCTGCTTCATGGCTTGGTATTCCTCCCTAGTTGATGCCATCACACAGGATGGTCTTGAACGTTGCTTGCTAAATAAATGAATGGATTCTTCCAAAGGAGCTCTTAGAGGGCATTTTTTTTTTTTTTTTTTTTTTTTTTTTTTTTTTTTTTTTTTTTTTTTTTTTTTTTTTTTTTTTTTTTTTTTTGAGCAAGCAGTTTAAAATTTGCTTCCCTGGAGAGTCAAAGGCAGGCCCAGGGAGTGTACAGCTAGACTAGGTTGCTGAGCAGGCTAGAGAGAAGATAGGAACAACCTTTCTCTTTTATCCTCATTGTTGCCCGTGGGAACGAAGGTCAGGGCCCAGGTCACTGAAGCCCTGTAAATCCTCTCTGATTGTGATGGGTGAGGCCTATGTGTTGGTCCCCAGCTACCCAGCACTTTCTCCTTCAGTGGGTGCGAAGGGAAAGAGGAGAGATACCGAGGCCTCTTTATCCCTGGGTCTCTTGTCCCCAAGACATCAGCCAGATTGGGAAGGGAGTGGGGGGTCATTTTAGTTCGGAGGAGGGGTGGCGTGGCCAGACGGCTGGTGTCCTCTGATGTCTGGAGCCCAGCCCTGGGTTCTCAGCCCCCGCGAAGGGAGGCGAGCCGGAGCTGTGCAGTGAATGCAAAGAGCTGGGCGAGCTCCCAGCCGGGCGCCGCCGACGGCGTCCTCAACCGCGGCCCAATGAGAAGACAGCAGATAATTTATTCTCTAATCCCGGTCCGGGTGCCGGGCGCGGGCGAGTGGCGTGGGCTGGGGGCGGGGTGGTCCCCTCGTCCTCTCTCCCGCGGCTACCCCTCCCCCGCCCGCGGGCTCGGGCCGCGCACACACACATTTCCTGACAATTAGCGAGCACACCTTGGCCGCGCGGCCTCCGGCAGCGCCGCAGCTTTTGTCTCCCGCCCCGCCGGGCGCAAAGTTGCAGCTGAACCGCGCTGCTTCGGCTGCCAACCGCCCGCCGCCGTCGGGGGGCGTGGAGGGCGGGTGGGCCGGGCGCCGGCCCGAGGCTAGGGGGCCCGCAAAAGAGAAGCGGAAGAAAAGTAAGGCAGCGCTGGCCCCTTCCTTTGTTACAGCCTGAGTGTGAGCGGGCGTGAGCGCGCGCGGGAGTGCCGATGCGCGCCAGGCGGTGCGTGTGTGTGTGCGCGCGCGTGTGCAAGGGCGCGCGTGTGTGTATGTGTGTATGCGAGGGTCGGGACCCAAAGGCGCGTGGCGGCAGCGCGGGCAGGGAGCGGAGCCGCTTCGCGGTCTTTCTTGCCCGCGCGGAACTCGGGCGTACCGGCAGGTAGCCAGCCCGCTCCGGCTCTTCCCGGGACGCAGCTTGCGGCTGCTCTCGGATGGAAACCCCACCCCGGCTGGGACCGGGCGATCTGCGGGGCGAGGACTGGAGAGATCGGCCCGCGAGGGTCTGCCCCGCCGCAGGGGGCGCCGGAGGTGCGGCGAGTTCCCGGAGGAGCCGGCGATGGTCCCTGCGAGCCCCAGAGGGCGCGGGGCTTGGGAGGTGGTTTGTGGGGCGCACGAGCGAGCGGGAGGGGGGCGGGGGCGAGACGAAGTCTGTCTAAATGCCAGTTCCCTGAAGTTCAGCGCGTCGGTTGTCATTTCATCCCTTAATGCATATTTATGCCATGCCGAAATAGGCTTTATAATTAACTCCTGGAGTCACCCGCAGAGGTTAAAGGGACCCCGAAGATTTGTGCATCGATTGGGTACTCGGACTCTGTGTGTGTGTGTGTGTGTGTGTGTGTGTGTGTGTGTGTACGCGCGCGCCCCGTGCGAACCCATTGAGAAGAATAATTATTTTCCTCCGCTGGAAGCTACAGCCGAGAATCAGACGAGGGGGGAAGAGAGAGGATGGAGAGGGAGAGAGAGAGAGGGAGACAAAGGAAGTGAGTGCGAGAGAGGAGCATCCGAACTGTGAGTACTGAGCAGAGAAGGCAGAAAGTGCTGGGAGTCGGCGACCCCTCTGCGAGCCGGCTTGGGGGGCCGGGAACCCACCGAGGACTGGCATCTCTGCTTTGGGTTGGGCGGGCCCCCTCCACCTCCGCCAGGCTCACCTGAAAGCCAGCTCTGACCCGCTGCCGCCTGTGCCAACCACTGCCCTGGCTAGGCAAAAAGGAAGCCCCCCAGCCGGGCCCCGTTGCCTTTGTTCCTTCTAAAGGATTTCCCAGTTAGTGGGCTTCTGGAGGGAGTGTGAGGGAGCTCGCTCGCTCTCTAAGGCTGAGTCTCCCTCCCCTGGCTGGATGAAAGCTACTCTGGGTGCTTCCCTCTCACCCTCGCTGCGTGCTGGAATGCTATGAAGAAGGGGCTGTAAACTGAGGCAGGGATCAGGACTTGGTGGCACCTGTGCATTTGTTTGGCGCATTGAAGGGAGAAGCGGCTGTGTTTGGTACCCCGCGAGCAGGGAGGTCCTGGAAGCCCTTTGAAGGAGGAGGTCGGGAGGAGCCATGCCCAGTGAGAATGCACCAACTCTGGCGAATGTGAGGCGAGCATGTACTTAGGAGGAGGGGACATGAGCTACTTCAGTCTCCCTCCAACCTTTTCCGATCGTTGTGGCTTTGGGATCTGGTAGGATCTCTGAGTCCTGAGCTTCCTCCCACCCATCGTGTCCCTTGGGGGAGCATGCATACCTAACGAGGACTGGAGAGAAGCCACCCAGGAGGAGGAACGGTTCCTGGCTGGGTTAGGGGCCGGTCAATGCAGCCTTGCGAGGTTAGATACTCCCCTTCCTGAGAAAGGGTCCCTGAACGGGGATAGTGCCCCTAAAGGAAGGCCCCTGCCTCTCCAGAGTTGGTCAGGAGAGGGCGCTTGGGGGCTAGAGGAAGAGTCCCTTTCCCTAACCAGCATTCCACAGCCTCCCTTTGGAAGTACCGCTGCTCAGCCCTCAGTCTTCATTAGCGGATTCTTCTCTCCTGGTCTGATTTCATTTTCTCTGGTGAATTTTCAAAGGTGCTTTCCTGTGCCAGTGGAAAACTTCGTTCAGGGCTAACTTAGCAGGGAAAGTCAGCTTCTTGGTGCCTGCGTTCTGCATTGAGAGAAAGGGTTTGTCCCCTAGGAAGTCCCCTCCCTATGGTGCCAGTTTGTGGACTTAGATCTGCAAGGGGTCCCAGCTGAGACACAAGGCTGGAAACAGCGTTTGCTTTTCAAACTGTCCATTTCCGTCAGGCCTGTCACAGATGCCGGCCCTGATATACTCATCCCTCTCAGGCTTCCTCCAAGGGGTTACTGGGCACTTTCTCCGGCCTCTAACCTCTTGCCATACATACAAAGATATGACTATCGTGGGGGCAGGCTCAGAAGTGGGGTCAGTTCTCCTAAAAGCTTGATGAGAACACAGAGACCTGAGAGTAGGTGTGGTCAAGTCTAGCCTGTTCCTTGGAGTCATGTCATAAAACTGATTGATGGAGACCTGGGACAACTTCAAAGCTCTGCCTGTGTGGTGGTTTGTCGATCCCTCACTGGTACCACCATGAATCCCATCCAAGAGTCTTTGCACAGTGTTTTCCCATTGTATATACTGAAGGCTCATGTACTGATGTGTCCCTGTGCACCTCATCATCTTTTGAGGGTTAAGGGATTGGGCTGAAAGGGCAGGATTAGGCCTGGACAGACCATTTGACATTATCAGACAAACTGTATGCAGATTTGCCGATAGGTCATATTGTCATATTTTTCCTCTAACAGCATGGCTGACTGAGAACCAAAACTGTAGCCTGGGTTCTGTGCTTGGGGAGCTTGAACTCTGGAGACAGAAGCTCCTTTTTGTTCTCTTCCTCCTATAACCCAAGCATAAGGATTGAAGAGCGGTCGTAGCAAGGCTGGAGAGCCCTGTCCACCATCACTGTTTCCTCTGGGTTTCACTACTATGATTTGACTGAGACTATTATCAGGCTGCTGTTGCCTTCTCTTCCTCATCTTCATTACCCTTTTCCAAGAGCCCAAGGACCTGCTAGGTTAGAAGCTGCCTCTCTTTGCCTGGAAATGTTCAGAAAAAAGGCAATGGAGAAACTCCTGACTTCACTGTGGTTTCTTGTTTAATGGAAGAGCATCCTCCTCTTCTCAGAGGCTCTCAAACTGTTAAATGAGAGAGAACCTGGGCCATTCATGCTCTCAGGTAGAAGTGGAGGGTGTGCGGGGCAGACTCAGACCATGGGAAAGGCTACCTAGTCTAGGCCTAGAGAGAGGGAGGCCATGCTGTCCTCTGTGGAAAGTCCACTCCTGATCTGGTTCTGGTCTGGATAGTGTACAGGAGCCTACAGGTTCTTCAGGACTTAGCTGTCTGGGTCATTATTGGGCCAAGGATGTACTCACAGATCCTTTCCAAACACAGTTCCAGATTGGGAGGTCTATTTGGAGCCGAGACAACAGATTGAATCTCCCGAGGTTCCTTTGAACCTTCAATGCCTCCCACCATGGTGGGTGGAATTGGATTGCTGTACTGCTCCTCATCACATCCCACAGCCTAGCCTAGGACCTACAAACACAGGCTAGTGAGAGCAAGTGCCTTAGTATTGTCCCAATGTCTCATTGCTCTGCCACCAGGAGCTCAGATGGGTCTCCTGGGCTCAAAGTAGCCCCAGAAGACACATGGGTCAATAAGAATGGAATTAGTTCCATTGTGGACCCATGAATCTTGATGAGACCATAGGTTTGGTTAACTTACTAAGGACTTCCACACAAGCATCCCATTTATTAAGGGTTCACTGGGTGTCCAGGCATCCCATATATTGAGGGTTCACTGGGTGTCCAGTATGGATCTGGAGAATGGTTGTGCACATGTGCTTGACTATCTCTGGGAACACTGAGCCCCCGCCCCCTGTGGAAAGGGTGGCATTCTGTTATCCTTGGACTAAGCCCAGTCTGTACCTGGCCCTTCTTTCTTGTGGAGAACTGGTATTTTATTGGCATGTCCCCACCTCTCTCCTTGTCTTATCTTTAGCTGGAACCATTGTCAATCCAAGACCGGGAATTAGCTTGAGGCCCTTGAAGGGAGGTGTTATGAGAGGGAATCCCTAAAAAGCTAGCATTCTTCCAGTAAAATAGGTTTCAGTTCTAGCTAGAACTGGGTTCTTCAGTTTGTACGGAGTTCACGAGGGAAGAGGCACCTCCCCTGGCCTCAGTGTCTGTTTTCCTAACAACTGAGGGGATGGCTGGAGGTCAGGGACACTTTAGGCCCATATGCTGGCCCCTCTCCTCAGGCTGCACGGGCTCCTCCTTCTCCAGTTTCCTTGCTCTCCTTGGCGCTACTTTAGCCTCAGCTTGTCAGCGTCTTCTTATTTCACATGCTCTCTTTTCTACACTCCCTCAGTCCCCTTTCCCTAGTCCCCTATCATACACCCCCCCTAGCAAAAGAAGAAGAAGAAAAAAGTCCCCAAAAAGCCTCAGTTTTCTTAACTGTAATTATAGTGCTAGCATTACTGGACATATTTAATCGCCGGCAGGTGCATGCACAAAAGTTTCCGCTCAAAAAAAAGATAAGTTCTTTTTACTTGTGGAAGATGTTCTAACATTTCTGTGTACCCTCACCTCCATCTCCTTTGGCTTCTGTCAGTGATTCTGTTCTGACTACCATTTCCCCCAGCCATCCTGCCTCCTGCCCTTGGCTCCCATCCCCGGCCCACTCTCCCCCAGCACCTGCCACAAGCCCCAGATAAGGGCAGGGCAAAGCCGATGACCATCTCAGCTTCTCATTAGAGGCCCAAGAATGTGTAGTCATGAGGGACAGGGAGAGCCAGTAACAGGAAGAATGAGGCCTCTGTTGGAACAGATTTCCCAGATCCCAAGCTTGTCTGAGCAGCCCAGCTGAGGGCGTAGTAGGTGCTCTTTGCCTAAGGCAGTGGGTGACAGAGACAGGATGCAGTTAGAGCTCTTCAAAAATTACATTTCTTTATTTATTTTGTGAGCCTGTATATGTGAAGGCATGTGATTCATAGCGCATATGTAGAGGTCAGAGGACAACCTGGAGACCAAACTCTGGTGGTGACCCACAGCTTTACTGCTAAGCTCTGGCTTGGGCTCTTGAGTTATTTCCCCTGAAATTCTTAGAATTTTGGAGAGACAGACCTGAGGATGTGAAGGGGCAGGGACTGGGAGAAACTGCAGTGGCCCTGGTCAGAGGCCCCTATGTACAGAGAATGTGGCCTTTGGTTACCTGGCCTCAGGCCCCCCCCCCCCACCAGCAGAGCTGTAGGTGTAGGGGTGGACTCAGAGGGCAGGGACAGTGTGAAAGGTTGAAGAAACTGTGGCCTTGTACTGCCTTGGGGACAGAGAAAATAGACATCAGGAGGCAGAGCTTTCCTGGCAAAAGGATGTGGGGCCCGCTTAACCTGCCTCTTTATGTTTCAAGTGAGGCTCAGCCAGGCTAGAGCCTGAGACCAAAGGGCTGTCCCCAGCAGGCCTCTGGTCCTAGAAATAGTCTCAGGGAGCACCCCATTTCAGAGCTTTCTTGGGGCATGTTGAGTTTGCTGGACTGGACAGTCTATGAGGGACAGGATTGTCCAGTGCTGACCTTGGTTTTCTGAGGCAGGGGAGTGGGAACAGGGTGTCTAGTGAGGGTGAAAAGTGAAGGGGGGGGGGCTGTAGGGGGATGCCTCAGGTCTCCTGCCAAAAATTAAACTATAAGAAAGAAATCTGTAGGGGAGCAGCAAGGGGAGGGAATGGGGGGGACCTAACAGCCCCTCCACACCAATAGCCCGGCAGGGGATGTGAGTAATACTCCGGCTGGTTCAGAGGGAGTGAGATCAAAAGAAAATAGATACAAGAGGTTTGTGCTTCACCAACCAGACAGCCAAAGGCTCAATGAGACCTTTGTTAACCCAGGCCCAAGTCAGAATTGAAGGAATACCTGACTACCCTCCCACTTACTGCCCGCCCCCGCCAGTCTGGCAGGGGGAGAGGCAGGTCACCAGAGAGTCAAGGCAAGTTGGGTACAGCTAGGCCTGGCCAAGAGTGGGTGGAGGAGGGAGGAGGCCTGGGCCAGGCAGGCAGCTTAGAGGGAGCTGAGGAGTGAGTGGCTGTCTGAGAGGCAGGAAGTGGCTCTTCTGGAATTATAAAGGGAACTGCGTGGGGCCACCCCGTGAACCTGGTATCCCAGCTCCTGGTTACTGTTCCTTGGAGGGCGCTGTGGACATTTGGCCTGGAGCACGCAGCTTTCTGTAGGTCTCGGGTCTGGGATTCTGGGGGCCAATGAAAAAGACAGAGATGAGAGGCCACCGAGCTGACGACTAATGGCTTCAAGAGTGAAGCTGGGTGATGCTTCATTAAGGTAGGGTGAGTCGTGCGTGTGTGCGTGTGTGTGTGTGTGTGTGTGTGTGTGTGTGTGTGTGTGTGTGTGTGTGTGTGTTATATTGATGCATGCTGGAAGTTCAAGAGGATTGCTTCACTACGTCTCCTGCAGAGAGCTACCCCAGCCTGCCCCTGGCCCAGGTTTGGGGGTAGGGATAAAGTAGGTGCAAGTTACTTCTTGAAAGAGACAGGTTCTGATCCAGAGCATCGCTCCCCTCATTGAGGGTCCCTCAGGCTTTCCTGGTTTTTAGATGGGAAGGTACCCTTGGGGGCCCACTCTTTCATGGCATATGCCTACAGCTGACTAACACTGGGAGAGAGGAAAGGAAATTAACTTGTATTTAGGACATATTTTTACCCAGGGTCCCAAGACCTGGATGATGCCCCTCCCTCCAACTCAGCAGATGGGCTGCTCAGAGCTGACTGCCCTCAGCTGGTGGGGATGATTTCAGGCCAGGCACTTTGTCACTTCTAAGTCTAGAACATCTCAACCTGTGGGTTTTGACCCATTTGGGGGTTGTGTATTGGATATTTCGATTACAATTCGTAACAGTAGCAGACAGTTACGAAGTAGCAAGGAAATGATTTTATGGCTGGGGGTTACCACAGTATGGGGAACTGTATTAGAGGGTAGCAGCGTTAGGAGGGTTGAGAAATACTGCTTTAGAGAATAGTGCAACACCTGGCACCAGTTTGGGAAGTATGAGCCACCCAAAAGTTGGGGAGCTCAACACCTGTTCCTCCTCTGAACAAAGCACACTGCTGTACTGAAAGGGGTTAATTAAGCTTTACAAAAAAAGGGGCCCACTATCGGGGCTGGACATCTTAAAAAGATTGCCCTTATTTGATCGGGGAGAGGGTAGTTAGGGACCTGAGAGGGGGCTGGATGCTAATTAAGAGGAATCTGAGGAGGTCCTTTATGGCCAGGAAGCCGCACCTCCCTAAACCCACCGCGACGGCCATTGTGTGGGGCCTTTGAAGGGCTAGACTGGAAACTCATTACTGCCTTAGCTTTAGTATTCTTGGGGCCCACCGGGTGGTAGGGGGTGGTAAGAGAATGCAATAATGGGGGGCGGGGCTTGGGCTCCCCTCGAAGCTAGGTGGGGAGGAGGGAGGTGTGAGATTCCCCAGTTTCCTGCTTTTTTTGAGATTCCCGGCACTGGACCCCTCAGCTCTGCTGTGGTCTATGGCTTTTCATTCCTATGTGATTAATGTTCCGAACTCATGTAGGGCTAAAAGCCATGGGCTACAGTGAGGGGCAAGCTCCTGCACAACCCCACTCACTAAGGACCAGCCGCAGAGGGCACCAGAGGGAGGGGCTGGCACATCTACTAACTTTGGATTTGGGGCTAGGCTGTGTGGGCTTGGCTAGTCGCTTCCTCTCTGTGGAGCTGGTCCCTTCATTCTGAAGAGTTAGGCCGTGAGAAGGAAGGCTGCAGGTTGGCTCCCTCTCCGAGAGCTACTGAGGCCTGCGCTAGTGGAGATGTGGGGGCTGGTTTCAGCCACAAAGTTTTGGACTTTTTCCTCTGTCCAGCTACATTCTGATTCTTATAGTCTTATTTTTTTTTTTTCCCTCTACCCAGCTTAAAATCCTTAGCTGCTCTGTCCAGACACTCACAGCTTTTTTTTTTTAAAGCCAGCTACATTAGCTATACATGTTCCAGAATAAAACTAGGAAAGGCTACCTACCACGCTGGGCCCCAGAGACCCTTGCTTCTGGTCCTTATCTTGCCCCTCTGCTAGGTTCCTGGAGGGCAATACCTTCCCTGTTTCCTCCACCTACCTGGTTCTATTCCCACTCTGAAACATGCCTGAGTCCATCCTTGCCATCCTGGGGAACTGCACAGATGGAAATGAAGCAGGCAGTCTGGCTGGAGTGGCAGAGAAAATCACTTCACCTCCTACACTGGGCTCCCCGATCCAGTCTAACATAGACCACTGAAGTGTGCTCCAATCTGAAGACAGATTGCTTACTTTGTTTTATAATTTACAGCCTTCCATCCCCAGTAAGCATTTGCCAAGTGCCAAGTTGCCACAGTTCTAGCCGAATTACCTATACTAACCTGTTTGATCTCCAAGACAGCCGTATTTATTTTATTATTAACCCATTTTATTTACGGGAAATCTAAAGCATAAAGGAGCTGGGAAACTGGCCCAAGTTATATGGCTAATAAAGAAGAAAGATGGGAATCGAACCCAGAACCACGACTTTATCCCCTGCCAGAGCTTTGTGGGAGTCAAACTGGTGTGTTGGAAATACTATCCCGAGTCTGGGTGGTGCCGTGCATGCTAGCATTTTTTTCCTGGAGGTCTCTCGGGAATGCATGGCCAAATGTTCATCACTCTTTAGCGCTCACTGGTTTTCCTTATTGAGTGTGGGCAGATGGGTAAATCAGAACAACGGAAGCAAAGTGAAAGCCCCAACCAGCTGGAGTTTTGCTGTGGTTGAATCAGGCTACTTGCCCTCTGTTAGGCTTAATGGACTTAGGGGTGCCTAGCCCCTGACCCAATCAGTCTCCTTTCCGAGTCGCTGACCGCAATCCTGAGTTGGCCTGTTGTTTTTATTCAGCTCTAGGGACCTTTTGTTTTGCTTCTATTACCAATTTCCTAATTAGAAAGTTTGAGCAGAGGCGTCACCCACCCCTCTGTGCCAGTCTCAGGAATCCCCTTTAGAGTTTGTCCAGGATGACCCCAGCACCCAGGTAGGGGGCAAATGAATAGCTTCAAAGACCTATCTGGTGAATCTCTAGCAAGGCACACAATAGGGCTGTCCAATAAATATTAGAGGAAGAAATGGTGAGCTAGGGGAAAGATGAAAGACAGCCCCCCCTGAAGTTTGGGGCTGGGGTTTTGGGCGCTATCCTGGGATTACAGCCTTGAATCTCCTTTGCATACAGCCTTTGTGCCTTTGCCACTGTGGGTGGGGCTGGTTTGGAGAAGATCTGCAATGGCGTATCTCCGTCATTGTTGAGATCCTCTGGATAGGCAAGCTGGCCTCATGCCCTCTTTCCCTGAGGATTTACAGAGCAGCCCTGCGTCTGTCCTGTCCCTGCCTGCAGACAGCTCAAACCAAAAATATCATAACTGAGCAATCTAAATCTCCTACAGACATCAGCTCGACCCAGCATGAGGCTTCTTCCCTAGGGAGACAGGCACATCTCTCTGGTGGTATTTGTCTGTTCAGCGTGGAAATGGAGTTTGATTGCTAAGCTTCACTTTTAAATGTAAAGAAGATGAGGAAGGCTGCTGGTTCCTTCTGTCTAGGGGACAACACCTAGTGTGAGTAAGTCTTCATCAGGTTCGTGGCTCCTCCCCTGCCGGGAGTCAGCAGTAGGCTGCTGAGCCCCTTGCCTAGGGTTCAAAGACATTATTACTGAAGACTATTGTTTTCCTGACCCTTGCTCCCAGCCACTGTGCCCTCCAAGTCTTCAGAACCCCTGTGAAGTCCGTTGCTGTCCCTGTCATCTTGAGGAGGGGGCTTTTATTCTTTTTCTATCTTTAGACAAGCAAGGCCCTTAAGAGGAGGGATGTCCCTGCAGGCCAGCTACTGCGGCCTCTGCAGGCCGTGGAAGGCAGAGAGGCCTTGCCTTCCAGGTGCATGCAGCTCCATCTCTAACAGTCCAGGAAGGGGTTAACTTCCAAGGAGAACACAGACTTCTCCAGTCGAGTGCCCGGTGCCCAGCCTGGCGGATGGCAGGTCCTGGGATCTGTAGTTTGTACCACCACCCACCCCGGGGCTGCCTGTTTATCAACACTGCCTTGCAGACTACAGTTCCCAGAAACCTGGAGGCCAGGCTTTGAGGGGGAAGGGGTGGGTGTGAATCACAGAGATGGCTGGGGAGAGGAGAGGGAGGAGGTGGGAGAGAACCCAGTTCACCCCCTTCCTTTTGAATTCTTTCTCCTGGTGTGTGCTGCCGCCTGAGCTAATCCCCAAATCCGGTCTCCTAAGCTGCAGCTGCATCCCTTTGCAGGGCTGAATGGTTCTGGGAGGGAAGGTGAATTCATATTTTAATTACTGAGGCTCGGGTGCGGAGGGCACAGGGGAGGGGCTGGAGGCTTTTGCATTGTTTTCCCGGGTTTAGGGCAGCCCTCCTTACTGAGTCACTTCTGTGGGTTACCTGGGGTGGTTCTTGATGGAGGTGTCTCTGCTTCAGGAGATGAGGGGATTGGGTGGGTGAAACAATCCTCAGCGATTCCTGGCTTGCCCCAACACTCAACTCTCTTATATCCCCTTACCGCCCACTTTGATGGAGGACATTGCCAAATTTTAGAGACACTGAGGAATTTTAGGTCTGCCAGCCTGTAGCCCCGGCTTCCTGCTCATTTTGAAAGTGTTTTTTTTCTTGCCCCTTGGTTCCTCCACATGTTCAGATTGTTTGGGTTCTCCCACCTCCCCTTGAGATGGGAGGGTCAGAGGGGAGTGTATCTGAGTGAGAGAATGTAGGGGTGAGGGCCAAGGGCAGGCAGGGGTGAGGAGTGACGCTGGGGACCTATACGTGGCTTGTGAGGATGGATGATCTGTGACTTGGCATCTCTTCTGTTCGGCTCCCACAAAGCAAGCTTGGCAGAGGACTTCTTGGCTATTAGACCCCCAGATCATCCTGAACTGAGCTGCAAAGAGCCCAGTGAAGCGGGGTGGGGGGGGGCACAGGAGCATTGGCTAGTGTCAGCCCCCTCTTTGTTTCGGAGTTTCCTTACCCATTCTGGAACAGTGGCTTGACAAGGACGGAGCGTGGGGTTCCCACTGGGGCACAGATGAAGAGAGAGAGATTCCAGAATCAATATGACCCAGTGTGTGTGTGTGTGTGTGTGTGTGTGTGTGTGTGTGTGTGTGTGTGTGTAAGGGAGGTGTCATAGGATCTGACTTCTCCACGAGGTCTCCAGCCCACGTTGGAAGTCAAGAGTGGAGGACGCAGGCGGGGAAGGGGTGTCTGCTAGGGCAGGACACTGGTGCAGAGATTGCCAGTGGGAGTCAGATTCCTGCTGGTGGGGCCTCGGGAGAAAGAAGAAAGCCACACCACTCAGGCACACTGATGTGAAATTCTGTACCCCATGCCTTGCCCACTTTGAGGACTAGGTCCAGTGGCCTTTGTGCAAAGGCTTCCCAGGCTTGAGACAAAGGTGATAAGGAAAAGCTGGAAGACTTGAGACCCAATATTCGGGCAGAATAGCCTGGCTCTCTGCCTTATTCTGGCTGCCTTTGGGAGCAAAGAACCCAGGAATCCCACTGAGCAGCCTCGAAGCAGCTCACGCCCTAGGGACTTCTTCCAGCACCCTCTTCCTATGCCCCATAAACCTTTGCATCTCCTACACCTTCCCCAACTTTCTCTACGGGGTGTGTGTGCAAAGCTGCTTTCATCATCTCCCAAGGAGTCTGGGCAGGATCAGGCATCAAGGGGGAAGGAAGGTGAAAGGGACAGAGGATCTTGGTGTCCTGGGACTAGGAGCCTGACAGACTAGACCAGCTGTGGGGAGACAGGGTTTCTTCCCCAAGCAGCCTTGGTGTCCTTGGTTGTGTGTGTCCGTTGCTGTTTTCTGATGATTTGAGAGTGTACCTCAGCACGAAGTGTGTGTGCATTACAGTTACTGATGACAAGGGATCCCACTGCCTCTCCCTCCTTTCCAGATCTACCTAGGGCTCTTCTGCCCACGTATTCCCTTAGGTTTGGGCTCTAAATGTCAAGCCTTGACTAGCCCCTGGTATACAGAAAAAAGAGACTGAAGGCTCAGAGAGATTTAGCTACTTCCCAGGCATGACAATATGCCCACCTCAGAGACAAGAATAGGACCTAGCATGGAACCCCCCTAGTTTATCATGAGGGGGATCCAGAGATCGCAGCCGTAGATCTAGAAATATAGTAGTTGTGTCTTGATTTATCTATATATATCCTAGAGACTGCTCTCTGCTCACTATATATATTCCACTAGAGTGGGTGTGTAAGTGGTGCTGGAAAGCAGGTTATTAAATAGCAACCTGCCTTCCTACCCGTGCTGACTCAAGCTGGGCCTCTTGCCCATCCAGCTGGCCACTGGAAATGCGGTATCCCTATTAATTACAGTGACTGGACTTATTACCAGGGACTGGGGGTAGATCCTGATGGGACCAGCTCCATAGCAGGCTTTCAGCTGTGCAGAACAAGCATGTTGGAAGTTTGTCCTGAAGGAGCTCCCCAGGAAGTGCCCAGACAGTCGCCACATGGGTCATGCCAGGTGCCTCAAGAAACAGGAAAGCCACTTCACAGGTGTGCCTTGAGTGGGACATGGCACCGGCTATGCCAGCTCTGCAGGAGATGGGGGTGCCTTGTGCTTTGGTATTCCAAACCCCCTGCCCCAACCAGTACCTCCTTCCTTCCCTCGTTGAGTTTTGCTCACCCGCTTCTTCCCAGTGCTTTTCCTAGAGAGGAACCATTCTCACCAGGCCTGGGATGTTGGCCTGACCTCTGGGTAGGGTGCCTGCCTTCCTGTTCCAAGCTGCCCTGCCTAAGCTGACTGGAAGGCATCTCTTTTCCTCTTACAGCAGGATTGTTGAGGGACAATGACCATGCAGATGAATAGCACAGGAAAATGAAAACGAGTGGATCAAGGCTGTGTTTCTCCAGCCTGAACCCATAACCCTGTGTTCTACCTCAGGCCTCAACCTTTACCTCAGACTGACCTTTTACCTGGGGAAGAAGGGGAAGGCCATCCTCCTAACCCTTTATGCAGTGCAGAAGCTAAACAATGCCTGTTGGCTGAAGACCCTCCCTTTGCTATCTGTTTCCACATAATCAGGACTGCTTTAGAGGAATTGTGTGCTTGCTACCTTGTGTCTCTTAAGAGAGTCCTCTAAGAGTTTCAGATGACCTGGGAAGAACAGAATCCGAGCGATCAGCCTAGGTGGCTAAGTAGACGTTTCGTCAATTTGTAAACTCCTGGAGTGTTGGGTGTGGGGAACACCCCCTTCCACACACACCTGATACTGGAACCTGCATGAAGCAGCATGTCTAGAGACATGCTGTGTTAAGCGTGCTTGCTTCCTGCTCCCTAGCCGCAGCTGTGTGGGGTTGGGGTGAGGCAGACGCTGAGGACAGCGCGTGTAGCAGCTGGGCTTTCTCTTATGATGATGTCAGTCTCACAAGCAGCGGGAAATAAGAAGGTGTGGCTTGGTGGCGGAGCTCCTTTAGGACAAGCAGCAGCCTCAGGGAGCCTGGAGGGTTCTGGGAATGTTAACTGCAGCTCGCTTCTCTCTCTTCTTGCCTTCTCTCTCCCTCTCTTCTACCCTGCCTTTCTCTGCAGATTGCTGGTGAGCATTCCCAGCCCAGGGCATGCCCCAGTTCACTTTCGCCTGTTTCTGTGGTCTTCACGGCTTCTGCAAGATGAAGAGGAAAAAGGAAGATGTTCACAGAGAGCGGGAAACAGCGGTGTGAGCAGATCCAGGGCCCCTTGTCAGCTCCCAGTGGATCGAGGCCTGAGGTTGCTTGCTGCTGTGGAGCTCAGTGCACATATCTTATATCTTCATTTAACTGGCATCTGACTGACTTGAGGGCATCGGCCTCCTGAGCCTGCTATGGCCCACCTCTATTAGCTTCTGATCTTCTGTGCTCCTAAGGAGAGGCCTCAGCTGTACAAGGGGATTTCCAGGACCTGCCACTTGCCTTCTTTCCCAGATAGGCAGTCTGGACCAAGGAATGAGGCTCCCAGGCTCATCTCAGTGTTATAATGTGGCCTTGGGAGAAGAAAGTCATTGATCTTGCAAACACCTTGAAGGGCTTGATGTGTGAGACCCCACCTCCAAGCACAAGATGGAGTCTCCGCTGTGGCCCCAGGGTCTTAGTACCCTCACTGCATCCTCTTGGGCTAGGGGGCCAAGACTGAGGTCAGAGGCCACAGTTAGACCTTTGATGGGCCAGGCGACTCTTCTGTATATCACTGGACAGTCTGGCCTTGGGCCACCAGGTCCATGTAGCCCTCATTACAGCACATGGATATGGGGTGGTCTCTTCCCCAGGCGCTAAGCCCCTCAGGGGCTGTCCCCTAGAACTAGGCCAGACCACTGCCCCCACTTTGTTCATTCATCCTCTGCCCCTCCCCTTGGGAAGATGGAGAAAGTATGCTGGCATGTGACACCTTCAGAAGACTCTTGTGTTGGAGACCCTACCTAGAACTAACCTCCTGCTTCAGGATCTCATGCCCCACACCCGTTTCTAGGAGTTCAGAAGCAAAAGAAAATGCATTTCCTTTCCTCCCCTTCATCGCTCCTTCCTTCACCCTCCTCCTCCTCTGGCCCTGTCATTGTGTCCAGATCTCTCAGGTGCTAGAGTGAGATCTGAGACTTCCGAACAAACTCTGAGGATAGAGAACCTTTGCACAGCTTATGGTTGGCTGGCTAGCCTGCCACTCTCTTCCTGGGAGCAGAGTCACATTCCCACCACCTCCTGGGACAGAACTGATAAAGGCCTCACAGGGATCAGGGTCCAAGATGAAGGAGGCCTGAACTCAGAGAGGGCTTCTCAGAGCAAATAGGGATACTCCTGGGAAGGGGGTTTCTTGGGCTTTCTGCTTAATTACTGGGATCAAGGCTGCCTTGGTAGATCCTGAGCACAGCCAAGAGGCTTGTTTTCTATTCTCTGTTAGCTTTTTTCATTTCTTCCCACAACCTGAGTCATCTACTGTCTGTTATTTTCTTTTATATCCAAAGAATTCTAAACAAATCCTTCCCTCAGGGAAACAGCAAGCATCTGCAGCAAAGGCCTGTGGGGTCACAAAAAACAAATCAAAGTTTCCAGTTCTCTCATAGACAGCAGAGTCCTTGGATAAGGCAGGGCTGGGGGGAAGTTTTGGGGGCGTACTTTGCTCCCCATGCCAGAGATCCCTCCCTGGATGTTGCTAGCTGTCTGTGGCTTGCCTTCCAGGCTGCAATCAGAGAAGTCTCTCTGGAACTGGAGGATGAAATCATATCCTCAACACTAAGAGGCATTGGGTGTTATGTCCCAACCACATAGGCTCACCCAGAGGAGAACTTAGGTCTGGGAAGGGTAACAAGGGGGCAGCTTTCTTGTGCTTACTTCACAGCCCTTGGCAGAGGCAGCCCCAGGAGATGGCAGAGAGCTGCTTACCCCATAAGAGCGCCCTTGGTGTGGGAGAGACACTGGATATCTTGAGCCCTTACTATAGGAATCTGGGTGGTTCAAGGTTCTTTGAGTGCACCCCCATCCCACTTGCCGACCGCTGTCCTTGGTCACTTTATCCCTGGTGAGGTGTGGCCATGATGCAGCGGACATTGCCTGTGTAGTAGTAGCATCTAGCAAACTCACACTTATTTTTTTTCTCGAGGTGATGGGGATTCTGTCCCTCTCAGTATCCGGGAAGCCGCTAGGGTTCAGTCGAAGTTCCCTTCACCCAGTCTGAGGGAAGGCCAGCCCATGGGTCTTTTTAGACTCTACTGAGGTGGTCCTCTGCTTTTAGGGTGAGACAGGTTTGCACACCTCCGATTCTTACAGCATGGCACCCATTTTCCCTAGAGGCTGGGCTCTGCCATTCCCACATGAACACGGATCCCACCTCTTGGGCTATGGAACTAGTCACTGGGGAGTAGAAGATAATTGGCTATTGGGGTTCTTGGGACTTGAATGTCCTCTAAGACCCTGGCCCAAGACCCCCAAGGGCTTTTTGTCTTAGGTTCAAAATAGTTAATTAGAATGATTTTCTTTCTCTGCTCCTAAGGGAGATGGACATTTTGAATGTAGCATATGGATCCACAGAAATTATATATAGAGATTGTTATTTTTTAGAAGAAAATAAAAAGCAATAATTTAACTGAAATAGTCATATGAGATGTGAGAAGATCTGAACCAAGTGCAGGTCCCACTGAGCACCAGTGATCTTGTGGCCCTGGGTGAGTCAGGCCTTATTTCTGGGACCGGTTTCTTCAATGATGAAAGGGATTACACTGGTATTCTCTGAGTTCAGGACTTTGAGGGGTGTTAGGTGTCCTGTGCCCCCGGGGATGTGTTCTGAGGACAGCATGGTGAAGGGGGAGGGCTGGAGTAACAGGCAGATCTGAGAAGTGGTGGGGTGTGAGGGAAAGCCCTAGACCACAGTTTCTTCTGGAATGTTCTTCCATTAAAGTCTAGGACACCTCTGTTCCCCATATAGATAGACTAAAAGAGGTAAGGCTGTGGCCTGCACTCCAGGCCCTGACTAGGCTATGACTGCTACGATCTTTGTGCTCCTTTGGCATAGACTCTAAAGAGATTCAGAAGGACCTAACTAGTGCTTGGGTTCACTTTGTGTAGCTGCTCACTACCCGTTTCTAAGATGATGTAGCCACCCTCCTCCATCCCTCAGGTAGGATTTGTACAGCAGTGGGTGGGAAGTACTGGTGCTGTCTGTATGGGGAGGTATAATTTTCCCACTTCCTCTGGGGTGCCTCCCTCACCAACCCCAGAAACTGATTCCTCTTTCCCACAGATAAGTCCCACACTTCCCACCTTGTACTGGATGTAGCCAGATATGGCTGAAACTTGGAGATAAACTCTTGGTTCCCAACCTGAAAAACAGACCTTCACTGGGAGAGGGAGTCTGGCCCAATGTGGTCTCCTAGCTGCTGGTTCAAGAAGTCCACCTTCATCCTGAAGGTTATTGCTATGCCCAGCAAATGTTGGGATGACAGCCCCCAAAAACCGAGAGCTAGAGTCTTCTCTAGGAATGCACCTGCTGTATCTTCTCACACACAGAAAGAGCAGTTGTAGCTATCACCACCTGCTCCTAGAAGCCTCAGAGTACACGTTGCTAAACAATCCGGGCCCAGGGTGCCTGGTCTGTAAGAACAAACCCTCTGGTCCCCCAGGCCAGCTCTGGAGTAGTTAGTGCACACCATGCTAGAGTCGATGTATAAACCCCTTTTCTAGATCCCTGTGGGATCACAGCCTCATGTGCAAAGCTATTCACATGAGGGTGAGCCAGAAGTTTTTCAGAGCAGCCATACACCAAAGAAGACATTTCAGAAACCAGGGCTCTGTAAAGTGGTCAGTCTGGTCCCTAGCAAAAGCACCCAAGGTCTGAAGTCCAAGGGTCTTGTGGTGAGCTCTCTTCCCTCCTGGGGCAGTCTCTCTCCTCCCTCAGTTCATTCCTGTCTTCCATCTGAGAGGCGGGAGGAATGCCAGCAGGGGAGATGGCAAGACCTACACACATCCTCAGGACTCTCCCAGCCTCCTTCGCCATGGCAACGCTGCTATTTTTATCCCGTTGTTCATGATGCTCAAAGCTCTGACTTTCTCTGTTCCAGAGAGCCCAGCTGCCTTCTGCCCTCATCCCTCAGCATAGCACCTTCTCACAGGGAGGGAGAGGGATGCTGAGGAAAGGGGAGATGCATTTAAGCCATCCCTTAACCAAGGAGACCTATTTGGCTTGCTGACTTAAATAATCAGTTTGGTGTTTTCTGAGAGGTCAGAACTGTGATCAACGTGGGTGACTACCGTCAGGATGTCTCAGTGAGCCAAGGCATGCACTGCTGGCTCTACTGGAGACACCCAGTGTTCTGAGGGATGATGTCCTGTTGGCACAAGCGATAGGTAAAGAACGCTGCTTGACTGGCTACAGCAGTCAGATAACTTGATGTTGCTGTGGAATTTCAATGACTTCCCTTCTGTCCCTCTACCAAAGAGCTAGGACAAATGTCTTTGTCTCGTCATTCTACCCAAAGCAAGAGAGCATATACTCCCCAGGCTAGACAGCAGACTCCCTCTAATATAGTCATATTCCATTCAGGAAATTGACGTCCCACCTCCATACCTGTGCAAGGTGCTGGGGATGAAGCCCAAGGCCTCAGAACTATTAGACAAATGTTCTCCCGCTGAGCTGTACCTTTAGCCTGGAGCATAATGATGTTCTTGAAGGCAGGATCTAGTGCGAGACTTTCTTAGCTGTTCTTTCTGCCTTTCTTCCAAACCCCTGCCTTTGACTGTCTTCCTGTGTCCCAAATTTCCACCACAGTGGCAGGGAACCCCTGAGAATTATTGGTGCTAATGGTCTCTATCTACATGCTCCTAGGTTGATCAATGAGATGTGAACTCACCACATGGGATGGCTGGGTTGTGGGGTACATTCTTTGTGTGCCCCCAACACCTTGACCCTGGAAACAGGTCCAGATCTTAACCCGGCAGACAGCAATCTAACTTGTTAACCTCTGCTTCAGTTGACTTGACTCCTGGACATTTTGTTTTCTTAGTGTGGCTGAGACCCATTTTCTAAGGCTCGTTGGTTTCATTCTGACCCTAGTTGTACGGTTTCCGAAATCTAAGCATCTGGAGTAAGCACTTTTCTGGTCGCCACTGAAAAGCATGCTGGCAGATTCTGCTCCGATAATTGCTGTAATAAACACACTTTATTACGTCCCTTTGCAGCAAGTGAATTATGTTGTCAAGGCATGTGGGGCGCCCGTGTTGGTTTCACCCAGCAGAAGTCAAATGTGTTCTCGCTGATCCTAGACGAGGGAGACTGAAGCTGGGTGACAAAACCAAGAGTGTGTGCACAGGTGATGTGGCCTGGGGGATGCAGTGGAGGACACCTGAGGTCCTGGTACTCTCAGTCTCGTTTGTACTCTCTGTAAATGGAGGGAAAGCCAGCCTCCTGCCTCGTAGCATCTCAGGGTGCTAGTGGGTCAAACTGACTGGTGCTGGCAACGGTGGGTAAAGGGTCCATGGTTTAGAATTACTCTATGATCTCATGGCTTACAGCTATTCCAATATACAAAGAAGATCTTTACTTGGGTTTCTCAGAGCTATTGACAGGATGCATGATTGTCAGTCTTGCAAGGAAAGAAAAAGGGAAGCACATTTATAACAGAGGTTACCAGATGGTATAAATTTTATATCAATAGAGCTCTAAAAAAGGATTATTGTATTGAGACTCCTTTTGGATTGAGGGTCAGTGCAGAGATTCTGTTTGGAGAAATAGAACCAAGAGCTCAAGCCATGGGCCCCAACCTCCTTTAAGGAGGGAACAGCTGTAGATCAATCAATTAATTCAAGGCTCCTGAAAGCCGGGGATTACAGGTGATGTGCAGTTTTTGCTCCTGATCAGGGTGGCTCTCTTCTCCCAGTTCAGCTTCCTTGATGCCTAGCACAAAGTATTGAAGAAGTGTTCATAGGCTTGTCCGGGGACAGGCCTACATCCTGTGCTTTTGGTTCAAGGAGTTATCTTGCAGGACTGCCCTAGCCCTTCGGTGCTCTGCATCCCAGCTTTTACCCTGAGGAAATGTGAGCTGTTGGGCACTGAATTCATTAGGTCCTGACCCTGAACAGCGGTGCTGCGGGAGCCACTGCAGGAGAAACAGGAAGTCTGCCAGTGAACAGAGCACTGTAGGAGCCACTGCAGGACAAACAGGAAGTCTGACAGTGCTCCCACTCCTCCGGAGCTCAAAGCTCGCCTAGGCTCAAGGAATGCAAAATCCTCTAGGCACACTTCAAGCAAAATGCTTCACGGCTTGAGAGCCAGGAAAGGCCTCTTGGGGGTGGTGGTGGTGGAATTGATCCTTGGTGGCCAGATGCACAGGCAAAATCCAGCATGATTTTGCCATCGGGTGCAGTGGGAACTGCTTACGTCACAAGTGGTTCCTGTTGGTCCCAAGTTCCTCCCAGCTCCCAAAGTCTGACTCCGGACCTCTCATCAGTGCTTTGGCATAAAGCTTTGGCCCCACAGAGTTCGAATCCAGGGAGGAGGTGAATGCTGAATGGCTGCCCCAGCATTAGTGACTGAACCTGAGAGCAGGGTTGGGGAGAAGGCATAGTGATTTAAGAACGCTTGCTGCTCTTGCAGAGGACCTGGGTTCAGTTCCTAGCCCCGACAGGAGGCGGTTTATAAACTGTTTATAACTTCCAGGGGATCCAACACCTTCTTCTGGTCTCCTCAGGCACATGCATGCACGTGGTGCTCATAGAGTGCCTGAGAGCATCAGTGGACACCTAGCCCAGGGCATAGGACACTGGACAGAGAAAGGCACAGACCAGCTGGTTGGACTCTGAGCATAAACATGCTCTGAGAATTGTACCTGGTTGGGCCACAACTACTCGAACATACACTTGTTTACTTTCCAGCCCCTTCCTCCCTCTCTTTCTTTTTGTTTGTTTTTGAGACAGGGTCTTTTTTTTAAAAAAAAAATTATTATGTATACAGTATAGAGAAGAGGGCACCAGATCTCATTATAGATGGCTGTGAGCCACCATGTGGTTACTGGGAATTGAACTCAGGTCCTCTGGAAGAACAGTCAGTGCTCTTAACCTCTGAGCCATCTCTCCAGCCCCCCCCCCTTCACTCACCCTTCTTTGAAAGATGGTTTGGAACTCTCAAGGACACCATGCATGCTCCTCTCCTTTCCCTCCACCGTCTGTGAGAGGAAAGGAAGAAAGACAGCAGGCTGACACACTCCAAGTGTCCTTGACAGTCCTGGATTTATCTTAGGTGAAACACTGGTGGCCAGATAGACAGACCTGGATGGTGTCCATCCTGTTCCCTACCTCTAGAAAGAGTGACTGCTGTTCTTCCCGTTACAAGATTGGCAAGAGCTAGGCTCAGACTCCTATCTCAGTGTACTTACTAGTGACAGCCTGCTGAAGTCACTTCGGGTCCCTCACGTCTGCTACCCGCCTATAGAGTACAGACAGTAACACCCGCCCCTTGCGTTTTTGTGAAGATCATCAGGTAACAAGCCCAACTTAGCCTACTTAGTGCCTGGCCTCGGGCAGCTAGGTGTTCAAGATGCAGAAATTGAGACGCTTGGTTGGAAGCATTATAAATGGCCAGCTCACATGTTCCACTGCAACTAGCTCAGGCCTGGGTGTAGAGAAGAGAGAGACTCGGTAAATACAGGTCAAACTGAACTGAAGACAAGCTAGTATCCGGGTATGAGGTTAGTTATGCATGCCTGCTAATCGCGGCACTATGGAGGCTGACACAGGATTGTGAACTCAAGGGCAGCCTGAGGTAACTAGCAAGATCCATCTCAAAACAACAAAAACAGAAGTAGCTAGACAACCTTTTTTGTCAAGAAGTAGACAAGACATAGTATATAAATGCGTTTGCCCCCAGCCGCAGGATGGTGCATGGTAGTATATTGAAAGGGAATTCTTCCTCTGCAGTGCGCCTAGTATCCTGCAGGAGGCGCTCTCGTTGCCTCAGCGTGGCTGGGGCTAGGGTTGGCTCGGGGGATGGGGAAAGCACGAAGGAAAAACAGCCCCACGCGTCACTCACATATTTACATCGCAACTGTCAAAATAGTTATTTTTAAGTCGAGTTCCGTCTGCTACGAGTTTAAAACCAAGCTGTGCGGGGGCGGCCTAATGCGCGTGCGCAGAGCCTGGCCCTAAGGAGGGTGGTTCCCGGGGTCTGGAGGGGTGTGTGTGTGTGTGTGTGTGTGTGTGTG
>PVIH01002152.1:42055-201665 GCA_004025045.1 Sigmodon hispidus | reverse complement strand
GACTCGCTTGCTTCCGTATGCGTGGCCCTATGGTAGAGGCCCACGTGGCAGTAGCTGAGTGGTGAACCTGGGGTTTAAAGCTGGCTGCACGGGTTGGGAGCTGCTGCTGCGAGGATTTTCAATAAAGGACCTGGTCAATTGCCACGGAAGGATCCTGGTGCCGTGTCTTCTTCTGCTGGTCGGGGTTTGGCGCGGCGCATGTGTCTGCTTTGGTTTATAGCTGAAGACTCTCTAAGGGTTCACTTGATTCCCTGGAAGGGGTTCTGTTTGATAAATCCCTGTGGGCATGTCTTAGAGGTTACCTCCAGTCCTGCTTTCTGCTTCCTGATTGGCTGAGATGTGAAGACTGACTTGCCTCAGGATCCTGCTACCAAGGGCTGGGGATCATTTCCATAGCTATGCCTTCTCTACCATAACAAACTGAAAACTCCAAAGCTATGAGCCCAAGGAAATCTTCCCTGCTATAAGTTTTTTAAGTCAGGTATTGTGTCACAAT
The DNA here is from genome assembly GCA_004025045.1 of Sigmodon hispidus. NCBI lineage: Eukaryota > Metazoa > Chordata > Mammalia > Rodentia > Cricetidae > Sigmodon > Sigmodon hispidus. The sequence goes on along the minus strand of PVIH01002152.1, from coordinate 201,169 downwards.
GAGTAATAAAGATACTAATATAACGTTCATGTTATTATTAAACATATTAATTGAGCTATCATTTTTTAAAACTTTTGAACTGTACATTTCATTTGAATAGTTTCACAATCTTGCCACTGCAGTGTACAATTGTCACCAGTAACACATCATATAAAGTCACTGCTGTCATAACCTAAGTGTGACACTGCCTGGCATCCTTGTGAGGAAACACAAATTGCAAAATTAGCTAGAGAACTGAATGGCTTCACTTCTTCCCACTAGTTAAAGATACAAGACCTTGGTTTCTTTTCAAATCACATAAACCTTTTACTAATATCTAAAATATTAGTATTTGCTAATATTCACAAGAAGTTAGGTATCAAGTTTTAGATATTTTTGGATGTTTTCTATCTATAAAAGGAGCTAACATTATCATAACATAAGAATTGTATCCTAAGAATTAAATCAGCATGCTTATCTGAGTGGGTAGGATATAACAAATACAATAAATTCTTGCTTATTTTATTACTATGCTATTCAGGAGTTTCCTAAATGGTGGCTCAGTCTAGCAAAATGGAAAAAATTCTTAAGCTAAAATATAAAAAGGCAAAGAACCATTCTGAACGACTCTGACTATTTATGAGATGTTTTCATGTAGAAAAATTGCAGCCTAGTTTTGGAGTTCTTTAATGGATGCTTTGGTGAAAACAAAAATAGAAAAAATGTAATTGTTGGGGACTTAGATAAAAGAGTACAGAGGAAAGAGATGGAAAGTTGGAGCCACATCTGAGATACAGGTGTCACACATAACAGTGACAGACAGAGAGAGGGGAGTCGTAAAGAAAGAACAATCCTTCAACCAGGACACTCAAAAGCCCATGAGACAAGAAATAAAGACATGGGAGGTAAACTACGTGTATGAGCAGAAGACATAGCATCTTGAAGAGTATCTCAGAGGTGCACATTCTGTATTAGCAGCTTGGCCCTAAATAGTGCTAAAGGATTAAGACCTGACATAATAGTGAGAACGAAGTCTATGCAGGCGAGGATGCTAACATGCTCGTCAAGGAATGGAGAGCTGTCATATATACAGTTTTACTGTGTTTGATTTTGTCAATTCTTCGAATCTAAGTCAGTAAAATATCTTTATTCTAGTTATTGAAAGCACCAAATCTGGTTTAAAAATATTCAAAACTATGAAGAAATAGAAATTATTTAGTCAAGAGCAATCAGATACCCAAACATATATTTTTATAAAAATATTAGCAGCAACCAAGACTAGGAAAACATTCATGATAGGGGTACACTCACTCATTAATTTGAAAATTAGGGGAGACTGAGCACACTCTCTAGTATCACATCTGCCTTTTTTGATCATGTTCTAGTTACAAAAACCAAACCTCTGTCAGGTGGGTAGGAAAGTAGTGTCAGGTTTTCAGGTAGCCAGGACTCATGCCAGCTGGATACTGAGCTAAAGTGAAGAGGTATCTTGGTGTCGTGGAATCAAGACTCAGAAATTCTATTTTTAGATATTGTACTAGCTTTTAGGTGACTTTACCTTTTAGGGCTAAGACCTCCTCAGAGCTTAAACCGTAAGATCAGACTGTTGGTTTCACGTGTGAGAAGAGACACACACACTTACATTACCAAGGCCCCATGAGGGTTTATTTAAGAAAGTTCCCAGGCAGGTACAGAAACAGAAGCAGGACAGAAGGAGAGATCGACCAAAACATGGCATCTCTTTTTAAGAGAAGAGGTGTGCACCGGTTTACGTAGTCATGTTTAGGGGCGTGCCTCCTTATGAGGTGCATCCCACTGGAGCCATGTTGGCTGAGGCACGTGGAGTGCCAGGAATACTTACACAGACTACATCCTTTTTCTGGTTTCTTCCCGTCCAGTTAGTCTGCAATGACAGCCATTCCTGTTCTTTCTTCTACTCTTTTTGTAAATATTCCACTACCAACTCTCTGTGTAAGAAATGAAAACCATAGGGCTGAGAAAACCCATGGGATGTGGTTATTGGAGTTGTTAGGGGCTCTGGAAAAAACTAGGCTCAGTCTCTCATCTTCAAGAAGCCAATTATAGAGACAAATGATATTGAAGAGAAGAGAAAGATTTATTCAGTGTTGCCAAATTGTGAGGAGGAACAAATAAATAGGCATAGTGACGTTAGGTCCATCTCAGAGTTCTGACATGAGGTGGGTTTAAATAGCGAGCTGGAGGCATGCACCACTAAACAGGTCTGGTCAAGGTGTAGTTTCATCCATCACTGACTCACCATTATCTCAGATTCATTCTAGCCCAAAAGGTGACCTGATAAGTTGTGACCTGACAAGTTGTCAGGATTGTATAGCATCTCTTCCTTGGAGGTAAGTTTCTCTGTTGGCTGGCACCAGAATCCAGCTTTATTCTCCTCTCATCATAAAATCTGGGGGGAAATTTTACATTTCTTAAAGACAATTTAAAAAATAGTTTTCAAGGGTTCTGTTAGCCAAAGAGAGAAATACAAGTGCCTCTCTGTAGAAAATCCTCCTTCCTGTCAAGCTGATTGCTATCTTTCTTCAGTGTGAATATTTCTGTGATTTCCCCATGTTGAGAGCTGATCTGCAAAGCAATAGTATTCAGAGATAGGGCCATACCTTCTGAGGGCAGTAGCTATTGAGTTGGATTAATGATCTTTAAAATGAGATCTAAGAGAATTACTTCCCCTTCTACTACCTCTTGGCAATGCTGGTGGATATATTACCTATGAACCAGGAAGCAGATTCTAGACACATACCTTTGTTACATTGACCTCTAGAACTGTAAGAAACAAGTATCTGCTGTTCATTGGCTTCTTCAACTTTGGTCAGTCTAACAGTTCCAACACTTAAAGTCCCAAGTATCTACTGAAACTCATTATCACTTAACTATGGTACTTTGTAAAAATCAACAAATTATGTGCTTCCAACACACAGTGGTAAAGAGTAATTATTCCCGTTGTCAAAGAGAAGAATGAGGCCATATCAACGGAAGATCCAAGCAAAAACAAACAAACAACCACAAATCTGAAAAAACATCATGTCAAATTGAAAATCCTCCAGCTCCATGTCTGGTGCTCATCATCTGAGACTCATAATGAAATTATGTGAGCACTAAAGAGATTAGATAACCCAACTCTTCCAGCTCTGGGGCCTCCATCTTACATGGCCTCTCTTTAATAGACTCTTCTTCATGCATGCTGTTTACCTAGGAAGATATTCTATTATTCCAGTATCTCCAACATCCCTGGAAACTTGGGCTTGATCTTCATATCTTTCCTAAATGTCCTCCTGGGGCCTTGTTACAGGGACTTCAACTCTGCTCTGCCTGACCTCAGTGGTTCTCTGGAACTGGGGTGCAAACCTCTAGGGCCCCTCATTTCTTCATCCTTTGTGCCTTCAAAACCAGTGCCATTTAGGTGATGCTATTGAGTTTTGATGCCAGATCCATGGATCACACTTGCAGCAGGTTCTGTCCACTGATGAAATATTTCTCCAGAAGTTCTTTCTAGGAACAGGGGACTTTTAAGTAAAAGGTGAAAGATTTATGCGATCTGAAGAGAAACCAGAGTATCAGGGGACTCTTTCAACATTCTGAGTTTAGGCTCTCTCCTTTGAGATGATTTTTCATTTTTACCAGTTTGACCTCAGAGTACTTTTTTTGTTGTCCTAGTGCAGAGAAGAAAGTTTATATTTAATTATTATTTATCTCTTTACTAATTATATCTAACTTGTCATCTTCATTCTCCTTGTTCTAAATTTACTCATTAAGTCTTCATTGAACCACATTTTTATCTCATTCTGCTCAACTCTACTGTGCAGCCTGAAATAGAGCAGTAAGCAGCAGCAGGAGTGCCGGATCCTGAAACTTCCTCCACCACAAAGATTGGTCCACTACTTTTAAATTTAACCTTATAGATTCTCTGCTGCAATATGACCTGCAAAGTTTCCATCCTAGTTCTCAGTGGAGTTTTTGTTCCCCCTTTGAAAGCTCATGAGTTGAACTTCCACTGTCTGTTTCTCTGAGCAGTCTTATTTTCCTAAGGCCCCTCCAATGGTTCACTGATGCAGTGTTTAAGAGCTTAAGCCCAAAATTCTAAATTCTTCATCATTCCTCCCTCAAGTCAGTCCAAAAGGCTTAAGAACCACAGGGTCAGGTTTGCTATAGCAGCCACCACCCCTGATACCAACTTTGGTGTTTTAGTTGCTTTCCTGTAGTTGTGATAAATTACTCGAAAAGGCAACAAGTCAGGAAGGTGTACTTTAGTGTGAATATGGTCCATCAGGACTGAAAATTATGGCAACAAGGATTTGAAGAAGCTGGTCCTTTTGTATCTGCAGTCAAGAAGAAGGAAGTGATGAACTACGACACTCAGCTACCTTTCTACTGTTTATGCAGTCACAAACCAAGTCCAGGGAAGTGTGCCATGCACTCTCAGGGTAGGTTTTCTCATGTAATCAACATAGCTCCTTCATAGTCATGTTCAGAGACTAACCTAATCAAGGAATCCCTCATAGATGTGCCCAGAGGCTGATCTCCTGGGTCATTATAGACTCTATCAAGTTTTCACTCAATAATAACTGTCCCACCCATTTGACTTGTTTCTGAGTCTTCATTGTTGATTTGATTATTGGGTATAAATAGTTAAAAGTATAGCTACTTGAACAGGTAACAGGTCTATACATAATTGGGTATCTGATGTTTTGATGGTAAATATGTCTAAAGTTGTTGACACTGCATAATTTTTATATTTATAATGTCTCATGAGCATCAGAGTCTACTACTAAATTGGCTCCTGATGAAAGCGTCTGTCTCTTACATGAGCCTCATGCCCAAAATTGATTCCCCCCCTCACTGTCACTGCTGCTTTCTCCTTCCCTTCCAATTTTGTCTTGGTTTGAATAGTTTATGGAATCATTTTAAAAAATATTTCATACTGTTAAATGGCATACAAGTAATGTATTTAAATTATGACTTCAGTTCACAAATGAATCACTATCTTATATGACTCGCCTTTCTTTCTGCCTGATAGTAGAGATCAGTCCTCCTATGGGCCTCTTTGTGTTTCCTCAGCCATACCTTTTCTCCCTCTGGGATACATTTGTTTTTGAGTTAATGTCTCTTGTAACCCAGGCTAGCCTAAAACTCACTGTATAACTGGAGATAATCATGAATTCCTGATCCTCCTGCTGTGGCTTCTCAAGTACTGGGGTTCTGGGCATAAGCTAGCAGGCCCAGATTTCTGTGCTGATATTCTGCACACACACAAAACACCTTCTATGTGTGAAAGTTAGTCTGTAAATGAAATGGAAAGTAGTAGAGCAGGGGAGCTGTATGTCTGCATTATGCTGCTGGTACTGAGCCAACCATGGTGTTTGCTCCCTGAGGAACCTATGACCTACAGTTGATGTAAGGCTCGCAGACTGAGCACTTCCTTCCTTGTTCTGTCTTTAGGGTTTTTGACTGGTCCCACAAAACATCATCATGTAAAGCATTTTTTTTGAACCTCTTTAGCTCAACTCTCACAGTAAGGGATGTGTTATTATAAATCTTTTTACAAACAAAGAAACAAACTTCAAATGATTTAATAAAAGGTGACTTTTCCTTGGCAGCAGAGTAAATTCTTGACTTCAAATTTTAACTCTGAAGTCCCTCTGAAATAGATTATTTAGCAAAACTAAAGATTACTACCTGTTCCGAGCCTCATGGTAAGTCACTTTAAAATTGTTGAAATTGTGGGATCATATTCACAAACACAGGAATGCGTATGTCAATGCTTTTCAAACTGCAAGTAATTCCATAGAGGATAATCAATGTAGAAATGAACCTGAAAGCAACAATTTATGAAAAAGAGTCCTATATGCCATCCAAAGACTATTAGGCTCCATTGAATAAATCCAGAAAGTGTTTTTACCTTGATAGAGAGTAGATGATGTTACAGTTGCCTTCTCCATTGATCTCCAACAGTAAAATGTTTAAGAATTTCCCTACAGTTTTGAAGTGGTTTTTGAGCATAAGAAAAGTGATTCAATAATCAGCTCCTCCCTCTCTATCCTTGGTGTCCTTGTTCGTGGTTAGTACCTTCCACTGTGACTTTGCATACAGTAGTTACTGTGTCCTGCCACCTAGACTTCAGCAAAGAATGGAAACATTCGTTATTAAAGCAAGTTTCTAATTTTGGTGCCAGGTGGTACATTTTGTTTTTCTTAGAAAAAAAAAATTCCTTTCCTTTGAGGAAAAGAATAAAACTTTTAAAATGTATGAGGTTAAAATTTCTTAAAGTACAAAAAGGCAGTTTAATTTTAATACATTCTTCTTCTGCCATTTATTGCTGGGTGGGATAAAGCAGATCCAGGCTTCAACTCGCCAAGCATTTGAGTCCTATTAACAGGTGGATAAGACATTTATTTTTCTTAATAGAGTTAAATGCCTGGGGTTTATTTGGTGGTTTTTGAGGGAGACTAGAAAACAGGATTGCAAAGAGGGTGGGAAAATGAGACAGGAAAACCAAGATAATTTCTAGTTGAATTATGACCTCAAATGCATTCCCAAGAATGGAATTTCCACAACTCACAATGTTATTATTGGTTATTTCTGGAGTCACTGGTGCTGAGGGCAATATCCTCTATAGAATCCTAAGTCTATTTCCTGTCCTGTTTGTCTTTGCCTTCTAGTCTCAATGTCACTAATTAACTGTCTTTTATATGCTAGCTTCCTGAAACAGCCTGACATGGTTAATCCCAGTCCCAGTCACCAAATGGCAGGCTTTACTAGCTGGAGGAGGCACAAAAAGAATTCTGTCATCAAGGAAAGAGCTAGTCATACCATGATTTTAGCCTAACAATAAGACAAGGAGGAAAAATGCAGGCTTACACATCACTATCAGTCACTGAAGGGGTGCTTACCCCCTCATCAAGTATAATCCAAAATGAAGAGTTCAAACAAATTCTAGAGTGTAAATTGTAAAGAGAAAATAATTCTATCCTAGAAAATTCTTCAAACACAAGAGAAGCTGCTAATACAAACTTATCATTTCAAACTGAAGGGGCAAAGAACTCAAATAAGACAGAGAAATTAGCACAAGCAGAAACTCATGTTCCTTGTAAAAAAGTCTCCTTAAGGTTTCTGGATGGGATATTCATTTCAGAAAGGGACAAGAAATAGCCAAGTGTCATTCAAACGATGTGAGAGTTAAAGTAATCTCCTGGTGTATAATGTACTTTCAAGAAAATAACTTGGGATGGGAGAGACGGGTCAGAGGTTAGAGTACTTATCACAGAAATAGAAGACCAGAGTTTGGATTCTGAAAACTCATGGATTGATGGGTGATGTGGCCTTCCTGTGGCAAAGAAACAGGTCCCCAGAGCCAGCTAGCTGGTGGGACTAGTGTATCAGTGCACTTTTGTTTTGATTGAGAGAGCCTGCCTCAAAAGAATAGGTAGAAGAGGGATGGAGAATGATTCCACTCTTCAGTTTTGGGCACCTACGAGCTTGTGAGCACATGGGTATTCATATTACACACACACACACACACACACACACACACACACACACACACACGAACTGCATACACATACTTATGAAAAGAAGGACAAATGTTTGAAAAGAGAAAGAAAGCAGACCACTTAGGATTAGAGTGTAGCTCAATGGTAAAGAGCTTGCCTAGGAAGTAGCTTAGAAAACTATGCTCACATTCCCAAAACATACATTATAAATGCTTAGATGTTTATTTTTATTCAGATAGTTTGGTTATTGGTAATACTCAATCTCTATTTACAGAATAAAGGGAGATATAAATATGATAGGATAAAAGGGTAAATTATTAAATCTAATTTTGAAAAGCAACTACTTGTTTTAAATACTTTATATTGATGTAAAGTTTGATTTATTGATACAAATTTAAGGTTAATTTTGTTATACTCTATATTTCTACTCTTGGTTAAGGTATGATATTTGTGCAGTTTATTTAAAATTGTAATATATTATTTAAAATACAGATTAATAATTAGTCATCTATGACAATCAAACTTATAGTCATCTTGGGTTTTTTAGATATATAAAAATCTATGTCATTTAGATAGGTAATCCTCAAACACTTCAAAGACATACAGAATATGGCATTTAAAATATTTTAAGAACTTAGACTTTTCTCAATAGTGAGACCTGTCTGCTCCTGGCAGCACAAATTTACTTCAAGAGGATGATGGGCATTGAAGAAACTTCATGTGGAGTTTACTTTCTTTGTGGCAAAAGTTCGTCACTGGACAAGAAATTGTTCTTGCCTTGCCTGATTGATAGTATGCTGTCTTGATAGACATGCAAGATCCATAGGAAAGTGACCTCTGAACTTTGCCAGAGCAAGCTGAGATGGTCCTTCAGGTTCCTGCTTTAGAGAAAATGCCAGATATTTTACAGGACATGAGGAAAAGCAACTGACAAAACTTTCCAAAATGGGCAGAACAGTCCTTCAAATTTCCTGCTTCCCTAAAATGTCTGCAGGAGACTCTAAGCCTGTAGGCTGAAGATAGATGTCCCAGCATTACAGAGGAACTTTGGGTGATTGTCCAGGCAGCCAGGTGTCTCTGTCATTTCTAGATTTTGAAAGTTGCTTACAATGTACTTCCTGTTTACTCAGGTAATATTATATTCTGCTTTGATGGCACTGAAAATTAAATAGTTATAATTATGCATAATTATAGTTTTTCTTAGTTATGATAAAAGGTAAATTAGATATGCAACTTTAGATTCATAAATATAAAATTGATGGTAGAGTATTTTTTTAACTTTCCTAAATACAAATAGACTAGATATTATAGCTATAATTCTTGTTTGACAACTGTTTTGTTATATGTAATTTTACTATGTTGAAATTGAAACTTTCCTTTCTGATTTGACAGAAAAGGGGAAGTGATGTGAGATGCCTTTCTGTACACTATAAATATGCTTAATTACCATTTGTTAATAAAGAAGTGGTTTGGGCCATGGAAAGGTAGCTTAAAGGCAGACAGAAAATCCAGGCAGAGGTAAAGGAGAAGAGCAGAGTCAGGAGATGCTGCAAGCTGCTGCCCAAGAACAAGTAATGGAATACTGTTAAAGCCATGGAACACGTGGAAATACACAGATTAATAGAAATGGGTTGAGTTAAGGTATAAGAGGTAGTTGGTAATGAGCCTGAGCCATAGACCAAACACTTTATAATTAATATAGTCCCCTGAGTAATTATTTTATAAGTGGCTGTGGGACTGGGGTAGAAGAAATTTGTATGGACCTCTGACTGGGATAGGTCAGAAAACTTCTGGCTACATCCTGGGTTTCATTCACAGCAATTTCCTGTCAGATCATGTCTAGAAAAAGCAAAGAGGAAGGGTAAAAAGTAAATAGGTACATCAGCCGGACCATTCAGAGCTAGAGCCAACTACAGAAAGAACAGGAATGGCCACTTTGAGCATTTCCTACTGGGGGAGCAGGACCCAGGAGGCTCCTGGTGCAGTGTTGGCCCTTTGCAAGCTGCTTGTCTTTGACTTTAGTGGGTCAGTTTCTTGCAAGCACATTTGGCAGGCTCTGACAGGCACAGGGCTCCCTGTGGCAGTATAGCAGTGAAGTCTTCAGGCTCCACAAAGAAACATGGCAGCTTTTCTTCACTGTCCTCTCCCCTGGCTTTTAGGTTTTTCCACTGCATTTGCAGCATCACTCTGCTGGGTGGAAGATGAAGACAGGATGACATGTCCCAACACAGGTCTGGTGTCCCAGAACTGCTCCAATGGCATGCCATTTCCACACAATGAGAACACATGGGTCTTTGTGCCATGTGCATCTGGAAAACGTCCCAGCTCATGCATCTGCCCTCTGATTTACACCTTGCAGAATAAGGCTGACCTGCAGAAAAGCAAGGAATCTATAAGCAGTGGGTGGGCTGTATGCTCCCTTCCCCCAACCCTTGCCTCTTTCTTATTCTGAGAAACAATCGTGGGTGTTCCCACCTCCCCAAAACTCCCTCCCTTGGAAAAAAAAAAGGGAAAAAGCTGTTTCCTGCCTGAGTAAAGCTGAAACACCTGTGTTCCAGAAACACCCAGATGTCAGACAGGCAGAGCAGCACTACGGATCCATCTGCCCAGCACACAGTGCTTGCACTCGGGTGGTTTGGGTTGGTGACCAGTTAGGGTGGGAAACCCACACCAGAGGGATTTTGGCCTCATTTCTCAATTGCCTTGCAATTCTCCTTCTCACGTTTCTCTCTCACTGGAGTGCTACCTAAGTACCACTATGCACTGCCAAAAACAATGCGAGGCCCAAAGGGGCCTGGACAGCAGTTGTGTTAGACATGTCTTCCCTTCGTTGTAACGTCTCCTGTTTTCCAGACTGGGGACCTAGAAGGAAAACGGAAAGAAAAGCAGTATTTGCTGAACCGTTGTCATAAAAATGTGTGCCCTTCATGTTCTGGAGCGGGAACTTTCACGTGGGTACAGGATATGCCTAGCTTCCATCATTTCTGGAGTGGTTACCTGGCTAGTGCCCACCGGCACTCTGGCATTGTCTGACAAAGCCAAGTGATGCAAAAGTACTCACTAATCAATAAAATGGAAGTCCCTGCTGCATGCTTTGAGAACACTGTGATGTCTAACACAACTGCCTTTTGTATTCTGTTGCTCTTATCTATAACCTGGAAGAGTTTGCTTGCTTTGTTTAGTTCCTCTTTTGTGTCAGAACAATGTCCACAAAGAACCTAGGATGACTCTAAATGGACCAGCACAGTCCTAACTTCTGATTGTTTCTAGAATAATGAGATGCTCAAAGCTTTGGTAAGCCATTAAGTTCTGGGCATTACCCAAACGGACAGTTCAGACTGTCTTGACGCATGATCTGGAATATAGGAATGGATGGATGCAAGGGGGAAATGAAAATTATCAGTCAGGACCTCCAAAAAATCAGAATAAAACATGTTTGAGTATTTTTCCCCTAGAGTTAGAGTATGATTACAGCAAAGTCACTGAACAGTACAAATTATCCGTGGCCCCTTCCCTTTGATGGGGCAATTCTAGAGACTAAAGGACAGCCTTACTTAGTCGTTCCCCATCTCCCCATTCTCTTCCAGCTTTAAGAACTAACTAGGGTACTATAACAAATTGTATCAAGACTCTGCTTAGCTTTAGCTGAATATTTATCTAGACTTAGTTGCTATCCTACTGGTAGGTTACCATTTTGGAAAGAAGATTTTGTCTTTGGGTTCTGTGTGCAGAGAAGAAGGCAAGCCAGGGGGTGCCATGGGAGGAAGGGAGTGTCCATATTAGTTTGATTTTCGAATCTACCTGCAGAGCAGAATGAGTCAGGAAAGTGGTTTTCTCACCCTACCTATCATCTCAGGCGGGGAGGGGAAAGGTCAAGTACTCTCTCTTGATAACTTCCTTAATCTCTGGAGATTCAGCAGCATTCACCCAAATCAGCCTTAGTTAACTATTTATATGTCTCCATAGGGGAAAAATGAAGGCCTGCCTTGCTGAATTACTGCTTAGGACCACAAAGCCAAATCTAGCATATAGGACCAAAATGGAGGCTTACAGGACGTGGGTAGAACTCAGCCTTGAAGGCCAGCTCAGTGGTGAGCTTTATAACAAGGGGCATTGGTTAGGATATGAGGAAAACAGTGTGTGTATGCATAGTTATGTGTATGTGTGCATGTTAATGTGTGTTCACATGTGTGTAGGTGTGTGCATGTGTATTCATAGAGGCCATAAGCCGACCTATTTTCTTTTGAGACAAGGATTGTTTGCTGTACTTGGAACTAGACACTAGCAAGCTAGCTGGCCAGCAAGCCTCAAAGGGTCCTTCTGTCTGTTTCCTGCATTGCAGGTGCATGCATCCACATTGGCTCTTTTAACATGGATGCTTGGATTCAGAACTCAGATCCTCACACTTGCATGGTGAGCACTTTATGGACTGAGCCATTTCCCTCACCCTGCTCCCCCAAATGTTTTTACAAAGAAATATTTAGAACAGAAACTGAAGTGAAGCCTCTCAGTGTGTTAGGGAAGGTGAGGAGTGGTGCCTACCTCTGCAGTGACAAGCTCTGGCTGGCACAAACGATGGTGATTTTCAGTTGATTTAAGCTGAAATTCCGAGTATCCAAGTAATGTGAGTTTTTCTAAATGTGAACTTTGCAGGCCAGTGCCTTGGACTGGCCTGGCTGTTCTCTCTGGACCTTTAAGTCTAAGCTGTCTTGGAGGAACACTTAGGGAGAGCTGGTTGCATTTTGGACCCAGGATCCTGAGCTACAGACATCAAAGTGATTCGCTTCTCAGTTTGCACCAGGAAATGTGGTGGAGGTCGGGTGGCAGGCATTACAATGCCAGTGAAGAACATTCATCTCCATCAGGATTGCAAACAGCTTTCCTTGCCTCCCGCCTCCCTCACAATCCACACGAAGCAAAATGTGCTCATTCCTTTGCACCAGTAATGCCAGCAACGTAACGATGCTGTCAGGGGTGAGGGGCGCACTGGATCAAAGAGGCCTCTTGCAGGGTGGTGTGTGGGAAATGAGCCTGAATCCCCAGCCTGCCGCTCCTGGGCTCACTCACACTCTCTCTTTCTCAACATCAGGCATTCTTTTATCGTTCAAATTGACATTAAAGAGCAATCACATAGTGATTCAGGACCACAACAAACAAAAACACAAACAAAAAACCTGGAATCCCTCCACAATAAAACTCCATAGAAAGCAAGAAACTGGCACGTTTAAAAATGACTCTTTATTAACAGAGGAAAAGAAAAAATATTAGATGAGGTAAATCCTTCACTGAGCAACTCACCAGGGAGACTGGTAAAAATAAATTGCGCAGTCTTAATTTTTCTAGCAGCTTCCATGCTATTCTTTGAAACTGAGTATGAACCCCTTGGCCTAATCCCAAGGGCCGAGCTATAGTAAATAGTGCACATTTAATGCCTGGTTCCTTTTAGCACCGTTCAGACAGTGACTTCAGCTGCACAGCTTAGTCATAGCAGACATTTTTGTGGTGAAAGCATTAAACCCACATGCAGCTCTCTTTCTGTGGCCACTGGGGGTCATGCTCCCTTCCCATTAGCTGAATAAATCATAAAGTCGGCTTGGACCACCCAAGGAGCCCGGCCAGCATGCCACAGGCAATGCCTACAGCCGGCTATTTCTTTTCAGAATCTACAGGGAGGGAAAAAAAGCAGAAAAAGAAAAACAAGGTGGAAAACACACACACACACAAACACACACACACTGCAAAACAGACTGGCTATAGGAAAACATTTGCTTTTTTAAAAATTGCTATCTCCTTGCCGATAAGTTGGAATTTTCTTGTTTAGTTTTTTATCTATGTTGTTAAAAAACAAAGGGAGTTTAAAAGGAGCAAGGAATACTAGCTTGAAAAAAACCAAAGCCACACACAGGCCTTCTAAACTGGAACTGGGAGGTTGTTGTTGTTTTCTGTTGATTTTAGATTAAGGAAGCCCACCCTGTGTGGCCTGCCTCTTCAGGTGATAAGACACATCACAGATGCAACCAGGGCTGAGCATCCTGCTAACTGACAAGGCCAAAGGGATTTAACAAGGAAGCCACTGTGTTGTCTAATGTCCCCTGTGTCAAGTGGTTCACTCCTCCCGGGGGCAAGGGGGGCAGGGGTGGGGGGTGGAAATGGGAGAAAGGTCTTCCAGGTCCCATTCCCATCAATCAGTAAGGAAGATAAGAAACAGGAATTTTAAACATAACTATTAGCAGGGCCGCTATCACTCCTACAGACTCAGCTCATTATGTTGAGCACTGAGTGGAGAAGAGCAGAGGCCAGAGGAAGAGAGTTGGGCTCTCAGACTCTCAATTCCTTTTCTTCCCTCCTTCAAGAAAACTGTGGCAAGGTGGCTTCCATTATTCCATAAAGGTTCTTAGGCTTGCAGCCTTCTGGGTTCTAAAGGAATTCTTAGTCTAGTGCTCAGATGGCTTGTCTTCCTGAACAGGCTTCTCTGGACTCTCACAGACTTGGGAATGTAAGTCTGCAACTGGTTATTTAGGAAAATGACCTTCAATGTTACCCTTTGTTTCATGGATTGTCAAGATAATCCATGTAATTCTCCCTGACTGTTTATGCAAAACTCTTTCTAGAATATTCCAAGTCTTCATCACCTCCAGAAAAGATAGTTTACTTGTCTACCATAGGCTATGTTACTGGGTGATTTGTGACTGCTGCCCACCATGAGGAATGCAAGTTCATGTCTATCAGTCATGTGTGTGACTTGATATGGTGCGTCATCAGGTCACCCTTAATCAAAGTCATCCTTTATGCAAACATTTTTTTTAGTGGTCAGCAGTCTATATCCTAAAACTCCAACAGGAAGATAGGCAAATTTTTCTGTTGGTAACTTCCAGCCTGCTGTGAGCTGGCTAATTAAAGATCACATTTGCTAGGTCAGTGCATAGAACTTTCACTATGTAATAAAAAGCCTGCTTCCACAGTGAGCCCAGGATATTGTAGACCAAGTTCTTTCCCTCACAAGCTTTAATTCACCCTGTACACTGATTTTCCTTTCCCTTTATTCATATACACATTTTCCACATCATTGAGAACATAAAACATTTCTAATCAGATGCTCTCTGAAGCACCCTTCCTGAGTCAGAATGCTTAGAAGTAGATCGGCTTTTGCATCTTGTCTAGCTGCTTATCTGTGACCCACTGGACTGCCTTGGAAACAGGACCATATCCCCGTAATCAGAATGGACAAACAGGAACAAAATGGCATGCCTCTGCATCTGTGGGGTCTCTGCATCATGGCACAAGCAAACAATTCCAAAGAAAATAGTTCATGCATAATAGAAACTCGACTAAAAACACATGAGACTTAAGAAATAAATTTGGAAACAACTACTTTCCTAATTAATAAGAATTAGTCCATTGTGCTTAGGTCTTGAAAATTCTCAGCTCTCTCACTTAGCCTCTGACAGAACTGGTGTGTGTGTGTGTGTGTGTGTGTGTGTGTGCTTGTGTTGCTAAATCTGTTTACATATGAAAGAAATATATACTTGGATGCATAGAGCGCATGGGAAATTCAGAGTTTGTAAAATTGAAAGAAAATGAAACAAACATTTGTGTGAACATGAAGATAATGGCATTGAAAAAGACCAGAAATCATGTTAAAAGGAGTTACCTACCCTCAACTCAGTGTCTGGATTTTCCAGCGACAAGATCCCATCCACTCATCACTTTGCTCCTGGGCTCTGCTGTCCTTAGGATTTCTTGCATAGCTGAGCACCTTCTGATGCTCCTTTGCCTCCCCACTACCCCTGAAGTTATGTCTTTCCCCTGTAGGGCTGAAACTGCCACAAGATACAAACCAGCATAGTAGTAGTTATAGACAATGGGAAAAGTTCCAACCCAGCACAGACTCAGCACACACAACGAAGAATAATACTTTCACTAATTAGAATTAACAACGTCCCTACTCCCTGAAGATTTATCAAGCAGCCATTTGGATCTATATATGATTTATCTTTATATCAAGAAACTTCTACAAGGTGCCTGGCACTGTCAGAGGTGGCAAGCTAGTACAAAAAAAGAAATTTTCAGAGCTTTGGATCTCACTTCAGCATTTGCCAACTGATATGTTTAGGCAAAATTTTTAACTATTTAATGACTGAGTTGTGTTATTTATAAATAAAGAGCAATAATGGTATCTCAATAAACACTTGTACTATTATGTATCAGAGGCAGGGGCATGTGATACAGCCTTTGCTTCTACAAGGCTCCTTAGTGAGCAAGTTAGCATCCAAAGATGTGCTATGTATACCACAGTAGGAATTTTCCAGCTGTTGCTATAGATTGTAGGATGGCTTTAGATGACCGATGCAGGATTTATTAACCATACAGTAGTCCCTGTGAGAACTAAGGCTCTGTCATAGGTCTATGGCCAGCAAGCTGGAGAGCTACCATTAAAATACAAACAAATACATTGTTGTCCTTTAGGTTCTGAAAATAGACAACAGTGCCTCTACAGCCTGCTCATTGCACTCAGGAGTGTCTCCCCTTGTGGGGACTGGTGTGTCTCATTGCATTCTTCTTTTCCTACCATCACTTATACAGCTGTTGCCTCTTACTGTCACTGCACCTTCTAACCAAGTTTAAGTCTTGTCTCTGTTTTGGTCCCACACAGTCAACTGTCTTGAATATAGGCCCTTTAGGGGAGCAAGGGGCAAAGCTCTGCATGGAGCACACCAGAGCTCTCTGGTCTGTTCAGTTTCCTCTCCCAGGGTTCTTCATCTCTGCCTCACAGTGCCCAAGATGACCATTGCTCCCTTTTGAGCCTGGTGAGTCCTTTGCTTACTTATTTAGTACAGACATTACCTTAAAAAACACACTGTAGCTTGGCTCTCAAGAGAAGTGGCACCAGCGGTTTGTGCAGTGTGTTGTGAATGAATCATCTGAGAGCTGAGCAGAGATAATGGCTGAGCTGGGAAACCTGAACAAAGCCCCAGGTCCGGTCACAGCTGGCTTCTCCATCTTTTGTCCACCACATGCATGCACCATGACTGCTGGAAGAGTAGATTTTGCTAAAGCCTTCCCAGAAGAATCTCCACAAAAATATGATGCTGGAGACCTATGAAAACCTCGCTGCTGTAGCATACAGTTGGAAAGAGTATAATATTGATGAACATGGTCAAAGTTCTAGAAGACATGACAGTATTCTTCAAATGCAGAAAAGCACACACAGTGGAGAGAAATTCTATGAATGTGAGCAATGTGGTGAATCTTTTGCACAGCATAGTGGTCTTCAAAATCATAAGAGAACACATATTATAGAGAAAACCTATCTTCAATTACATGAAATAACTAACTCAGGTGTAAAACTCTATTGATTTGTATTAGTTTCTGTTTCTTTTGTTGTGATATGTCTTAAGAGTTTAATTTGCCCTCTGGTTCCAGAAGAATACAGGATCAGCATCAAAGTTGTATGGCAACAGTTGTCAGACATGGGAGCTGAAGCAGAAGGCTAAGAACTCATCCACTTAATCTGCATCATGAAGCAGATAGTCAGAACTGGAAGTAATTTGTAGATGTAAATTTTTCTCCAGCAGGGCAACATTTTGTAAATCTTTACAAGTGATAGCACTCAGATTTAAAGTTTGATTTCTCTGACTTCAAGACTATAGGCTTGCTTTCTTTTACAGAAACAGATGATGAAAAAATCCTCTAATAAGCAGGTACATGGCTCGAAGTTTGTTTTACAGAAATAAATGCCTACAAGAGAAAAAAATTTATAAGTGAAAAAAAATTGTTTAAAATTGTTTTAATTATAATTATGTGATATCAGTATGTTTGTATAGGTATATATATATATATATATATATATATATATATATATATATATATATATGCTGGTTCCTGAGGATGTTAGAACCTTGAATATTTTTTAACAGTTATTACAAAAGCTGTCAAAATTTGAACTTCAGTTTTAGGAATGAACATTTATTAGCCCTCTACCCATGTCTTTATTGCTACAAATATTTTAAAGCCTATTGTATCATTTTAAAGTCAAGAAATAGGGATAAACTCAGAAAAGGAAAGCCCTAGTTATATAAAATATTTTGGTAAAAACTTTAGACATCACAGTGTCTTCAGCTTTTAGAAAAATATGTTTCATTTATTTTTCATCACAACTTTGAAGGAAGTAAACTACTTACAATATTTGCTCACAACTGAAAATGAAAATTTTCAATATTCAGTGAGAGGAATGAGAAATCTGAAAAGGCAAAGAGATAATGTGACCCCAGATTCCAAATGAGATAGGAAGGAGAGAGACCAACATGATGCAATGGCCTTCAGTGGATGACTACCAAGGACAAGGGAGAGAAGAGACAGATTTTAATTTGTTCAATGTTTTGCATTCAAAGATGTCATAGATACTGTGAAAGAGTAGCATACATGACTAAAAGGAAGGCACTCTGGGGAGAATCTGTGGCTGTTAAGATGAAGCTCATAGTCCCACACCCTAACCCACCATCCCAAGAGGAATGGCCCCTCCTTTGTGACTGGTACTCTTTATTCTCCATTAGCCCCTTGTGTATCTTCAGTTCCTTCTTCCTTGAAAAATAAAAATCTCATGGGTTCTTGAGCTCCCGGCTTGGAGAGCCTCCCTTCACTCCATATTTCATTGTCTAAGGTTTATCACACCTGTAGTTACTTTCTCATTAACTGTCTTCTCCCATATTAAAAGTTCATTGACCATTTTTACTACTGTATCCTGGGTGTTCAGCAGGGCTTTATTTCCAGTAAACACTCAGAATCATTTATAGGACATGACAAGATACTAAAAGCATTAGCAATGATGATACATGTCAGGACTTGAGATGATGAGCCCAGGCAGATGATGTCAGGGTCAGAAAGCCTTTCCAAACAACACTGCTCAATATGAAGATGAAAATAATGTTAAAGTTGAGTGGCAATCTTTGGTATTGTAGATATCAAAGCCCTAGAAGCCTGGTATATTTGATGATTTTTAGGAAGGTCATATGGCAATTGAAAGCTCTAACATATTGGTGCCACTGGGATCAGCAATTGTTCTAAAAAATTCAGAAACAAATTTCCTGATAAATAATGAAGAATGATAGACAAATCAGTGGGCAATTCACCCAGAGCAAAATAGGTAGCAAAGCTTCATGGTATGAAGCTCGAGGGAGAAAGTTCTTTTCTGGGTATCCGGCATCCAGATTTTCAGTCCATGGCTGTAAGGCCAAGCTACCTAGAGGGATTAGCATGGCATTGCTATGCTGGAAGAGAACATTTGTTGAAAGTACAGTGCATACAATTTAGAACGTTTTTTAACACATGGTCTTAAACAAACTGGCATTTTCTGATTAACGAAAGGTTAATGAAACCATTAATCAGAAACCTGGATTTCCTAAGCATTCTCATCTCTTTTTCGTCTCACTTAGCACTTAGTAATATTTATCAAACTGTGGTTCTTACTTATTAGCATTTGTTTCTAGGAGAGAGAAATTTGAATGTATCTTGCTCACTGCTATATCCATATGATTAAATAGTGCCTGGAGCAGAATTGGATGATTAATCTCTTCCTTTAAACTCAAACCCAGTAAAACATTTAATATGTGTCATAAAATAATTTTCATATATGATTTTTTAAAAGATTGGTTACATACATGATTTAAGAAAAATGAACCTTTATTTATAAATTGAGTGCTGCCTATTACCCAATCTAATTGTCCTCAGAAGTCCTGCTCTATAATCTCAAATATTTGAAATAATTACTAGAATACCACACAAGAAGCTATACTAGCTGAACTTCTCTGAGGCCACAGTTGTCAATCCTCCTCTGCTTTCCACAGAGAACAGTAAGTCAATCCTCCTCTGCTTTCCACAGAGAACAGTAAGTTGAATATTCTTGCAGACAATCAAAATGGCAAACAAGCTCCTAACACCATTTAGTGTGTTCTTCTATAACACAGCACCAGTAGCCAGGAGAATGAAGTACTTCCGGGGCACAAACTATACAAAATACTAACCTGTCTGTGATCATGGTAAAAACACTGAGCATTATAGATCTTAAATAATGCAGTATGTGTATGTGGACAGATTAAGCAAGTAAGTATACAGAATGTCCAACTTAACTAGAATGATTAGATAGACAATTATTTTTCTTGTAAGTGTGCTTTAAGTGTTACGTAGATTGTATCTGTAAATAAGCAACAGGTGTTCTTTATCTGAAGTACAAATTCAGCTGGGTGTTGCTTAGTCTGCCGTCCTAGCCACATTCTTATTTTCCTGTTGGAGCTCAGAGTATAAGGAGGCCCCCAAGATTGGATAGTGAGCCCCACAGGAGCCTTGAATGGATTTCATTGCTAGCTCTTGCTTTTGATTCGGTCAACTAATGGAAGTAAAAATGAGGATTTGACAGCATGGCCAGAAAAGGCTTTCACAGATATGCTAGGTAATGACACAGCAACATATGGGGAGCAGTGATCCAGTCCTAAGGGAGCCAGCTGCCCCTTTCCTCTGCCCACTGGCTCCTCATGCCTGTGTATTAAGAGAAGTGGAGCAAGATTGGAGAGACGCAACTTGTAAGCATATCTCTGACAGTTTATGTTTAATAACATTGTTTGTCTTGTGAAATAGAGTAGAAAAGACAGTGATCAGTGGCAGCTTTAATGCTGTTAAACACCACTAGATAGTTAAACTATGTAAGAAGCTGCACTTTGGGAGTTCATTGACTCAGAGCTTCGTTTGTAAACCTGTGGGGAAGAAACTAAAAATGAGAAGAACTTGAACCAGTGAATGATTGACGCTCAACTGTTGCATGAGGCAACTCATGTAAAGGTGCTGTTTTGGGGGATGCTTCCTTTGAAGGTTTACAGAAGAATCTGAGACTAGAACATATAGACACACATGGATGTTTTTTACATCAAACTCTATGTTTTACTATTGACAGTGTCAACAGATACTCATATTCAATCTTGCCTCTAGTTACTTACATAACCTCAGACAAAACACTTATTATCCTGGACTTCCCATTTTTATCGATAAAATGAATCACTACAACAACTGTTCATTCTTATAAAGTGTCTATTAACTACTCCTAATAATGATGTCAAATGCTGCAAGAAACATCATAGAAAAGCATCTGAATTCATGCCTGCTTGCTGATGTTCATGCCTGGTGAACAGGTGATTTTGATAAATTACTACTCAATATCCTGAGCCAACTTTTGTAATTGATCAAAGTGTTAGATTAGAAAAATATAATTTGACCAAAATACCATTTTGGAAATCAAAACACCAATGAAAAACACTTTGGTTCTGAAAGAAAACTTTGCACACCTGTACCTCAGGTGCTCTGTAAGGGCTTGTCCTTGTCCTTAGGGCAGTTGCAATTCTACTTGGGGAGAGAAAAAGACACATTTGCCACTGCAGAAACTTCCAGTTTAGCCTGTGATTAGTGCCTACCAGTGACAAGGACAGTAGGTTTCTTTTAGAGATCACATGGAACATGAGACTCATGAGAAAACTGTTTCAGGGAACTGTTATTCAGACGGAACAGAAAGGGTTGACAGAAGTAAAGAGAAGAAAGCAGAGCCATCTAGACAGACAGGGACACGGTATTAGACTGTGTGGTCTCTAAGAACAGAAATGAAATTAGCCTGGCAGGAAGATCTCACTGGGAACAGCACACAATAAGAACATGTTAAACAAAACGATAGCAGGTAGATTGTTTCAAGGTTATGACAACCAAGTATTGAGCTATAGTTTTGGAATTTTGAAAGTTATGCATCTGTTTATATATATACCACATATTATGTATTTATATATAAACACAATACACTCTACACATACCTCATGGCACTCTCTATAGTAGAAATACAATGTATATTATATTTGCACTCTGTATTATCCCAAAATGGTATGTCTTGAAGGCAGAAAAACTGACATCTTTTCAGAATAAGACTTACAAAGAGAGCCCCTAGCACAAGTTTGACTTGTATGTGAAAGCATAACCAGGATCCTCAAAAATGATGCTTCCATTTAGCTCTGCATGGCTCATGGCTTCTGCAGCATCACTTTTCCTGATTTCTGCATCCCTGTTACTGTTTTATTTGGTACTCTACTTGGTAATTCTGTTGCCAGTGAGATTTGCCACACAGAGAATGGTCACTGTGGTTTCTGCTGTTATCCCTTCTCCATATATGTCTTGTCCAAGGAACAATCTCCATTTCCACTGGGAGATTGGCCTCATTACAAATCTTTGATAATTCAAAGTGATTTTGATGGATTGCTAAAGTCTCTATTCCTGCAGCAAGTCCATGTCTTAAAACAGTTTTAAAAAATTGGCACGAAATACTGAGGGAGAAACTGGAGTGTGGTTCCTGATAGACGGGTGTCTTGTTCTATTCACCAGGCTTCTGAAAGACATCCTAGCCTTACAGGTTTAATTTCCTGCATCACGGTCAATCAGCACACTGTTAGATCCAGTGCTGCCAAGGAAAGAAAACAAGATCAGAGATGATTTTTCCCCATGTTGTCAATGAAAATCTTACATTGTCCAAGTTTGAATTTCTTTGTTGAGTCTTTGAACATAGCTTTGGGATATGGATTTAATAAAAAGTGACCTATGATACAATTCTGTTTTAGTCCATTGGTAATGAGGAATGGATTGGCCACAATGATGTCAGTGGTGACATCACTGTATAAGCCTTCAATTCAATTCATTTAGCAGCTTAGAGATCTTCATGAACATTAGTTGAGAAACCAGACTTTTTGATCAGTTGCCAAGGCCCAGCTCTCAAAAATCTTCATCAGCATTTAAACCACCCTGGAATTTTCTGCATGTCTTTTGACACTCAATTACATTACCAAAACCCATCCTACCCCATGGTATTATGTTGTGCATGGGTTTCTTGACAGAAGGACACTGAGAAAGAATCCAGGAGATGGCATCAGACCTCATAAACCTCTGTTCATGCTTCATATAAATGCTCCTTTGGACATCTAAGAAATTCTACCAGTGGATATGAAGCTTTTGGATCTGATCAAACCCTACATGTTACAAGAGTATTGCTACTATGAACACAGTTGCTTTTAACCATAAAATTATTATTGTCTATGTGTGTCTCAGTGTTCAGGCATTTAATTACTTATTGTAGCCCTACATTAGGAGACCAAATTTTGTTAAATGGGTCGGTACATGTCAATTTCTTTAAGTCTTGAAATATTTTATTTTCAAATTTATTATATATTGAAGAAGTTTATTAAATTTTGGTTAAATGTATACAACATTGTTGCCCTTCATAACTAGGCAACACTATACCTACCCTTGGATGTTAAACACAGACGGGAATCTTGACTGAAGTCATAACCTCTATGCTCTCTGCATCCTACCACATTTTCATCCTAATTTCATGTGACCTTGCAAGGCTTTGGAATATTTATTCCACCTCATTTATAATAAACTTTCATCTCTGACTTTGTTAACCTTTTATTCTGTTACTTGATAGAATTCCCTCAAATTCTTAGGACAGTGGTAGATGCTCTAGTATGTAACATTTATTCTGTCTCTACTAAAGTTATAGAGACAGATGTGAATTCTCGTTGTTCTCCCTTTCTTCACAGATGAGGGAAGACAGGGATCTGAGTGAGCAAGCTGAGGGGTAGAACTTTCAAAAGATCTCTCCAATAGTTTTAAAAGTATTTGTTCTTTCTTTCTTTCTTTTGTAGAATGTGGGTGTGATAGCTAGAGCTATGGTTATCTTATATGAAGAGAATCTCTTGAAAATGGTGACTGACAGAGAACCAGGCACACAGAAGGAAACAGGGGCACAAATGATACCATAGAGCTGCAGAGACATACCCAAGCTCTTTCAGCACGTAAGACAGAAAACTAGCCCTCTGTTTTGGTTTAGGTGCGCTAGCTTTCCAAGCTAATTGTTAAGGAGTCTATGAATATTTTGAAAGTATTCCTAAAGAATTTATGTTGACAGTCTTTTTGTATATTAGGTTATTTCAAGTCATCATTTCTTTTAAAGATTTCTGGCCTTACTTTACAAACTTCTTATAATGAAGAAATTTAACATACAGACATTGAGTTTCTGTCAGTGTTATATTCTTTACTATTTAACAGAGCATTATATATATATGTATATATATATATATATAACTGTAGATCATTTCACAAGATTTTGTTAGTGTCAGTATCAATGTCAAAGCCAATTGGAACCTTAAAAATATAAGTTTCCTGATTAGAAATAAATTATATAGAGAAATGGGGAGAGGAAGAAACTAATCTACATCATAATACATCACATATATGTATAGATGTACATATATATATGCATACACATATTTGCACTGGTTTCTTATCTCTCACATTTGGCTTAATTCTCAACTACAATGTTTTAAAGCATTGCTTTGTAACCAGAAAAGGCAGCCATGTTAAAGATTTCATTAGTTTGAAGACTACCATTTAAACATAATGTTAAAGGAGAAAGAAGTTCAGTCCATCGTGAAGAGAGGGTGCAGCAGAGCAAATTGGTTCACTCTCAAGGCCAGAAAGCAGGAGGATAAGGTTTGCATTGTCTGACTTTACTCTTCTGCCTTTCCTTTAATCTGAGTCCCCAGTCCATGGGATGGTGTCATACAGATTTAGAAATGGTGTTTTATCATTAGTGAATCCTTCTTGAAATGACTTTTACAGATACATCCAGGGCATATTTTGCTCATCTCTTATTTACTTTTAATCCACTCAATAATAACCATCTCTTTCTCAATTTGATGTCAGACTACATCTTAGCCTATATTTCAATCCTGTTCCCCAAAGTCTTATGATTATCTCATAATGCAAAATGAATTAGATCCATCTCCAGAGTCTCCATCGTCTTAACAGCTCTAATTCTGTGGCAAGGGTCCAAGTAGACATCTCTTAAGAGACTTAAGGGAATCTCTTAACTGTGAGCCTCCATGGAATCAACATTGTTGTACCACAGGAGATACTGGAAAATAGCAAGAAAGGATTCATAGAGCACAAGGTAAACCCTAGCCTAAATCTTGTGCCTCAACATCTACTGTCTGAGGCATGTTTTAGAAGAGTGGGAGTCCAGTCGCCTCCACCAGCACTGTTCTTGATTGTAAGGATTCCTGGCATTCCATGTAGCCGAGCCTACTCGGCTCAGATGGGATGCACCTTACATGGAGTCATGCCCAGCCCCTGTGCGTGGCTATGTAAACCCTGAAGCACCTCCCTGGACCCAAGACGTATATACCCGTGTAGGCCCCTTCCCTTAAAAGCGACTGCCAGCATGTGCTCAGGTCCTTTTCTTCTCTGTCCCCTGACTTCTGTCTCGCTTCTCTGTTTCTTCATCTGCCTGGGACTCTTCTCTTAAATAAACTCTAGTGTGTGGCCTTGTTAGTGTGTATTTGCTCTCACGCGCAGAACTAACATTGATGCCTTACTATTGGCAGTCCACATGACTTCTCTCTTTGGCTGGTTTCACTCATTGCCTCCTCAGCAGATGGTCCATGTTCTTGGAATTACCAACATTCTGAGGTGTCCGTATGTGTTCAATTTTACTTTTATGTATTCATGTATTGCTCTACTAGAGGATTGCTCTACTATAAGGATTTCTTATGCTATACTAGACCTGCTATACATTGCCTACTCTCTTAAGCTTTCCTTGAAATTTTAGTGGAATCCTTCATAGATTTTTAACTCTTGCATTCTGAATGCGTGAACAATGATCATCATGTGGACAGTGTCAAGGTCTGTTGTCAGTTTGAGTAGCAATGAGTTAATCTAGAGCATGGTTTAGCAATCTCTCGGTATCTAGAAGGAAGAGACAATTCTCTGAGTTGCTTCCACATACAAAGTACTCTGGAGCTCTCTTATTAGAACAAAGTCTTGAATTAAGTTAAAACCTTTATATGCTTGAGTCTGAGATTTGGGAACCGAGCTGATTCCATAAATGCTTTCTAGTACTTTTCTACTGTTCTGATGTACAATAACTGGTGACACTTCTAATGTCTGTACTTTTTTCCACAAATATATCTTTTTGGATACTAACTTTAGTGAATGTGATCAAGGTCAGATTCTCATCTGCATCTGGTAGATGCTCAGCCACTAAGAAACATCTCCACCCCCTGGCACCACCTTAAATATGTTCGTCATCTAGACAAACTGCAAGCTTTAAAAAATATTTTTAATTTACTTTTGAGCTTCTAATCTCATCTATTAATCTGGCTAAAAGCAGCTAGCAATATCCATATAATAGCTTTAATAGTATAGACTTGCAATTTACTTCACTATCATATTTAATACATCACCTTTAACCTTGTTTCTCACAAGGTCTCAGGGCACTGGAAAAATGTTGACAAGTTATTTTGTAAATGTAATGGCCTCTAAACCCATTTTTCTCCCATCTGAAACATCATGAGCACAACCTTTATCCACTCCACATCTGTGAGCATTCTGATCTTCTGAGCTCCTTCCAGAATCACTCATTAAGCTGTGCTTACAATACACTAGACTTCCTCTAGCCCACTTCAATGTTTTGTAAATACCACCCACAAACTGCTTCTGAGAGCCTAAGAACCACATTTAGTCCTGCACTGGCCTTATATTTAAGGAAAAATATACCTGACAGAGAAGCATTAAGGGAGAAAAAGTTTACTCTGCCTCACAGTCTCATAGTTTGAGGTTTATCATGATAAAGAGGACATATCATGACAGAGAAATTCTCATCACCATGGCCAAAAGCAGACAGAGAGCCCCCATGGAACATGACTTTCTCTAGTTTCCCTTTACAGCACCAGAGTCCCAACTGTCTACATAGAGTACTCAGGAATGACAATGTCATAATTTTACTTTATATAGTCTTGCTTGAAGATTTTTTTTTTAACCAGCAACTCCACTATTAGGCCAGTTAACCCGGTGAAGCACAGGCCCAACTCTGTCCATATCCAGATACATTCTTTTCTCCGAAGTATTAGGTGTCTTGAACCCAGGGCCTTGCACAGGCTAAAGAAGAGCTCTATCCCTGAGCCACACCCAACACTTTCTATTTATTTTTATTTTGAGATAGTGTCTTACAAGTTGAATAAGACAAACATAAACTGCCATCTTCCTGAGTAGCCTCTGAGCAGGTTGGGATTTTAGACATGTTTCACTAGGCTTTTAGAGCTGTGAGTTCCGACCTCACCTCAGCTGACTCCTGGTTAAAGAGAGGAAAAAATGGGATCAAATCTTTTCATCAATCAGTAGTAAGTAATAACTTACTACTGATTAGTTTCTCAAACTCCACTGATGAGAAGACTGAAGGGCTTGTATAATGGAAAAGATGATGTGATTTAGTCAGAGGAACCTCAGTTTTTGGCAACCAGGCAAGGGAGACGAAGTTCCCTCCCTCCCAGGCATCATTCCCCCTACTTTGTAATCTGTCATTTTAGCACAGGCAGTGCAGAAGGATTTGCCTGGCATTTCTACTGATTTCAGGTTTCCTATTAATTTCAGAACATGTTCACTCACCTCCAATATTATTTTAATAAATAACAACTGAAGATAAGCTCAAAACATTTTCTGAGGGTGAGAGTCGTTTCAAAAGAAACAGGAGGCACATTCATCAAGTTCCTGAGTCAACAAGAAGGAATCCAAGTTCTCTGAAATATCAGCCACATTGGGAGACTAAAATTGATGTCATTGGTGTGTCTGTGACCAAAGGAAAACACAAGACAAATTCATTTTCTGGACCCAAATCAGTTTGGTACACCAGGACTGTTCTCTGTCACTGCCTCCCTGTGAGCATCATGCTAGCCAGGTAAACTTGACCACACTGGTTAGGAGAGATTTCAGTATCAGGCACAAGGTTAGAAAGTTGTTTTTAAAGCCCAGTTCTCCAAATTTAATACTTAAATGCCTGCATTATTTATCAAACCAAAAGTGCATCTGCACTATTTCAACATACTGCTACACTCTGTTGACTTGACCATTCTTATGCTAACTTTAGTTAGTTAGCAACTAGGGCATGTATATTGCTTCTGTTATAATTCACCAAGATACAACTTTAAAACAAAATAAAATCAAAAACCCTAAATATTCTATCAAGAGGATCTTAACTCTATAAGCTTGGGGATTAAATCTACCTAACCCTATGCTTTCAACACTTTCCTTAACTGATCAGAGGGATTGCTTGGTGACAGACGATTTCTGATCTTGTCGGAAGGGCTTCTTCACGGCTGCGTTTCTCCATTTAAAGTCACTTTCCCGAGAGGGATGTACATTTTGGGCATGAGAGTATATTTGTAGAACTAGTAGTTATGGTAACAAGACTAAGTTTACATGTTCGTTCACATCAGCACCATGTACTCAAGATGGATTTCAGCTGCCAAAAAGGTCACTCCAAACTGCTTGCACAAACCTGCCTTTATGCCCCTGTTTATTATGCTCCCATGTAGTAGATGTCTCAGGCACTGAAAAGCATGGCCATATATCAACAGCTCTCTGGTGGTTCCGAATGTTCTAAACAAGAGCAAGGGTGCACTGAACCTCCCATGTAAACTTTATACAACAGTTTCAGCAGAACTGTAATTATTTACAAAATGATGGCATGAGAAATCTCTGGATTTATATCTTACGTTAAAGTAACTTAGATGGTGTCCGCATAATTCTTGTATTCGTGGTAGGCTTGCAATTTATTTTGCTTTATTTGGGTTGCACTTACTACAATGCTAAGGCTATTTTCATTGATTTCAAAAGGAAAACAATAAAGATTGAACAGGCTTTTGAAAGTACATGGCAATTAAGTCTGGTATATCTGTGACCCCATAAAAACTTGGGTTTATTTTTTGCCTGGGCACAAAATATTGTGCATTGGTAATATAATGTGAAATCCATATATTCCTCCTTTTTTTGCTTTTATGACAAGCCAAAGTAAGGAAAAATAGGTCATTTTAGAAAATATCTCTCGATACTGAGCCAACTAAATCAGGTGGAATTTAGAACTTCATGTCCTTTTTAAAGGTTTGTTCCCTGTCCAAACTAGCAAATGTCAGCACAGAGCCCCTTTGAGGCCAAGGGGACTCCCTGTTTGTACTGGCATCTCAGGATGGGCATGAGAAGAGAAACGAAGATTCCGAGAACATGGAAAAACCCCACTCCTATGAATAAAGCAATCCTAAATGAAGGCGATATAAGAACATATATGATATATGCTTCAAGTTAGCTGTAAATTATATCATTTAGTAACTCACAAAATTATATTTCATCACTTATGTAGCATCCATGTCTCTCTCTAGTCCTCTCCCCATCATGGCAGAGCCCTTATAACACTGAACTTTTTTAAAAGGTGACATAAAAGATCTCTCTGTGGCTTATCTGAAAAGCCAGTTCTGTTTTTTATGTCTTCCTTTTTCTTTTATTCTTGTGAAGCTAAATTTTGTTTTTGCACCAGAACTTTTGGTTTATATATTAAAATCATCTTGGATGTATTCTATCAAGGCATATCAGTGGGTGTTTGGTCATATAAGACCATGGATAATCTGTTATGATTACTTTTTTATTACTGTCAGCATACTATGCAGCCATTAACTAACTATTGCCCCAGCATTACTGTAGGAAAAAAAGATTATTTATCATATCTTCTTTCAGCTGCAGGAAAATTGAAAGAGAGCAGTTGCCCAAGTGTTTTTGTTTTGTTTAGTTTAGTTTTGTTTCTGCTGAAGACAGGGAGGATGAGGACTGGCTCTCAACCAGGCTGGAGTCTATGGGGATTGCTTGTTTTGCACCAGGCATGGCATAGGGACTGTCTGCTGACTTAGAAATGTGAAAAAGAAAGTTTAAACAATAGCTGCTAATCTCTGTGTATTACAAGTGGGGGTAACTTAGGTTAGCTCTTGCAAGGTGCTCAGATCAGCTTCTTGGATGCTGCAGATTTCACTTATGCAGAGTGTTCTGTTTACCCATCATCAAGAGGAATTTTTGTAAAATCAGAAATTTGCCCAAACTGGTAGCATGTTAAACTACATGGGGCTTGAGAGGTAGCTCAGTGGTTAAGGCACTTGCTGACCTCACACAAGACCCAGGTTTTGATCCCAGTACCCATAGCATAAGATTTGCAACCACCTATAACTCCAGTTCCAGGGGATCAGACTCCTGGTCACAACAGGTACCTGTAGAAATGTGGTGCACAAAACCTCATGCAAGCGTACACACATCCACACAAATAAAAATGAGTAAATTTAAAAAATCAAATATAAATCCTCAAAAAATAAGAGAGTTTTCTATAATTAAAAGAAGATTTTTGTTAAAAAAAAAATTCTCTATATGGAAAGAAAATGTTCTCCTGAGGCAATGTGACTTGCCATAGAGTCAAAGCCAGAAGAAAAGAGGACGGCATGAAGATGGAGGTTTGGGAGCTCTTCCATTTGAGAACTAAAAGTGAGAGCATTTCAATAAGAGAGCTTTAGAATTCACCTGATAATGCCGTCCTTACTTTAAAAAAAATATGGAATAAGAAGAACATAAGCTTGTACTTAATTGGAAAGATGAGGGTGTGGGAGAGGGTGATAGACATTTATATTCTTTAGAGCAATTTAGTTGAACATCTGAGATATTGACACATTGTATTCATTTATTTTTGGGGGATTGATTTTACACAAATGACCCTGACTCATAAAGTTACTTGTATGAATTTATTTTGAAGATTAGAGGTGTGTACACAGGTAAGCACATGTTCGTATCTCTCTTAAGTGGTGATGATGCTTTAAAGAATAATTCTATGGTATGTCTTACAATTATTAAGTTCTTTCCACATGTGATCTAAACTAGTGTAGAAAAATGGTTAGTCTTTACAGCTGTGCATAAATTTTATTTTAATTGATTTAAAAATAAAGTTCATAACAATGAGAGTAAAGAATAGCTCCTTTACATTTGTAAAGACAGTACAAAGGAAATAGTATGATCAGAGCTAAGTGCTCAAACAGAAGTCTATTGGTGATATATCTTTTGGAAATGACAATTCAGATATAAGGGATCTATGAGATGCATTAGAAATTTCAAAACCTTCTGGACTATTAAAAATCTTTGTGGGAACAATGCCAGATTTTTTAACGCTAGGCTTTGAGAAAGAAGGAGAGCTTACATTTGTCCAAAGAACTGTCAATTACCCAGGGTAATTGAGAATGCACAAAAATATGAAGGACACTATCTATCTATCTATCTATCTATCTATCTATCTATCTACCTCTGTCTCTTTTTCTTAACTTGTGAGTGTGCATGTGTATACTTTGCTATTTGTGTAAAAGGTATTTGTACTCATGTGTATGAGGATGTGTGCCCCTGCACAAATAGAGAAAGTCATCAGTGTCTTGTTTTATCACAGTCACCACTATTATTTTTAGACCATCAGCCAACAATTCTCAGCAACCCTCCTGTCTTGCTCTCCTTATAAGTTAAAAGTGTTCTAGACCTTCTGGCTGTTTAATGTAGGTGCTGAGATCTAAATTTGTGTATTCATCTCCTTTTATCCTTCCTGGATGGAAATATCTGTGACGAAGCTCTCTGTCCTTCATCAGTTCGGTGTAGAAGGCTATGAACTGAGGTCCCTCATGGCTGGTATGGTGAAGAGAGGTGACCAGAGAGAAGAGGAGGCTGTTCTCCTTCCTCAAAGCTTGACCTATTTAGACAATAGTAGGAGCTGCTGAGGTGCGGCCAATGCCAAGGGACAGACAATTCCTCCAAGCTAAGATTTTTGGCTGTTGCTTCTATAACTAGAGAAAATAACTTGGGAAATGATGTAGATGGGTCTCACAAATCCCTTTCTGGATCTCTAACAGCCTATCAGGAGGGCACAGTGAGAGAAAGACTGAACAGATAGGATCTTCCAGCTAGTTAGCAGCCCCAGGGATCCCTCTCCTTTACCATGCTTGGACTTGGAAGCATCCATTACCCAGTCACTGGTTCTCCTGGGATCTTTCTCACCATCAGCCAACACCAAGAAATTCATCTTTTGTTCACTGTGGGGTTTTTTTCCTTCACCTGTCAATATATTCAAAGTTTAAGTGGGGACTTCATAATGTAATGAACCAAGAAAGCTCCATAGTTCTGTGTGAGACACACTCAATGGTAACAGACTAAAGTTCCTCCCACATGGCCAAGGTAGCGCTCTAAGCCAGAACTATGCACTTAGATGGTTTCAAAGATATTTTATCTCATTTTTTTAACTTTTGTGTAAATGGTTTATGTTCCAACCCAATCTGTAATGGTAAACTCCTCATGCAGAAATACCTCAGAAAAGCAGCAGGGAGGAGGGTGGCTCTTATCATTACTTGCTTCCTTTTGTCTTCAGACATAGATGAATGAAAGCATTCACTCTCTCTTTCCTAAAGGCAGAACACCCATGCCAGAACTTGCCGTGGAAGTAAGTGCAACTGTCCCAACAGGCAAGTGACTGTCACAGAGTGTCATTCAAGAACTTCTCATCTACCAGGGGCTCTGTTCAAATTCAAATATGTAATAGGACTGTCCTTTGAAGGAGGAAAGGACTGAGTTTATGTTCCCATGAGACCAGATTGTCATGCCTGTAACTATTTTAATTCCACATTGGTGAATGAACCAGTTTTCTAGAAGTCTCTAGATTTTTGTTGTTGTTGTTTGGAAACTGTCATTGCAAATCCCAGGATGGCCTGGAACCCTTGATCCTCCAATCCAATGCCCTGAGCACTGGGATCACAGATAAGCATCACTCTGTTGAGCTTCTGGCTTAGTTCATTCGATCTTGCATATGCCCTGATTAATAAGAACCAGTTTCTCAGCCTGACTGTATTCCCTACACACACACACACACACACACACACACACACACACACACACACACAAAATTATTCAGCTGTTTTTTGCTCTAGGTTGTTCCAACTAGTTAAAGCCTTTGGTCTGGAATGAACAAGTTTTTCAGTTTAAATAAATGATCCCCTGTTCCATCACCAGCACCTAGTCCTGCATCACCCCCAACCCCCCTACCACCAGTGTCCTGATTCATGCTGCTCTAAAGCTGGTGATCTGTCCTAACCTATGGGAAACAATGTGAGATGTTCAAAAACCCATGTGAAGGTGCTTTCGATATAGCGAACATCACAGTACCCAGTACTACAGAACACTAGGGTTTCTTCTTAAAAGAGAAAATGAAAGCTGAGTTTGCAGTGGGGTCACCAGCACCCACCATGTTATTAGTCAGCCCTGCTGGTGCACACATTTCTTTGCAAGTGTTTGCTGAGAAATTGTAAATTACTTAACTCCAGCAGCAGCATACTTTCTCTCCCTTAATCTTGATCTGATCCCCGAGGGGCTATTTATTACAGATATATACAGCTTGTCATTGGGAGTGAAGTTAATGTAATAGGACACAAGCAGCACACATTTTTTAATGTGTTCCAGAAAGTTAGCGAGTTTAGCTCAGTGGGTACCCACACGATCTTCCGCCTGAAAAGCAGCAAAGAAGGAGTGAGGCAAGGGAGGGGGTGGGGGCAGCTACTAAACACTGCTCACTGTAGGTGGCCAATTAATACACTGTGTCTAAGCTGGAACAAATCCTTCCTCTGTATACATAAAGCATATAATCTCTTATCTGCTTAGGCATTATCAAATATTTTAGCAAATCCTAGTAACTTCAAACACAGGTTTAATGGAATGCAGAACATAATCTGGTTGAGAAGGTTTCAAGAGAACTACTTTGCAACGCCATTATAATCTTATCCCTGTGGAAAGATGTCTGACTTGGCAAAACATGACATGCGTGAAAACAAAATGCACAGCCCTGGCCTTTCCAAACTTGGAGCCACAAATCACGAAAAATCACCATGAGTCTTTCGAAGTTGAGGGTATGGTTATGAGTGTGGATCTCAACATTTGGTTACCAGATCATATTAACTTGAAGGGAATTTCTAATGGATGACCACATGGTACTAACAGTACAGTCCAGCTGGGATTTGAGCCAGGATTGATTCAACATTGTGGTTTGTATCTCATCATCAAGTTAAAAGTGATACAATTAATTAGACCACAAGCATGGAAAAAAATTGAAACCAACATAACCAATAATATCATCCTGACCAAATTCCAGTTCTCTCACATACATCGACTTTAAAATGGATCCATGTTTTCCCAGCAAGGATATCTTTTTTTTTTTTTTAATTTCCCTGGATAGATGGAATGTATTTTAAGCATCTTTCCATCTTCCTTCCTTATCTGGGATTCCCCTCAGGCACTGGGGGTGGTTTTGATGCGAGATCATTGAGTAGGTAAAATGAGAGCAGTTAACAAAATAAAGCCAGAGACACAGCCCAGACAAGCAGACAGAGAGAGGCTGGAGGAAAAGCATGTGGGGCAAATGGTCTGCTCTTGTGCCATAAGAAAAACTCCATGATGAACTTGACTTAGAAGAGTGATGTCTCACACTTCTATTGTACAGAATGCACCCAGTCAAAGGGTAGGATCAGGAAAGGACAGGAAAAGCAAAAAGGATAAAAAAGGAAACCATCTTACTTTTTTTTAAAAAAAGGTATTCTTCAGGAGGCTTTGTAGGCTTTGCCTAGCTGAGGATGTCCAGCATACAGAGTGATGTGGGATAACACTTACTTGTAATTTTATATAGTAAGCAAAGATTTAGAATATTTACAGACCACCCCGAGTAAGAACGTCACTGGATTGTAGGAGCATGCCCAGACCAGAACATTCATCTTTAAAAAGTGCCCAGTGGCCTCTAGCCATATATGGTTATTGAAAAGGTGTGTCTTTGACCTTCTGGGGCCAGTGAAAAATAGAGCACAGAGTCCTGACAGCTTGGTGATGGGTTTTCCTCCTTGAATTTCTCACAATGACTGGCTTCTTATCAGATCTGCCCAACAGCTGTGCTAAATGCACCTGACATTTCCCAAATTTTGACCTCTGGCCAAACATCGTTGCAGGGATCCTGGCGCTGTTACATCAGACAGTCCACTAATGCGAAGACTGTCTCCTGTGTGAAATCATTTCACCCATTTGCACACAAGCCAATGGTTACTGGGGGCTTCCTCACTGCTCATGGGCTGACACAGAAAGGGAGTCTGAATACTAATAAATCACAGTATTCCACTATTTATATTCTCCACACACACTTTCACAGAAGTTTCCAGTCATTCTGCCTTAGCTAACAGATGGTATGAGGTCTGATCTTAAAGATTCGTGGTCCTTGTGAAATGTCAGTATTACTAAGGCATTCAGTCCCAACTCCCCACATTAGTTAGTGTCTCTTTGGGAGTAACAATGCATTATAGAGATAGAGCTAACTCTTTTGATGGAAACACTGATACTCTGGTCGGTATCATTCTGAAAATGTGCTCAGTGTGATAGGTTTTGGCTTTTCCCAGAGTGTCTATGAGAAAATCTCTTTTTTTCCTCTTGGGTTCTGAAAGGTAAAATGTGTTACAATCCAGCATCTGGCTTGATATCCTCTTTCAGAAGTGACTTATTATCAGTTCATCTCACTGGGTGAAGAAGAGGCAAAGAACAAGCAGGAAAGGGAGATGGTAGAAAGAAGGAAATGTACCTCTCCACTGAACTACATCCTTCTTACTCCTAACTGCAAGTGGGAGCTCAGAGAGCCTGTGTCCACCTTCGGCATCCACACAGGTTCATAGAAGCATGCAAGACCTACTGTGGGTATCTACACTGCATTTGAAGTATCAACTGCCATCCGACATTCTGTCGAAAAAAATTCTGGTTGCAGATTTGTTCTACAAATTATTTTCAGAGAAAAAAATGTAAACAAAACCAAGAATCATAAGATTATTCAAATTTTTGAGTTTAAGGAATTCTTTTGACTGTATGATTCTGATTAAGGTTTTTAAATCCCCCCAAAACATCCTAATAGAGTAAGTGATAGTTTATTCAGAATCAATGGTTTTCAAGTGGCATTCCTGAGACCCTCAGAAGAAGATCGGGCTAGAGTTGGAGCAGGAAAGGTACAAGAGAAAATGTGTCTAATTCTGAAATTGTGACTCTTTTTTTTTCTTTATTATAAGTAAACTCTCATTTTTTATCCATGTATTCCCTTGTTCAAACTCCCTTCCTCCTCTATCCCTCCCAGTCACTCTCTTTTCTCCCCATTTTCTTATCTCCTCTTCAGCAAGAGCAATAGGTCCCAAGGTCCCAAGGTGGCTTAGTTCAGCATCCACTCCAGGCAGATCCACTTTCCTCATCCCAACATCAAGACTGGGTCAGGTGTTCCTCAGGAGGGAATGGGCTCCAAGTTATTGACTGTGTCCTTGGCCTTAAAGAAACATCTTATTATTAGGAGGTACCACTTATTTTATTGATTGTTGTTCTTAGTGTCTGTGCTACTGGTGTTATATTTAGGAAGTGGTCACTTGTGCCAGTTCGTAGAAGGCTATTTCCCACTTTCTTTTCTATTAAGTTCAGAGTGGCTGGGTTTATGTTGAGGTCTTTGATCCACTTGGATTTGAGTTTTGTGCAGGGTGATATATTTGGATCTATTTGCATTTTTCAACACACTACCATCCATCTATGCCAACACCATTTGTTAAACATACTATCTTTCTTCCATTGAATATTTTGTCCTCTTTGTCAAAAATCAGGTGTTCATAGGTGTGTGGGTTAATGTCTGGGTCTTTAATTCGATTCCATTGATCGTCAAGTCCATTTTTATGCCAGTACTAAGCTGTTTATATTACTGTAGCTGTATAGTATAATTTGAAGTCATGGATGGTGATGCCTCCTGAGGTTCTTTTGTTGAGCAAAACTGTTTTGGCAATCCTGGATTTCCTGCTATTCTAAACAAAATTGAGTATTATTCTTTCAAGGTGTGTAAAAAATTGTGTTGGGTTATTGATGGGAATTGCATTGAATCTGTAGATTGCTTTTGGTAACATTGTCATTTTCACTATGTTGATTCTACCTATCAAGGAACATGGGAGATCTTTCCATTTTCTGATATCCTCTTCAATTTCTTTCTTCAGAGATTTAAAATTTTTGTCAAACAGATCTGATTCTTCTTTGGTTATAGTTACACCAAGATATTTAATGCTACTTTCAGCTATTAAAAAAGGCTATGTTTCCCTTATTTCTTTTCCAGCCCTTTTGTCTTTAGTTTATAGGAGGGCTACTGATTTCTTTGAGTTAATCTTGTATAGTGCTACATTGTGACGGTGTTTATTAGCTATAGAAGTTCCTTGGTAGAATTTTATGAGTCACTTGTGTATACAATCATGTCATCAGCACAAAGAGATAGTTTGACTTCTTCTTTTTCAATTTATATCACCTTAATTTCCTTTCACTCTCTTATTGCTTTAGCTAAAACTTCAAGAACTATGTTGACTAGAAAAGGGGAGAAAGAACAGCCTAGTCTAACTCCTGATTAATGGGATTGTTTTGAGTTTTTCTCCATTTAGTTTCATGTTGGTTGTTGGCTTCTTGTAAATAGCCTTTATTATATTTAGCTATATCTCCTGTATTCCTGATCTCTCCAGGACTTTTATCATAAAGGAGTGTTGGATTTTGTCAAAGTCTTTTTCAGCATCTAAAGAAATGATCATGTGGCTTTTTTTCCTTCAATTTGTTTATATGATGGATGACATTTACAGTTTTCCATATGTTGAACCATCCCTGCATTTCTGGGATGAAACCTACTTGATCATGGTGAATACCTTTTATATGTTGTTGGATTTGGTTTGCCAGAATTTTCTTCATAATTTTCGCATCAATGTTCATGAGGGAAATGGGTCTGTAATTCTCTTTCTTTGTTGTGTCTTTGAGTGGCTAGGGTATGAGGGTTATTGTGGCCTCCTAAAAAGAGTTTAGCAATATTCCTGTATGGAACAGTTTGAGGAGTATTGGTATTAGCTCTTCTTTGAATGTCTGGTAGAACTCTGTGCTGAAACCATCTGGGCCTGGGCTTTTTATATTTGGGAGACTTTCAATGACAGCTTCAGTTTCCTTTGGGGTTATATGTTTGTTTATGTCTATAATCGGATCTTGATTTAATTTTGGTACCTGTCCAGAAAGCTGTCCATTTCTTCTAGGTTCTCCATTTTTGTGGAATGTAAGTTTTCAAAGTATGACCTGATAATTCTCTTTTCATTTCTGATTTTGTTGATTTGGATACTCTCTCTTTGATTTTTAATTAGTTTGGATAAGGGTTGATCTATCTTGTTGACTTTCTCAAAGAACCAACTCTGATTCATTGATTTTTTTGCATTGTTCTTTTTGTTTCAATTGTGTTCATTTCAGCTCAAAGTTTGATTATTCCTGCCATCTACTGCTTCTAGGTCAGTTTGTCTCTAATTGTTCCAGGACCCTCAGCTGTGCTGATAGTTCCCTTGTGTGAGATTTCTCTATTATTTTCATGTAGGCATCTAGTGCTATGAATTTTCCCCTTAAGACTGCTTTCATTGTATCCCATGAGCTTGGGTATGCCATGGATTCATTTTTGTACAATTCTAGGAAGTCTTAGGTTTCTTTCTTAATTTCTTCCTTGACCCAGAGGTGGTTCAGTTGAGTAATGTTTAGTTTCCATGAGTTGGTAAGCTTTCTGTGATTGTTGATGTTGTTGAATTCTAACTTTAGACCATGGTGATCTGAAATGATACAAGAATTTATACACATTTTTTGGTAGCTGTTGATGCTTGCTTTATGACTTAGTATGTGGTCAATTTTAGAGAAAGTTCCATGTGGTGCTGAGAAATATGTATATTCCTTTTTGTTTGGGTAGAGGGTTCATTATATATCTATTAAGTCCATTTGAGTCATAACATCTGCTATATCCCTTATTTCTCTGTTCAGTTTCTGTCTGGTTGACCTATCCAAGGGTGAAAGTGGGGTATTGAAGTCTCCCACTATTAGTGTGTCATGTTTGGTTGAGGTTTAAGCTTTAGAAGTGTTTCTTTTACATATGTAGGTGCCCTTGTGTTAGGGGTATAGATATTCAGGATTGAGATTTTGCCTTGATGAATTTTTCCTGAGATGAATAAGTAGTGATATTCCTGGTCTCTTTTTATTGATTTTAGTTTAAAGTCTATTTTGTTAGATATTAGAATGGCTACACCAGCTTGTTTCCTAGGGTCATTTGATTGGAAAGTCTTTTCCCAATCTTTTATTCTGAGCCTGTGTATGCCTTTAAAGTTGAGTTATGTTTCTTGTATGCAGCAGAAGGATGATTTATGTTTTTGTACCTATTGTGTTAGGGTGTATCTTTTCATAGGTGAATTGAGTCCATTGATATTAAGGGATATAATGATCAATGATCAATATTTCCCATCATTTTTGGTAGTAGCTTGTGTTTCCTTTTGGGGGGGTTCTTTTGTGGGCTTATCACTTGTCTGTGGTTACATAGGTGTTTCTGGTTTCCTTAGGTTGGAGATTTCCCTCTAGGGTTCTGGTAGAAACATATTTGTGCTTAGGTAGTCTTTAAATCTTGTTATGTCATGAAATTATTCCATTTATGTTGATTGATAGTTTTGCTGGGTACAGTAGTCTAGGTTGACATTCATGCACTTTTAGTGTTTGTATAATGCCTGACCAGGACCTTCTTGCTTTCATTGTTTCCATTGAATAGTTGGGTGTTATTCTGATGGGTCTGCCTTTAAGGGTGACTTGATCTTTTTCCTTTGTAGTTCTTTTTATTTTATCTTTGTTCTGTAGGTTTAGAGGCTTGATTATTGCAAGCAGACTTTTTTTGTGCCTCTAGTCTATTTGGTGTTCTGTAGGCTTCCTGTATCTTTATAGGCATTTTCTTCTTTAGGTTGGGGTAGTTTTCTTCTATGATTTTGCTGAATATATTTTCTGTGACTTTGAGCTGGTATTCTTTTCCTTCTTTAATTCTAATTATTCTCAGGTTTGTTGCTTTTATGATGTCCCAAATTTCCTGGACATTTTTTGTTATGACTTTTCTGGTTTTAGTGTTTTCTTTAACTGAGATACCAATTCCACTATTGAGTCTTCTACCCCAGAGATTCTTTCTTCCATCTCTTGGATTCTCTTGGTTATGTTTGAATCTGTAGTGCCGGATCATTTTTTCAGATTTTCTGTTTTGTCTCAGTTTGTGCCTTCTTTATTGCTTCTATTTCACTTTTAAATTCTTAGTGAATTTCTTTCACCTGTTTGATTTCTTTTTCTCTGTTTATTTTTTTTTATATTTTCTTTAAAGGCTTTGTTCATCTCTTCTAATTTCTGCTTGTATTTTCTTCTATTTCTTTTTTTCTTCAAGCAGTCATGTTGAGTTTATTGGCAGAATAAGTGAGGGAGGGAAAGAGAGAGAGAGAAAGAAAGAGAAACGGAGGGGGAAGAGGGTTAGAAGAGACAGAGAGCAGAGAAACCTCTTCTGTTTCTTTAAGGGAGTTTTTTATATCCTCTTTTAATGCTTCTATTAGTTTCATAAATCTGTTTTTAAGGTCATTTCCTTGTGTTCCCTCTTCGTTGTTGCATTCAGGTCATGAGACTATAGAACCACTTGGTTCTTCTGGTGGTGTCTTGTTGACCTTTGTATTGTTGTATGTATTCTTGCACTGCCGGCTGCCCATTGTTTCCCCAGTTCACTCTTGGTTAGTTCTTGGTTGGCTGTTAGTGAGTTCTTGGTCTGAGGGCTTTTAATCATCTGTGTGTTCAGAGGGTTGGCTGCTCTAGTGAGGTCACAGTGCTATGATGCCAGTTGTCACCTCTTGACCTCTCTCCTCTCAGCTATGTGCCCATGGACTTGGCTGTTCCCCTGTTGCTATTACACCAGCAGTGTTCTGGGTGGGTAGTGCTCTGCACAGAACTGTAGTGGTCGTTCAGGGCCCGGGTTCAGGTGGCAGAAATCATCTTCTGACCTCTGACCTCTCAGCTGTGCTTTTAGGAACTCCTTGCTTCCTTGCTGCTATTAAGCCAGTTGTGGTCTGTGCAGATTGTGGTCCCCGGCTGAAGAAGCAGAGTCTTTTACCTCTGAGCCGAGTGCCCAGAACCAATGAAATTGTGACTCTTGGGTTGACTGATGCTCATTGTAAGTTGTCACATGACAACAGACTCTTCTACTCAATACTATAAGTACACATTCTAGAATCATGTGCTACCAGAAGAAAAGTAATTCAGAGTCACTGTTTGAAGCAATGAAGTTATTTTATTTCCAAATAAAAACCTAAGAAGACTAATAAAATATTCTCAGGTTGCATCATGAGATCAATCTAAATGTAGCCTAGGAAGAAAGATGATAGAGAAGAATGGTTTGATAGTTTTATATTATGTTGGACGTAAACACAATACATTTCTACTGTGGTAGAACTTAGCTAGATGGATAAATGTTCTTAAAATGATCTATAGATCTATGATTTACTTCTCTGTAGAACATGGAGGTAAAATATAACTAGTGTGTGGGGGCATGCATGTGGTGTGTTTGTGCATCTATGTACATGTGTGCCTGGAGGACAAACTTCAATATTATTCTTCAGGTACTGTTTATCATCTTTTGTTGATAAAGGTGCTATCACTGGTCTGGAACTCAGTACATAGGTGTGGCTATCTAGCCAGTGATCCCCAGGGCTTGCCTGTTTCTGCCTCCCAGTGCTGGGATATATGTGTACACCATCACACCCAGCCTTTTAAAGTGGGTCCTGGGCTTCTAATTCAGAAGAAGATGGTACTGCAGATAAAAACATTTGCCCTACTCTTTCACAGCCTCAGCTTGATCCCTGAAGCTTTCCACAAAAGACAGAACCAACCTGAGAACTACCTTCTGATCTCCATGTGTGCCCTGGGACACACAAGTGTACAGTACACACTGATATGCACATATGCAACATGCACTCACACACATTCAAATAGTTAAAAAAAACTTCACTTAAGAAGAAAATAAAGAAGAGTTAAGGCAAGATTTTATTGGCTTAAAATGAGAAGATGGTGTTGTGGTAGGGACCTTTCCAGACCCACCCTCTTGTTTCCATTCTACATAGGGACAGTATTTGCTTCATGGTGGTGACATTTTCTTGGAAATAAAGACAATGGTTCTAACCTCTGAAGATTGAATCTACTTTGAAAATGTTTTTGACACTAGTCCATCCTTCACTTTCCTAACTTCTTTCCCATTATCTCTCAAGGAAAATAATTATAGAGTAAATAAAAAACAATTTCTACTATGAGAAGAAAGGCCAAGTAATCAGTTAGGAAAGAATGGTCTTAATGAGCTGCTCAGCCTCAGCTGGATTTCCCAATGTAAACCAACAGAAAATGCCCACAGCTTCTGCTAAACTGAGCCAAAAGTTATCTAGTTTGTCTGAAATCTTTAAAAAAGCATGATTACCGAAGCAGAGACTGTGGGAATGTACTGGGGGCGGGGTAGATGATGACAACACTAAGTTCAAGGTCTACTAAGATGCTCTCCAAATGTATTTTAGGTTAAGTAGTGTGCACTTATTGGATCAGTCTACTACTAACAGCAACCAATGGTTTTCAAAACCAGTGGGATGAAAATTTGTTCATCACACTGTGAAGGAATTAAAATCACTAGCTGATGGAGGAACTCTGGTCTCTCCTTTTCTCCTAACCAAGAATCAACATGACAGTGAACTGATATTTACATTGGGTCAATTTTGAATCTCTTGTTTTTCTTTACTCCTTCTCCCAAGGCTGGCTACCTGCCTTCAACTTCCCCACAGCAGGCTTTACATTCTCTGTAACAGGGGAAAATGACCTCTTTATATGTTTCTTTCTTCACCCTGTGAATACTGAAAGAACCTTTTTTGATGTCATAGATAAAGGAGGATATCCAAGATTGACTATTGATGACTATTGACCTCCCACTGCAATCAATGTGTAAGGCAGGTGGGAGAGTCAGCACTGAGTTCATATGAGCAGGACAGCTGTTCCTGTGCCTCATCAGCTGCAGCACTTAAGAGAGTGGCCCCTGCATGTCACCAGGGCAGCCCTGAAGGTACGTTCAGGTGGGAGAGAGCTGTCCCTGAGGACATGAAAGCTGGAGAAGTGGCCCCTCCCCTTGCTCATCACTGTAGGGAGTGGGAGAAGCTGAACTAGCCTGGGATCTCCACTACACAGGGCAGCAATGGGATGTTCAGGGAGAGTCCCAGTAAGGGTCCAGCATTGATGGTATAGCAGAGATCAGCATCCTCAAACCAGACCAATGATTCTTTGTGATGAATGCCTGCATGTAAAAAAGTTCCCCATCTGGAGGAAAACCTTAGTCAGCCTTGATACTGGGGGAAGGACCCACCTTAACTGGATATGCCAGACAGAACTGACTCACCTTGGGACTTCTTACCCTCCTAGAGGAATGGATGGGGGATGTGGCCAGGGGAGGCTGAGGGAGGACTGGGAGAAGAGGGAGAAGGAGGGGGAGGAGAAAAAAGGAGGGGGGAGGAGGACGGGAGGAGGAAGAGGAGCAGTGGTGAGTATGGGGGAAAAAACTATTTAAATTAAAAAAAATGTTACCTGTCTGATATATTGTCAGTATAACCTAACAGTTCTGTTTTGTTTTTGTTTTGTGTGTGTGTGTGTGTGTGTGTGTGTGTGTGTGTGT
Organism: Sigmodon hispidus; assembly: GCA_004025045.1. Classification (NCBI taxonomy): domain Eukaryota; kingdom Metazoa; phylum Chordata; class Mammalia; order Rodentia; family Cricetidae; genus Sigmodon; species Sigmodon hispidus. The sequence goes on along the minus strand of PVIH01002152.1, from coordinate 158,122 downwards.
GTGTGTGTGTGTTATTTAAGACAGAAAACTCAATGTGTCCAGAAGTCCTTCCTTAGCTATGGATGAAAACACCTACTGCTAACATCCCTTTCAGCCTTGTATATTATTCAAGAGAATTTTGACCCACAGCCTAGATCATTTCTTTTAGGCAAATGATCATTAAGGGTTAATGACCTTATATCTTCCTGAGGCCAAGACTTATTTTTAATCAGTCAGCAGCCCCCACCCCAATCCCCAGTCCTGAAGCCCACAATTATTATTTAATTTAAACAATCTACCATGCTTGCAGAAAATTCTTACTACTCTCCGTAAAAATAACGAGCACATTTCAGTGAATGCAATTAGCTGTTTACAAATCAGCTGCTTCTTGGAAATCCCAGGAACAGTGTCTCCCTTCTATAGAATTTGCAAACAGTGTCCTAAGAGCTCAGAGTACACTATCCTTCCTCCAGGGGCTGACACACATGTGTGTTTGGGGTTCAATATTTTAAAATTAGCAACCAAGGCAAGTTGTTGCTTGCAGGTAAACAAGACAACAGGCTTGTCTACTGTCCGATGATGGTCTGACTTGTGCTTATTCAAGCAATTTGACAATAAATTGGAATTTTTAAAATCAATAACAACAAGTACAGCATGGATTTTTCCAAAGTTTTGCTTTGCAAATATTTCCTGCTACACAAACTTTGTTACATTTCTTCACTCTCTTGCTAATCCTCTGATTAGACAGACTGAACTTAGAAAGAGCCAAGGAAAAGTCACAATGCCCGCCAAAGGCAAACAGACTGTGAATGTCTTTCAAAATTGTGCTTTTTTTTCAATAGCCTTCATTTTTGTTTTCTGACAAAAATAAATGATGCAGACTAACAAGCCACTTATTGATCCTCTTTGGCATCATCAAAAGCATTTTAAAAGCCAATTAGTGAAAATACAGAGAAAAGGCCATTTTATCACCACACTCAACATCACAACCAGTACATCATATATAGATTCAATTTCCCCTTGGTTTTCATTATAAAAAAATAGAAAGGAGCATACCTCCATAATAAAACAGGTAGGTGTTTGCATGCATGGATAATCTCTCCTGTATTCATCCTTAAGACAAACAGAACCAGCACATGGAGCCACGTGCGTTCTTTCTTCACCATGTGTTTAGATGAATCAGAGACCACGCTGGTAAGTGTTGCTGACTGATAATCCCCAGGATAATTTTAGCCATCGACTTTAATTGATTTTTAAAAACTGCTTTTGAAATAACTGTTTCAGAAGATGTAATCCATAAAAGATTGAAGATTTGCTTTTAGTTTTTTTCTTCTTTTCATCTCTGGTCCTGTTGGTGATAAGCTGGAGAACAGAAAAAAGAGACAAAGCCAAAGGCACAGAAGATCACAGGGCTGAATATACAGCTTTAGAAAGGAAAACACTTCTATTGACAGTGTCCTTGGCTTTACAGAAGCTTCTCAGTTTCATGAGGTCCCACTTACTGATTGTTGTTCTTAGTGTTATATTTAGGAAGGGGTCGCCTGTGCCAATTTGTTGGAGGGAATTTCCCACTTTCTTTTCTATCAAGTTTAAAGTGCCTGGGTTTATGTTGAGGTCTTTGATCCACTTGGATTTGAGTTTTGTGCAGGGTGTCAGGCTTGGATCTATTTGCATTTTTCTACACACTACCAGCCAGCTATGCCAACACCATTTGTTAAAGATACTATCTTTTTTCCATTGAATAATTTGGGTCTCTTTGTCGAAGATCAGGTGTTCATAGGTTTTTGGGTTACTACCCAGATCCTCAATTCAAATCCATTGATCCACAAGTCTGCTTTTATGTCAGTACCAGACTGTTTTTATTATTGTAGATCTATAGTATAACTTGAAGTCATGGATGGTGATGCCCCCTGAGGTTCTTTTGTTGAGCAAGATTGTTTTGGCAATCCTGGCTTTCCTGTTATTCCAAATGAAGTTGAGTGTTATTCTTTCAAGGTCTGTAAAAAATTGTGCTGGGATTTTGATGAGCAGTACATTGAATGTGTAGATTGCTTTTGGTAGAATTGCCATTTTTACTATGTTGATTTTACCTATCCAGGAACATGGGAGAGCTTTCCATTTTCTGATATCCTCTTTAATTTCTTTCTTCAGTAACTTAAAATTTTTGTCAAATAGATCTGTTACTTCTTTGATTATAGTTACTCCAAGGTATTTAATGCTATTTACAGCTATTGTAAAGGGTGATGTTTCCTTTATTTCTTTTTCAGCCCTTCTATCTTTAGTGTATAGAAGGGCTACTGATTTCTTTGAGTTAATCTTATATCCTGCTACATTGCTGAAGGTGTTTATCAGCCTTAGGAGTTCCCTGGTAGAATTCTGTGGGTCACTTATGTATACAATCATATTATCTGCAAATAGAGATAGTTTCACTTCTTCGTTTCCAATTTGTATCCCCTTAATCTCCTTTTGTTCTCTTACTGCTTTAGCTAAAACTTCGAGAACTATATTGAATAGATAAGGGGAGAGCAGACATCCTTGTCTAGTTCCTGATTTTAGTGGGATTTTAGTTTGGTGTTGGCTGTTGGCTTCTTGTAAATCACCTTTGTTATATTTAGGTATTTTCCCTGTATTCCTCATCTTTCCAGGGCTTTTATCATAAAGGAGTGTTGGATTTTGTTAAGGCTTTCTCAGCATCTAAGGATTTGATCATGTGTTTCTTTTTCCTCAAAACGACAGCCTACAGAATGGGAAAAGATTTTTCACCAACCCTACAAGTGATAGAAGACTGATCTCTAAAGTATATAAAGAACTCAAGAATATAGAGACCAAAACCTTGAATAACCCAATCAAAAAATTGGGTTCAGAAGAATTATAAATGGCTGAAAGGCACTTAAAAAAGTGTTCAACTTCTTTAGCCATCAGAAAAATGCAAATTAAAACAACTTTGAGATACCACCTGACACCTGTTAGATTGGCTTAGATAAAAGGCACAGATGACAGCCTATGCTGGAGAGGTTGTGGAGCAAGGGGAATACTCCTCCATTGTCGGTGGGTGTGTAAGCTTGTTCAGCCAGTCCAGAATGCAGTCTGGCCATTTCTCAGAAAACTGGGAATCAATCTCCCCAAGGATCCAGCAATACCACTTCTGGGTGTATACCCTAAAGACACACATTTGCACTCCAAAGGCGTTAGCTCAGCTATGTTCATAGCAGCATTATTTGTAATAGCAAGAACCTGGAAGCAACCTAGATGCCCCTCAACTGAAGAGTAGATTAACAAACTGTGGTACATCTACACAATGGAGTACTACTCAGCAGTAAGAAAAAATGATATCCTAAAATTTGTAGGCAAATGGATTGATTTGGAGAATATCCTCCTGAGCAAGGTATCTCAAACTCAGAAAGATAAGCAGGGGATGTACTCACTCATTAGTGGACTCTAAACAAAAAAGCAAAAAGCAAAACATGTCTAAGCTGCAAAGCACAACTCCTGAACATCTTTGGGTCTGAAACACCTTGGAGTGGCACCTTGAATCCCACTCCCTCTAGAGGAATACCTGACTCACTCTTGATGTTGGGATGAAGAAACTGGATCTTCCAGGAGTGGATGCTGAACTGAGCAATGTTGGGACTTTGGGACCTCCTGCCCATGCTGGGGAGGAGATGGGGAGATGTGGAGAAGAGAGAGTGACTGGAAGGGGTGGTAGGAGGAAGGGACCTTGAATAAGGATATACATGGATAGAAAATGTGACTTTATTCATAATAAAAAAAAAGAAAGAGGGTGAAAAAAAGAACATAAAAACAACCTAGATACCACTCACCTGAGGAATGGATTAACAAGCTGTGGTACATCTACACAATGGAATACTACTCAGCAGTAAGAAACAATGATATTCTAAAATCTGCAGGCAAATGGATAGATATGGAGAATGTCCTCCTGAGCCAGGTTTCAAAATCCAAGAAAGATAAGCAGGGGATGTTTTTACTCATTAGTGAGTTTTAAACAGAAAGCAAAGCATGTCCAAGCTGCAAACCACAAACACTGAACAGCTTGGGATCTGAAGCCCCTTGAACTGGCACTTTAGAGCCCAGTCCCTCCAGAGAAACACTTGAGCCAGTCTTGATGTGGGGATGAGGAAAGTGGATTTGCCTGGAGTGGATGCTGAGCTAAGCCACCTTGGGACCTTGGGACCTCCTGTCCTTGCTGGGGAGGAGATAAGGAGATGGGGAAAAGAGTGACTTGTAGGGGCGGGAGGGGAAGGGCATTTGAACAAGGGGATGCATGGATAAAAATGAGACTTTATTAATAATAAAAAATGAGAAAAAGAAAGAAAAACAGCTACTCCATTAAATAATTACTCAATATGTTTTTAATTAAGTTCATAAAAATTGTGTGTGTGTGTGTGTGTGTGTGTGTGTGCGCGCGCGCACACACGCGCGCTGTAAGATACTAAGACTTGAACCAAGAGCTTTGTGCACACAGGGTAAGTCCTCTATCACTGAGCGAAACCCTTAGCCCACATATATATTCTTTTTGTTATGATTCTATTTGAGAGCCTGTGATAATAAAGTTCAGGACTATCTCCACCTAGCACAATACAATGAAATAAAAACATAGTTGATGTTCTAAAAAGTTGTGGTGTCTCCTTAAATGTCACCCTCTGGAAAACCCTCTTATACATTGTGCTGGGGTATGGTGTTCTTTAACTTGTTTCATTGGAAAAGGCAGAAATTTTTTTCTCTAAGCATGAATATATTCATACACATATATTCAAATATACAGGTTTACATAAGAAATCCATCCCAAGCCCACTAGAAAAACTTGGTACATTGTGAAATGAAGCATAATAGTATAATGTAAAAAATATGTGGAGCTGATAAAATAAAGTCACCCAGCTTGTGACACACAAGCTGAGGTACTGTATCAGACTTTCATTTTTTTTTCTGAGCAGGATTTTCCAGCTCTTTCCTTTAAAACACAAGCAGAGCCCACTCATCAGAACCAGATGCCAGGAGCTTTCTGTTCAGTTATCAATACCGAGTTTGAAAGATCCAAAACATTTGTTTGGGAGCTTTGACTATGCCTGCATTCAGGCCACATTCACCTGACATGAGCCAAAGTCTGTAAATGCCTTTGAAACCTAAAGGAAGGCAAGGTCATTTTGATCACAATTTTCTCTTTAACTCTTTTAAGTTGAAAAATTATTTGTTAAAAAAATTCAAATGCTTAGGGAGCATACAAACTTTCTGGCTGAGTGTTTTCAAACTGCAGGCATTTGGGTGAAACGCCTTTCACACTCTGCCCAGCCTCCACTGGCTGCTGACTCTGTTTGATGTAGTGCAGCCAGTGGTCAAGAGCACCATGGCTGCCCATCTCCAACCATCTGCAGTGGATGAGGCACCCCCAAAATCACCTGCCCGCAGATAGGATCAACATGTTTCTGGTAATGGATTCATGTCAAATGTCCACATGCTTATGAGAAAAACACAGGGCTTTCAGTTCCTTCACTGTGCTTCTCTTGGGCATCCAAATATTCTGTGTGCCATTTTCTCCAACTCTGTTTAAGTATTCTATATAAATTGCATTTAATTCTCATGGCAATAATATACAAAATTTATATAGTTGATTTAAGGCATCTACAATTAACAACAATAATTGTAAGTTCAGAGAATTAGTAACTAAGTTTAAAACCACATTTGACTCCAAGAATTCACAAATTAAAATATAATTTATCAAAATAGCAATTATATATTAATTTTTAGTTCAATATATGAAAGCAGGTAACATAATTAAGTGTTCTATGTATAGTAAATAGGAATGTCTATTATTACTTGGACTCCAAAGCTACATGGAATTTTAATAATATAAATAAGTACTATGTGAAGTGGAGATAATGCACATAAATAAATAAATAAATACTTAAATAAGCAAATACTTAAATGGCATGTGAATGTCTAATGAAGAAAATAGAGAATACTATGAATTGTTTCTCTTTGTAGATGGTATTATGGCTTGGTATATATGTATACTTGACTGGACCATGAGGTGCTCAAATATTTGCCCAGACATCGCTCTTGATATATTCATTATGGTGTTTTATCATGAGATTAGCTTTGAATTAGCTGACTGAATAACACAGAGGGCTCTTCCCAGACATTAAGGGTGCACACTGGAATTCTAAACTGCCCCATGGTTCAAAGGATAAAGCATCAGGATTAAAGAAAATATTTTGAACTTAAGTAAAATGAAAACATAGTATGATAATATTTGTTTTAACATTTAAGACAATGGCAATGTTTAAAAGAAAAAACACAAGTTTTAAATATTCATGTTAGAAATAATGCATGCCTAAAATGAAGTATTCTTAGATTTTCACCTTACAATGGAAAAAAAGGTGCAAATTAAAGTCAGGGATTAGGGCACGAGGGAGTCAGAGAGAGAATCAGCAAGGTAGATACTGCATTCATAATGGAAAGTAACGGGACCCAGTTCCCTGAAACCAGCATTAGAAAATTAAAATGGAACATAAATTATAGCACAGAATTACTATATACCAAATAATGTTTGAAGTTAGATTTAAAAACAAACATATTCCTTGAAATAATAATGCTTCTAAAGGTGGCCATAGAAAAAACAAAAACACTAGAATCATTATTCTCTCTTTCTCTCTCTCTCTGCCTGCCATGTACGTGTACACATGTATGTGTATGTGCACATGTAGAAGCCAGAGGTAGATGTGAGTTCCTTTCCACTGTTGTTTTCCACATTATTTTAGAGATAGGCTCTCTCTGAGGTTCACAGATTCACCCAGCTTGGCTGAAAAACAAGCCCCAGTAATCCTGCTTCCACTCTCAGAACTGGAACTCAAGGAGCATGGTACCTCATTAAACCTTTCTTGTGAGTGCTGAAGATCTGGACTCAGGCCCTTATTTTTAGCATCAAGCATTTTACCAGCTGAACCACCCTTAGCTTTATCCTTTGAAGCTTCATACCTTAGAGCTGTAATTAAACATCTCCCTTCAGAGACTCTAAAATCTCAAATTGCTTCAACTGGTGAATTATTTCAATTTAGTTAAGGAGAGTGCCAGCATTACACAAACTATCTTTAAAAGTAGAAAATAGAGAAATATTTGTCAATTTATTTTTATTAAAATTGATACCCAAACCAGACTGTCATTAGAAAAAAATCAATCATTAATATCTTTTATGAAGCTAGTTATAATACAAGAAATCAACAAATTAAGGTCAAAATATGCAATAATAATAATAAATCACTATAGTATGCAATAGTGTTAAAATGTAAAACTTTGTGAGACAAAAGCCAAGAAATGGCACATGTTAACATTAACAGATTGAAGGGAAAAATATGATCATGATACAGAAAATCCGCTATCAAAACCCAGCATGATTTATGATAAAAATTTTCAAATCAGGGACATAGAAGCAAACTCCTAACATGCAAAGGATGTTTGTGAAGTTCTGCCAATCATTATGCTATTCAGTAGTGCAAGAACATCTACCTTCTCTGCACATGGTAAGCAGTGTTATAATGTATCGTGGCTGGCCGGGAGGCTATCAAAACCAGTGAGGCCCACCAACAGGTAAGCAGTAAGAATGGTCTAGAAATAAATAGCTCTTGGCTTGAATGTGAAATGTTCCTCATAAGCTCATTTTGAATGCTTGTTTTCTGGCTGGTGGCATGATTGTACGAAGCAGTGTTTTCTTTAGTAGGTGGACTTCACTATAAGATTCAGGTCACTAAGGACCCATGGACCTTTACAGGTTATGGTTCTGTCCCTTTTCTGTAGCCTTGTGCTTTTGAGTCAGCCGGGATGTAAATGGTTCTTGTCACAGATTGTCCTCTCCAACTGTGGGCCACAATAAATACTGCCTTACATAGTCTCCCTCAGTGTTTTGGCCACAGCTATGAAAACATAACTAAACCAAAAAGGCAAAGTCCTTACCTAGCCTTTCTATCGTCAAAAAAAAAAAAAAAAAAAAAAAAAAAAAAAAAAAAAAAAAAAAAAAAAAAAAAAAAAAAAAAAAAAAAAAAAAAAAATCACACCACAAACTTATTTTCTTTGTAGTTTTACCTTTTGTGTTCCCCTTCAAAACTCAGAACGTACTTCTATCTCTGGGGCTAGCTATGAAAGAATAAATTTCCTTTCTGTTTGGAATCTGTGTCTTATGATTAGCTTCAGATTGCAGCTGCTCTTCTCTAATTCACCAGAATAAACATCAGGCTTCTGGTGGTCTATGAAGTGATGGCTAGGCCTCCTGAGGCCTTATTCCTTCATAGTGTTACTTCACAATTTGTCAGTCTGAAGAGGAGAATGTGTACACACGTACCTCATCTGACTGTGCAATAAAAATCAGAAACATTCAATTGAAGTCCTCCCGAGACCCTGTTTTCACTCTTTCTGCTGAAAGCCTGCCTGAGAACAAATGTAAGTAAGTCTGCTGGGGTTAAGAGACCATGAGATGAGCACCAAGATAATTTAACCTGCAGCCAGCTCATAGCTGATCCAAGATTCCCGTATCAGCTCCAGTGGTCAGCTGAGCACAGATGAGGCACTTTCAGGTTCTTTCCAGGCTACTGTCTAGCACATATATATGTTGACCTATCCCAGATAAAAATGAATGATCCCAGTTCCTTTGGATGAAAAGTTACGGACCTATCACCCCATTAATTCAGTGTATGACTGAGCCAAACTATTTGAAAAGATCTTTTACATTTTCTTTACTATGACTAATCAGTGTGCTCTTAAGCAACTGTCTGGAACTCATTGGTTGGAGAATGCTGAGCAGAGTGTTTTCTGCATGCCCTACTGGGCTGGACCTTTGGCAATACAGCCAACACAACTGCAAAAGACTTCAATATTAAGTATCCTAGGAGAGGGGCTGGAGAGATGGCTCAGCGGTTGGGAGCACCGTCTGCTCTTCCACAGGACCTGGGTTCGATTCCCAGCACCCACATGGCAGCTAACAACTGTCTGTAGTTCCAGTTCCAGGCAAAACACCAAGGCAAATAAATGAATAATAAATAAATAAAGTTTAAAAAAAAAAAAAGTATCCTAGGAGAGTAAGTGGGCAAGACTATTTGTAAAGAGTGGACATGGACTCTTTTCAAAAGTATATGTGTGGGGGGCGCATGTCAATTGAGATTCTCTTCTGTGAGTATAGCACCATTTCTTTGAGCCAGTCAGCCCTGAGGTTTTTAGAACAAACACCTTCAGATTCCACAACAAAAATTCCCCATCAGACACTCGCGGACAGACATGGATCAAGCAAGAGTACCTCCTCACTGCTCAATTTCTTCATCAAAGAAAAAAGAAGTAGCTCTTCTTCACCTATATCTACCTTAGAAGCTTCTATGAAACCCACACAAAACTTATCTTTCTTTAGGATAAGCACTATAGGAAAACTCTGAAGATAACATCAAGCATCTGGTGATGTTATTCCCAACTTTCTAAGGCTTTCTTCACAGGAGTAACGCATGCTAAGAGAAAGTAGTGTAGCCAGGGTTTTTCCTCATTAGCATTAATGCTCACAGGAAGGGATTTTGACCTCTCTGTCCTTACAAGCACGCGGGTATCATTTCTCTTTTCCTATTCATACAGTTGTATACACAAGAAAACCAGGGCCTCATTTCTGCTTTTGCTTTTTCTCCTTATGGGACTTTGCCAATGTTCTCAATTTAATTTAAGGCATAAGTGCAATGGGCTGACTTTGGCTTAACTTGAAAGTCACATATTTATAAGGATAAAAGAAAAATGCCGTGTGGATTCTGAGCACCCACAACCTATTCTGTTTCAGTTGACAGCTCTATTTTCTTCAAACACACTTTAAATTCTTGTTATGTATCTTTGTGAATGGGAAGTGAAGAATTTGAGGCAACATTAAACAGATGGCGGAAGTGAGGAGCTCTAAATAGCCCATAGCCTATGCTGGTAGACCTGTTTGGTATTCTTTTCACGAGGATGAGGCATGTCAGCTATGGAAATAGAATACTGGCACTAAAAATCCATGGACTGGTAAGTATCAAAAACTTCTAGTTTGCTTTTATTCCCCACTGATATTCTTTCTAGAAGGTTCTGAGAATCTCACTTCTATAAGAGTCTAGACTTCCAAGTATGTTGGCAACTTTGGCCAGCACTTGAGTCCTGGCTGCTGTGGAATCCATCTTTCTTTGAAGGTCACTCCAAGACTTGAGCAAATGAAATGGTCTATATGTGCATCTGTTTCGCTTCTCAGGTTCTACTAGACTCCCTCATGAAGACCTTGCCAGTAATAATCTCTGTTAGATGAAAAGGAAGAGTGAGTAACAGGGTATATTAGACAGACTTAATATTTTAAAGTCTAAAGAAAGCATGACTTGCTGTAGAACTCATTTAAATAACCATTTCATTGCATAGGTGATCACACTCAAGTATTTTCTTACAAGATGGAGCAATCCTGTCTGATGGTTCTGAACATGATAGTAGGCCACAATGTGATTTCATACAAAAAGGAAGCACAAGGAGGCTGCACCCATGGGTCCTGATTGCAGTGGTGCCTCTTTGGACTGTTCCTGTACCACTTTGAGGGGCTTTATTTAGTCCAGTCAGTACATGCTAAAATGATAGTGGCCTCTGGAATGCATGAATTATATCAAGCTCAGCAGACCTGATACTTGAAGAAGGTCAAGGGGAAATCAAAATATTTGCTAGACTCCAGAAGCTCTGTGTTTCTGAAGGCATACTGGAGGGATTGCCTGTGTGGGGATCACAGAAGGTCTTTTGTAAGAGGCAACTTTCCAGAGTGTTAGAATCAGAATCTTGGAGGTCAGACACCACAAAAAATTCTTTGAATTACTTGAGAGATGGAATATGAGGACTGAGTTCAAATCTCCAGTACTCACAATCAAAGCTGGGCATGATGGCATGGCCATCATCCTAGCACTGGGGAGGTAGAGGAAGGAATAGCCCTGGGGCATCCAGTAGAGCTGAATAGATGTGCTCTAGGCTCATGACATGAAGTTCACAAACTAAGACTGAGAATAATTGTGGAAACATACTCCATGTTGACCCTATACTCCACATACATTCATACACATATGTACACAGACCTGCACTCGAGTACACACTCACGAACGTCCCTTGAGTCAGTTCACATACATAAGTATTTGAGACCACTGGAATAGAGGAGACTGACAGAAAGCTGCCAAGAACTGACGAGTTAACAGACAGATTCAGAGGTAAGGCATGCAGTTTGGTCCAAGGATGGAACTAAAACTACAGGGCGTCACATTTCAGAGTCACCAACCCTTGAAACCATAAGTGACTTTTCATCAGAGGCTGTTTTCTTTTCTTTTCCATATCCTCATTTCCTGACAAGTGCATTCAGTTCACAGATGCTGTGTAAATATTTGTGGAATGGGTGAATGAATAATTCTTATTAAAGGCTCATTTATTCTGATTTGATGGAGCAGTAATTGGTTTTATCTGTTAACCCTTTGCAGCTTAGCATTTCTTTCAGAACTGAGCAACTACCAACTACCTACCTACCTAACCAACTAACTAACCAACCAACCATCTAACTTCTCTGTCTTTGCTTCTCCCTCTCTTTGCAAAATATCATTATCATGATTAACATAGGGCAGAGTGGATTTAGCTTGCTTCTACTTTGTATGTCTCGTTGGTGGTACCACTGCTTGCAAGGTGAGTAAAAGTGATGGAGCTCTGGCTTCTAGCATGAGGTTAAGTCTGAAAGGTGACCACCAGTGACCCTGTCTCCTTTCCCTACACCTGTCCAGCTGTGACATAATTAACACTTCCTTTCATGAAACGGTGTCTGGAGAGTTTGCTGATAAATAACTACCTGAGGATTCAAAGACTGAACTTCAGCTAGATGAGGAAAACATGTCCCCATTGGCACTTTGGAGCCCTAACCTGCCAAAGCTTGACCCTTGGTGTCACCCAAAAGATCCATCAAGCTATTTCCTTTAACCAGGGACCCAGGGCAAACTAAAGTGTGAGGAAGTGTATGTGGAAAGGTATACGGAAGCATGTACAGGAAAGAAAGTCTAAATTCTGCCAAAGAACAGAGAGCAAGTAATAGGAACACTTGTGCTGTGTAAGGGCTTTTCAGAACTTCGCACAGCGTTAATCTTCAACTATTTACTTACTTTACTGTTTGCTAATTCTATTTTATTTTGCAATAAACCCTTTCAGCAGCAGTATGTTGAAGAAAACTCAACTGTACATTACAGGAGAGTTTAAGTTTTCATTGCAGTTCACAAAATATTGGTTGTCATTTATCACAGAAGGGCCAGAGTGACATCACTAACCACATGAAAACCAAAAGACACAAATCTCTAGAAAAACATTTATGTTTAATTAGGCCAGACTTTATGAAATGCCATTTTGTGGGTGAAAAAGCAAAGAATTTTATACATTACATAATTTAACAACACTTCATAAGTAACTCCTACTGTAAGATGCTAATTATTATAATCTGTGGCAGAGTCTGCGTTTATCCTTTTCATCTGACTTCTTTGACTCAAATATCTGTTACTGTAGACTGATTTCTTCCATTTTTCATCTGAATATTACTTTTATACTGTAGTAAATGTTAATGTTGAAGTCTACAGAGAAGGCTCAGCAGTTAAGAGTGCTTACTGCTCTTCTAGAGGATTTGGGTTCAGTTTGAAGCATCCATATGGTGGCTCATAATGGACTGTAACTCCAGTCCAGGGAATCTCACGCCCTCTTCTGGCTTCCATGAGCATTGCACTGATGTAATGAACACACATACATGCAGACAAACACTCATACACATAAAATAAAAATAAATCTTTAAAAAATGATGCTGAGGAGCTGGAGAGATGGTTCAGAGGTTAAGAGCACTAACTGTTCTTCCAGGGGTCCTGGGTTCAATTCCGGCAACCACATGGTGGCTTACAACCATCTGTGATGATATCTGGTAGCCTCTTCTGTATATATAATAAATAAACAAATATTTTTAAAAAGATGCTGAATTCATTAATGGTAGATCTTTACATTATTTTAATGGCACCAGTTTTACATCAGATGCTTCAACTGAAAAAGCAGTTCAGTGTACCACATCTCCAATAGCACAGATGCACCAAAAAGGCAATATCAAAATGTATCTGGGAAAAGCAGATCACTGTTTAAAGCAATATTCTTTTGTATTTAAAATAAAAACTGTTAGGTAGAAATGTTCTTAGAACTAGTTCTTCCATAGAGACAATTCATAATTCCCTCCAAACATAATGAGACATTCTGTAGTAGAGAGACAATGCAAGTTTCTAACCTATGCCCATATTTACATATGCATAGAGTAATAATGCTTAATAGTGTGATAATAAAGCCCATGTTGAGCAAAATAAATAATTTTAGTTGTTAAAATTACATTTATGTATTTTGAGTCTGAAAAATTTTATCACTATTATTTTTAATAATTTATTTTAATTTACTGTGCATTAATGTTTTGCCTGCATGTATGTCTGTGTAAGGGTGTTAGATCCCCTGAAACTGGAGTTACAAGTAGTTATCAGCTTCCATATAGGTGCTGGGAATTGAACCCATGTCTTCTGGAAGAGCAGTCTGCATTCTTAACCAAATGTCTCCAGCCCCCTTGTTATTTTATTTTTAAAATTATTTTATTTTTGATATTACAATTACAGCATTTTCCCTTTTCTTTCTGTCCTTTCAAACTCTCCCATATACCACTCTTTGCTTTTTTTCATACTTATGACCTCTTTTTCATAAATTTTGTTACATGCGTATACATATGTATATTCCCAAGCATAACCTGCTCAGTTGGTTTGTGTATTTGTGCAGGTGTGCATGTGCCAAAGCACAGTGTGGTCAGGGCACAACTTACAGGAGTCAGCATTCTCTTTGTACTACATGGATCCCTGAGTATCAGACTAAGACCAATAGGCTTGGTGTCAAGGGCCTTATACTACTGAGCCTACTAGTCCTAATTTCACATAGAAACATATATTTCCTCTTTGCTATTCATCCACAATCAGCACTAGAAACAACTGAAGAAACACGTTTTAAATAAATGATCTAAATATACTTACCAAAGAGGACATTTTTAGAAAATTCTCTAAACTTTGTATTGGTTTTTAATCAGTTAAAAATTTAATAATTATTTTAAGTCTTTTTTATTTATTATTTGGTAATTTTACATCATGCACACCATCAAACTGAGTCACCAGTCCTCTCAGATTCATACTGACTCTTATATTGGTGGTTGTGAGCCATCTCTCCAGCCCCAGACTCACTCTTATGAACTCCCCATTTACAAAAAAAGTCCACTCATGATGCTCATTTACTTACTGGAGCATAATTAAATTCCCCGAGGCCAGACCCTTAAAGAAAACAAGTCGTTTCTCACCCACATCCCTGCCAGAGGCCATCAATGCAAAACTAAGGCACTGTGTCATTTAGGTGTGTTCTAGCCTTGAGCTCTTGTATACAATTACATCTTTCTTTTTTAAGTCCACTAATGAGTGTGTACATCCCCTGCTTCTCTTTCTGGGTTTGTGATACCACACTCAGAAAGATATTCTTCACATTCATCTATTTGCCTGAAATTTTTAAGATATAAGTTTTTCTTACTTCATTGTGTAGATGTACCACAGTTTGTTAATCTATTCTTCAGTTGCGGGGCATCTAGGTTGTTTCCAGGTTCTTGCTATTGCGAATAATGCTATGAACATGGTGAAGCTAATGATTTTGTGGTGGGAATGTGCATCTTTAGGGTATATGCCTAAAAGTAGTATTGCTGGATCCTTGGGGAGATTGATTCCCAGTTTTCTGAGAAACCACCATACTGCATTCCAGAGTGTCTGAACAAGCTTACCCTCCCACCAACAATGGAGGAGTGTTCCCCTCACTCTGCATCCTCTCCAGCATAGGCTGTCATCTGTGTTTTTAATCTTAGCCATTCTGACAGATGTTAGGTTGTATCTCAAAGTTGTTTTGATTTGCTTTTCTCTGGTGGCTAAGGATGCTGAGCACTTTTTCATGTGCCTTTCAGTCATTTGTAATTCTACTGAGAATTCCCTTTTTAGTTCTGAACCCCATTTTTCAATTGGGTTATTAAGGGTTTGGGGCTCTAGTTTCTTGAGTTCTCTATATATTTTAGAGATGAATCCTCTGTCACTTGTAGGGTTGGTAAAAATCTTTTCAATTTTGTAGGCTGTTATTTTGTGTTATTGACTGTGTCCTTGGCCTTACAGAAGCTTCTTAGTTTCAGGAGATTATTTGGGAGACTTTTAATGACAGCTTCAATTTCCTTTAGGGTTATAGGTCTGTTTAGGTCTTTAATCTGATCTTGATTTAATGTTGGTAAATGATACCTGTCCAGAAAGCTGTCTATTTCTTCTAGGTTTTCCATTTTTGTGGAGTATAGATTTTCACAGTATGACCTGATATTCCTGGGGGTCTGTTTCTATGTCACCCATAATTTGTTAATTATGATTTTGTTAATTTGGATACTCTCTGCTTTTGGTTAGTTTAGATAAGAGTTTATCTATATTGTTGACTTTCTCAAAGAATCAACTCTTGGATTAATTGACTCATTTTATTGTTCTTTTTGTTTCAGTTGTGTTGATTTCAGCTCTAAGTTTGATTATTTCCTGCTGTCTACTCCTTCTAGGTGAGTTTGCTTCTAATTGTTCTAGGGCTTTCAGCTTTGCTAATAGTTGTCTTGTATGGGATTTCTCTAGTCTTCACGTAGGCATCTAGTGCTATAAATTTTCCTCTTAAGGCTGCTTTCACTGTGGCTCCTAAGTTTGGATATGTCGTGCATTCATTTTCATTAAATTCTAAGACTTTGATGTCTTAATTTCTTCCTTGACCCAGAGGTGGTTCAGTTGAGTAATGTTTAGTTTCTATGAGTTAGTAGGCTTTCTGTGATTCTTGATGTTGCTGAACTCTAACTTTAGACCAAGGTAATCTGAAATGGTACAAGGAATTATACCCATTTTTATGGTACCTGTTGATATTTGCTATATGACCTAGTCAGTGGTCAATTTTAGAGAAAGTTCCATGGGATGGTGAGAAATATGTATATTCCTTTTTGTTTAGGTGGAAGGTTCAGTATATGACCTCTTAGTAGAGAATTACTACTACTAAGTCCATTTGGGTCATAACTTCTGTTGATCCCTTATCTGTCTGGTTGCCCTATCCAAGGGTGAAAGTGGGATATTGAAGTCTCCCACTATTAGTGTCATGTTTGACATGAGGTTTAAGCTTTAGTAGTGTTTATTTTATATATACAGGTGCCCTTGTGTTGGGGGCATAGATATTCAGGATTGAAACTTTGTCTTGGTGGATTTTTCCTGAGATGAATAAGTAGTGATATTCCTGGTCTCTTTTTATTGATTTTAGTTTAAAGTCTATTTTGTAAGATATTAGAATGGCTAAACCATCTTGTTTCCTAGGGCCATTTGATTGGAAGTCTTTTCCCAACCCTTTACTTTGAGCCTGTGCCTGTCTTTGAAGTTGAGGTATATTTCTTGTATGCAGCAGAAGGATGGTTTCCGTTTTTGTATTCATCATGCTAGGGTGTGTCTTTCATAGGTGAATTGAGTCCATTGATATTAAGGGATATTAATGACTAATGATTGATATTTTGTGTTATTTTTGATAGTAGCTTGTATTTTTTGGGGGTGGTGGTTCTTCTGTGGGCTTATCAATTGTTTATGATTACATGGGTGTTTTTGGTTTCCTTAGGTTGGAGATTTCCTTCTAGGGATTTTTGTATAGCCAAATTTGTGGTTAGGTATTGTTTAAATCTGGTTATGTCATGAAATATCTTGTTTACTCCATCTATTTTGATGGATAGTTTTGCTGGGTATAGTAGTCTAGGTTGCCAGCCATGCTCTTTTAGTGTCTGTATAATGTCTGACCAGGACCTTCTTGCTTTCATTGTTTTCATTGAATAGTCAGATGTTATTCTAATAGGTCTGCCTTTATAGGTGTTTTGGCCTTTTTCTTTTGCAACTCTTAGTATTTTTTCTTTTTCTGTATGTTTAGTGGCTTGATTATTATGTGGTGAGCAGACTTTTTTCTAGTCTATTTGGTGTTCTGTAGGTTTCCTGTATCTTTATAGGCATTTCCTTCATTAGGTTGGGCAAGTTTTCTTCTATAATTTTGTTGAATATATCTTCTGTGCCTTTGAGCTGGTATTCTTCTCCTTCTTCAATTCTATTTATTCTCAGGTTTGGCCTTTTCATGGTGTCTCAAATTTCCTGAACATTTTGTGTTATAACTTTTTTTGGTTTTAGTGGTTTCTTTATGTGGTGGAATGTACTCTGTATGCTGTAAATAAAGGTGCTGTTTTGGCCTATGCACAGCACAGTAGAAGTGGGTGGAGAAACAGAGGACAGACAGGTAGAAGGAGGGTGGAGTTAGTCAGTCTCCATCTGACCCTGAGGAAGAAGCATGTAAGGAAAACTGGTGAGCCACGGGCTGGGCCACGTGGCAGACAGATTTATAGAAATGGGTTGATATAAGATGAAAGAGCTAGCTAGTAATGTGCTTAAGACATGGGCCAAACAGCATGAAGTTAATATAAGTGTCTGATTAATTTCTTTGGGGGACAAAAGCTGCCGCTGGCCAGGTTCCAAACCTCCGGCCCCAAATGAGCTGGAAAACATTCTACAACATCTTTAACTCATGTATCTATTACTACTATTGAGTCTTTCACCCAATAAATTCTCTCTTCCATCTCTTGATTCTGTTGGTTGTGCTTGAATCTGTGGTTCCAGGTCTTTTTTCAGATTTTCTGTTTCCAGCTTTGTCTTGGTTTGTGCCTTTTTTATTGCTTCTATTTCAAGTTTAAATTTCTGATAAATTTCCTTCACCTGTTTGTTTTCTTTTTCTTGGTTTTCTTTATTTTCTTACAGGGATTTGTTCATCTCTTCCAATTTTCTGCTTGTATTTTTTCTATTTCTTTAAGGGAGTTTTTTTTATATCCTCTTTTAAGGCTTCTATTAGTTTCACATAGCTGTTTTTAATGTCATTCTTTTCTGTTTCCTCTTAATTGTTATGTACAGGTCTTGAAGCTATAGAATCACTTGCTTCTTCTGGTGGTATCTTGTTGATATTTGTATTGTTGTATGTATTCTTGCACTGGGGTCTGCCCATTGTTTCCTCAGTTCACTCTTGGTTAGTTCTTGGTTGGCTCTTAGTGTGTTTTTGGTCTGAGGTCTCTTAATCAGCTATGTGTTCAGAAGGTTAGCTGCTTTCATGAGGTCGCATGCTATGATACCAATCATCATTGCCTGACCTCTCACCTATTAGCTGTGAACCCAGGGACTCGACTGTTCCCCCACTACTATTATGCCAGCCATGTTCTGGGCAGACTGTGTTCAATGCCAAATCTGTGTGCCCATCTCAGGGCCTGGGTTCATGTAGCAGCAATATTTAATAATTTGAAGAATGAAAAATTATAAAAACTCACCATGTTGTAAGAAAACTTACATAATAGAAAGAAAAGTTGCAAGCCAGAAGACACTGAAATACACCTCCTAGAGTGGAGAGTAAGTCAACAGAAGATGCCATGAGAGTTCAAATTCCATGTGAGATTTTATTCAAATTTCCATAGCTGTTCTTTGAAATACCTTGAATTATGAGAGCCATCATTCGACCAACTTCCTATTTTTAATGGTACAAGATTACATTTGAGAAGAGACTGGAAGGAAACTGAGAAAGCCCACTATTTGATAGCTTTATAGTTGGTTTATAAGTGAAAAATAAATAAATAAAATGACATGGATGGGCATGAGTCTATGGCAGAGAATTCTTTTGGTTGTCTACTTAAGAGCAGTACAGTTAGGTCATACGGTAGATCTAGTTCTGCTTTTCTGAGGAACTGAGATTAGCTAAAGAACAGCAGCTAATCAGCTTTTTTACTCCCACCAAAATGTGTGAGGCATGTCCCTCCTCACAACTTCCCCAGCATTTATTCTGTTGTTTTCTTAATCTTAGATATTTTGACTGAAGGGGCCTTGAAAGGCCTCTTGTTGAACAAGAGAACGGAGAATGGATATCCTTGTCTTCTTAATTTTATATTTATGGTTGTGAGCCAAGCCTTTAACGGCTGAGCCATCCCTCCAGCCCTTCTTCTTAATTTTAATGGAAACAGTTCCAGTTTTTCTCCATTTAGTAAAATGGTGACTGTGTGCTTAGTGTATATTTCTGGTGCCTTTATTGTGTTAAGATATGTTTTATGTGCCTCTAACTTCCCCAAGACTTTCGCCATGTGGGGATACTGAATTCTGTCAAGGCATTTTCTGTATCTAATGAGACATTTGGTTTCTGTCTTTGGCTGTATTTATGTGGTGGATAACATTTATTGATTTATGTATGTTGAACTGTCTCTGTATCTCTAGGATGAGGTTGACTTGACCGTTTTGGATGATCTTTTAAAATTAGTTTACAACTCTTTTCTTTTGAAGGCAATAAGCAACGTTTATTTACTACTCTTAGGACTGACTCTCCGAAGTGAGATTTGAGAGCACAGTATGGGTTAACACTTTACTTCAGGCCTTCATTTAACTTAAAAACTATAAACTGGGCATTTTGTACCAAAAGAATTTGGCAATTAAATTTTACAGAAGTAGGTAGCAGATTTTATTATTTGATAGATTATCTTGTCAGAATATCTCAAGGTTACCTGACAAACACCTCATCTTTTTGTAGTAGAGCATGTGCAAGCAAATTTGAATTTTGTACTAACTAGAAACAATTTATTATGACCTTAGAAAAATGTCTTTTTACTCCAAGATATAATTAGGCAGGTCCATTACAAAGTCAGGCATCTCATTGAATGTGGATATGTTATAAGGGGAAGGATCAATGTCATCATTGCTGAGGAGGCTCTGGGACTTTCTCAGCACTTTGATCGAGTTTGTTGGTAAGCCACCAGACCTGGAAGCTTATGCTCTCTTCAGTGGATGCAGTGAGATTCAAAGATTTAAAATAGGGACCTACTGAAACTTTTATTAAATTTTGGCACAGGGACAAATTTCTGTGAAAGAGAAAGTGCAGCATGCTGGAGGGGCTCACATCCTGGGGCAACAACCTGCTTATGATGGGGCCATAGCACAGATGTGAAGGGTGTTAGGTCTGCAAAAACAATGTTTGGATTCTGGCATGTCATGAATTAGAGAGTCAGACATTTACTATCAATGTGTTTGGAGAGTTCTTGCAGCAGCCCTAATGTTTAGTGTACCCATTGGTCATGTCAACAAATGGGGCACTGTCAGAGAGATGACTCAATGTACAAGGGCAATCATTGGGCAAAATAATGTAAATCTAAATGTGATGCAGACAGCTGTCACCTGGTTGCTTTTATTTCCTCATGAGGAAATTCTCAGTCCTGGCACAAAAGAGTTTTTCTGTAAAATATCTGTCTCAAATGAGAAGGTTATAAATGGGTCACAAATTAAAGTTTATTGGACGGCAAAAAATATATGTATATGTGCATATATCTATACACAAATCTCTTAAAATAATGGCATGTGTTAATACAGAAAAAAATTAAATTGAGAATTTTCTTCAGCTGTAGGTTTTCAAGGGTTCCCAAGTGCTTGTTTGTGCATGTATGTGTGCATAAGTGTGTGAGTTATTTCTCAGTTATAACTAATTTGATACTCATAGAAAGACAAATTGATGATAAAAACAATTTAAAATTTTTCAACATGAAATATAACTTTGAAGGAGGCTGTACGCCTGCAGATAATTTATAAAAAATTAAGATACTTGAATCATATTAAAATAATTATTTCTTTAAAAAATGCTGGTGACACATTTTTAAAGCTGAGAGACTGATGAATGGAAGAATGTGTACATATAATTACCTGGATACATGATTTTGCAGATATTCAGATGATTAATTTAGTGACAGTTTTAAATTTAACTTACAGAGACATCTTATTTTTATTTTCAGAAAACTGGCTTTCAAAATATGAATATTTTATCCATTCACTGATTTTATTTACTAAGTATTATCTATAAGCTCAATAGTCATTGCAAAAATCAAATAATTGAATGAGTTTTAACGAGACAGTCCTTTTTCTCTTATGAATATCCCAGTTTTTATGGTGAGATGCAGAGTAGTTGACATTCAGTGGTCCATGACAGCTAGATAAGATTACCCTGGAACACAGACAGCTTCCTGCTACAAGAAGTTTTGAAGAACAGACTAATGTGAACCCTATGAAGGGATGCTGTGGATAAGACATCTTAACTAAAAAGATCCTGGGCCACATCCCTAGAGCTCAACCTATCACATCTTGTCTGCACATTTGAAGTTTTAAAGAGTACAATCACCTTTTCGTTAAGTGAGAAATGAAAGGAAGGGAGGAAGAAGACAAGGTAGACACAAATGACAGAAGAGAGGAAGGAGAAGGAAAGGATGAAACGAGAATACAAGAGCTGTTGTGCTAAGGGGTTACTGATGTCTTGAATCATCCTCAATTTTCAGCTAGGAATTACTCTGCAGTTTTTCTGCCAGACCATGGTCAGGAGTTCATGAACAGCGACATTGCCAGTGGCTAAGAGACAAAGGAGAGATCATGAGTGCCTCAGGCAAGTGTTGGCAATATGCAGACAGCTAGGGATGAATTAGCCAGAGGCAGCAGCTTACTGGTGATGGTACTACAGACTATGACCAGACACTGGTGGCATCTCATTGGTGGCAGGAGTGCTGGTGGGAGAGAATTTCTGATCTGGGAAGAGGTTGCTTCTTTCCATGGTGCCACCATTAGCCATTGCAGTGGGTGGAGCAGAGCAGCCCTCAGACTTTAGATCCAATGGCACCTCCACACCTGCAGCCCAGGTGCTCCCAAACTTGTCTAGCCTTTCTGAGTTAAGCAGCATAATATTTCTTGCTTGATTATAATTTGGAAAGGATTAAATAAAATTATATAACAGCAGTGCTGAGAATCTGATATTATTGGTAAATGTTCTTTCATAGTTGGACTCTTCTTTGGGCCTCCAGCTCACAAATAACAACACAGAGATTTGTTAATTAATGAAAGCTTGGCTTTAGCTTGGGTCTAAACTAGCGCTTATAACTTAACCCATTTTCATTAATCTATTCTCTGTTACTTCCTTTCCATCCTGCTTCTTCTGTGTCTCCTAGCAACTATCTCGTGTGCCTACATTCGTTCTCCTACTTCCTCTCTCTGCCTGGAAGTACTACCTGTACCTCCTGCCTAGCTATTGGCCACTCAGGTTTGTATTACACTAGTTGCAGCAAAGCATCTTCACACAGTGTACTAATATTCTGCAACATTTCCCCCTTTGTCTAAATAAAAAGAAAAATTTTTATTCTAATACAGTAAAATTATATTCAATAAAAACAATTATCAAGTAAGAATGACATTAACAATGTTCAGTCCATTTGTATTTGAAAAATTTGGAGAAATTACTCTATTATCTATTTTATCTTATTGAGTTCAAAGTTTTGTACCTATACCACTTTATATCATAACTTGTTTTACCATCCTAAAATATCTTTTTAGGTATTAAAACATCTTAGATGAACAACTTAAGCTTTTATGTTTTTCAACATTGTAAGCTTTATATCTCTTGTGTAAGTTTCTTTTTGGACTTTGGTAACAAGGAAGACTGTAAAATTAAAGATATTTAGTCTTCAACCCCATCAAAAGCTCAAGAAAGATATGATATTACCTGAGTAAACAGGAAGTGCAGAGCAAACAACTTCCAAAACTATAAAAGTAATAAAAACATCTGGCTACCTGGACAGTCACCCAAGGTTTTTCTGTAATGTTGTGGCATCTATCTTTGGCCCATAATACCTGATAGACTTTTCTGTGAAGCAGGAATCTTGAAAGACTGACTTACCCTGTCTTGGCAAAGTTCAGTAGTCACTTTCTTTTGTGTCCTGTTTGTCCAGATTGGACAACAAACTATCAACAGTTGAGGTAAGGGTAGTTTCTTTCCAAGTGGCTCACTTTTACCATAAAGAAAGCAAACTTCATATAGAAGTTCTTTTATCTCAAACATCTTCTCTAAAGTAGATTAGTGTTGTCAGGATCAGACATGCCTCACTATCATAAAAAGCCTTTTGTTATTAAAATTATTAAATGTTATATTCTAAAAGTCTTTAAAGTATTTGAAGACCATCTATTTAAAATACATCTGTTTGACATTGAAAACATACCTAACATGACTATAAGTTTGATTGTTATAGATGACTATTAACCCGTCTTTCTTTATTGTCCTAGATAGCTGTCAAGAACTAAAACTTTATATTACATTTTAAAATGAGTTTCGTAAGTACAATAACTTAAACAAGAGTGGAGACATATATACAGCAAAATAAAAATAACTTTAAATTTGTATCAATATGCAAAAATCCATATCAATGTAAAATATTTGAGACAAGTGATTGTTCAGAAGTAGACTCAACAATCCACCATTTAATCCCTTCATTTCTATACGATATCCCCCCTTTCCCCTTCAGACCGAGATCTCTGAATCTAATCTCTTTTGTTCAGCTTTTATTCTGATCACTACCAATAACAACTTGAAACCAACCCCTCCAAATGATGACAAACATCTAAAAGCCACTTAATGCCCCCAAACCACCTACCCCACCTCTTGGGAATGTGTGCATCTTGTTCTTTAGACTACTTCCTGTTGTCTGGGCATGATGGAATCTCTAGGGTACCCTGAGTAAATTGGATTACTGGGAGAGCTAGCTGTATCATTTGTTATCCAGTCTCTGTATAACGGGAAAATGAAGGGCCTATGTCTTGGCTGAAGCAGTCTATGAGGCTGTATTATCTCTGCTAGCAGCTTTAAAGTTCTTTTGGATGCAGAATTTTAAGGAAACTGCAACAAAGGTATTCTGAGAGGCTGGATCACCTGGGCCTCTTGTCTTCCTTGTTGTTTGCTCCTTTTTTTTTCTTTCTGAAAACATACAGACTTTTAAAGGTAACATATATATTTGTGTTAATACAAGCATTTTTGTTCTATGTTTGAACAGGTAAAAGGTATCAGTCAACTCTATATTTCAATTTGGACTATATAACCAAACTCTGCTCATATCATATAAAAGGATGACATGTAATAATAAATAATTAAGACTCTGTAGCAAATACAATCATGTCTCATCCAGTCTCAGAGCTGTTCCCATGTAGAGAAATCAGTAGGTATGTCACCTGTCCTGCAGTCTGTCTTGATTTCATTTTTGGTGTCTGTAGCCAAGATCTTTAGAAGGTATTCCCTAATGAAATAAGAGAACCCTAACTTTTTGTTTTCTGTAGAAACAAAGGCATAACTTCTCCTTTAAAACATTTTTTCTGACTTCCATTTTGAAGTTAAGACATTCTTAAAATATATAGATTTAATTTAGTAGTTTCTATAATCCAGTGTCTCTCAGTAGCTATTTTTTCTACATTAACATTTAAAAAATTCAAAGTCATCAAAGCTCCATACAGGATCCAGACACCCTATGAATTTCCCATCTTTAACATGACTTATCATTTTTTATATTATTTCATTCTTTCTTTAAAATTTTTACTTCATTATTTATAAACTATTTTTTCTATGACTGCCTGTACACATTTTCTTTTCTTTCTTTAGTATTTAAGCAGATTTTTAAACATACTGTACCTTTTTTAGAGGTTTTCTGTCTCTGGACCCAGCTTTACTCAGCACCTATAGTATTTTCTGATCATGTGAGGCAAATCTGACACTGCCGTGTCAGACACCATGTGGCTCAGCTAGCACATGGCACTGGCAAATGGCACTGACGGCTGGCTCCAACCCACAGGTAGTCACACCTCTGTACACTACTCACCTGAGAAACTGTAGGACTAGTAAGCCATGTCTGGCTCTAAGTGTGTGGGTTTGGAAGTTTTTATTTTTTAATGCTTTCTCAGGTCCTATGTGGAAATACATGTCCCCATATTAAATGCCATATGTAGGTGAATTTTTCTTTGGGCTGTCAGCTTGAAAATAACTACACAGAGAATCGTTATCAATCATCAAATCTCAGTCTTAGTTTAGGTTTGTTCCTAGTTTTTATAACTTAAATTTTTTTTATTAATCGATGTTCTGTCACATACCATCCATCTGGCTTCTTTTATGTCTCCTGGCATCTCTCTTGTGTGCCTAGATCTCTCCCACTTCCTCTTCCTGCCCAGAAGTCCCACCTATACCTCCTGCCTAGCTATTGGCCATTTAGCTGTTTATTACATCAATCACAGCAGCAACACATCTTCATACAGTGTACAAATATTCTGCCACACTATTACAATTAGTAATCATAGTTATTATTAGTCATATGAATATTATTTGTAACAATATTAGTATCATTGTGAACATCATCATTGTTATTCTCATGTCTATGATGTGATTATCTGGGTTTCCCTTCTTTCTTTCTGAACTTCAGTTCAGTAATTATTGCTTCACAGACTCAACAAATGTCTTAGTACACCTCAAATATCTACATGGTTTGGGATAAATGGACTGAAAGGTAAATAGGACATATAAGAACTTGTGTCTAAGTGGGGAAACAGTCTTTCCTGAGGGATGACATGGTTTAGTTTCTATCACTTGTGCTTTATCATGGGACTGAATTTATCAAAGTGTATATCCCAAGCTGGAATCAGTGAGTATGTGAGTCACTTCTTTTCAGAGATGGTGCCTTTCATGTGAATATGTGTTCTCCATGGGTGTGAGAAAGACTTTACTGTAAACTATAAAAACAAATCAGTATTGGTAAAATTGTTTTACGAGGTGATGATCACAGCATGTGAGATTGCTGAATGGGGCTCACGTGCAGACTTTGCTCTACTTGTCCTGTCTTGCTCACTTGTCAGAAGTGTCTGGTTTGGTCTAGTCCAAAGTCCTGACCCACAGTTCCTTAATACAAAAGAATCCAAGGCTTATATTAATTACAAGCTGATTAGTCTATGGCTCAGGCTTATTACTTGCTAACTCTTATACTTTAAGTTAACCCATATTTCTATTTATGTTTAGCCACATGTCTTAGTACATTTTCTCACTGCAGCATTCTCATCCCACTTCCTCTGCATCTCACTGTTGTCTGTCACTCTGTTCTTCCACTTCCCAGAATTCTTCTGTTAGAATCTGCCTCTACTTCCTGTCTAGATACTTGACCAATTAGTGTTTTATTAAACCAATATTTACAATGACAAATATAATTCTAAAACATTTCCCCCATTTTTCTTTTTAAAACAAGAACTCCAAATCTAATCTCCTTTGTTTAGCTTTTTCTGATCATTATTTATAGCAACTTGTAACCAACACTTTAAACAAAGACAAACATCTATAATCCAATTTTAGAAATGTAGGCATGGTTCTCTAAACTACTTCCTGCTGAGTGAGGTGTTGGTAATCTTATGGGGTTCCTGAGAAAATTCAGAATTATGGTCAAGTCCTGACTGGAGTATTCTGTAAAGCTTGCTCATCTTGGCCAGTCTCCTTGAAACTGTCCTGGATGCAGTGCTCAGAGGAAACTGCAACGGAAGTGTTCTGAAACACTGAGTCATCTGGGCTATCCATTTTCATCAGAAATTTTTCAGGAGGTCTTTCTCAATCAAACCTGTTTTTCTTAACCAAGAATACAACCATAGCCTCTTTTAATTTCATAGCAACTCACTCTGAGCTGCCTGTTGCCTGTATGACCAAAGGGGAGAGGTCTCTGTGAACCTCTTTGTCTGAATTATTTTAAGTTGCTTTCTGGGCACAGCAACATCTAACTGCCAAAGGATCACTTTCTTTCAAGCATTAAGGTCTAGTGTGGCCTCCTCTCAAACCCAGATAACATTCTGGAACTTGAACCAGGGGAGATGCACAGCTTCCTGGAGCTCCACTATACTTTCAATACACTGTAACCCTATAGAAAATTCTTTTTGTCATTTATGGATATATAGCTGTGTCTTTCTGCTAAACCAATGGTATATTTTGTGGTTGATACTGTTCTCCTAGAATGTCATACAGTACCTAGCATATAAGATGGAATCTAGTAAAAAAAAATCCTGGATGGAAGATGAAAAATGAGTGAGGTTGATTATAGCAGAGCAGACACAAATGATCAGGTCTGCTACCTTGGCAGTTCCTTCTGTGTTATCAGCTGTCTCTAAACGGATTTATTTGAACTGTTTTCTATATAACAATCTTGATTTTCTTACATTTACACATAATAAAAAAAAAAAAATCCCTACTTCCCAGACTGAACAATGAACCTGTGATGTAGGAGTCAGGTTCTGCCTTTCATAGTCTCTAGAGAATGTCTCTCAGTCACTTTTATATTTGCCTAAAAATAATTACATTGATTTGCTAATGCTTTCAAGTTCTTCCTTCTTGTCACTCCCAAATTTGATGACAGTTCTTCCATGCTTCACCTAACCAGCCAGGAGCCAGAGCCTGGCACTCACTCAGCCCCATCTCTTCTCAGTTGCTGATAAACCCTGCTTGCTCCTATGGCTCCCAGTGATTTCTTTCTGCCCTTGAAGTATTTCTCTGATGTGTTCTGACATGTTGGTATCCATTTGCACATCAAGTCATCTCTCTGAATTCCTATTGTTCCCTGAGACAGGTGTTCCTTTAATACTAATTCCCTACCCCCTTCCTGCTCGGGACTTTTAGGCTACATTTAAACACTCACAGGTGTCTTTTGTCTTTATAATGTTGTCATTGGATTCCACACACTTATCTGACTGCCTCATGGCAGTTCCTTAATGCCCTTCCATCTGAGACAGAATTGAAGGAGTTCAGAGAATGTCAAGTGTAAGGGTGGAGTCCATTTCAGCCAGTTCTCCCCTAGGATTTGATAGGGCTCCTGCTCACTCTCTTTCCTCAACACTCAATAGTTGATCCTGACTGCTATTCTATATTGTGTTTGCTCACTTTCTGTCTCTAATAAGTCATGGATTTGTCCCACATCCCTGATTCTATAATATCCAAACACCATATCTAAATAGTATTCGACACATTGGGAAATATTTAGAAGAAAATACAAGAGGCACCTTGGATAATGCAAACACCTAACAATTATCCAGCATTTATTTTCTGTTTCTCTACCATCTTTGACCATGGCAACACTCTTTATCATTTCACAGAGCTGAGCAAAGGAAATTCTATTTTCCTGCCATTTATGACTAATTAGAGATTGGCAACCACTATCCACTTCTTCCTTAGTACAGGCAGTGTCATCCTCAGTGGCTTGGCTTCTAAATTATACTTCAGACTAGTAAGTATCACTTCCCCAGCTCCAAGGACCTTTCCAGATTAAATAATTACCTGAAATATTTACAGGGAAATGAGTTGATGAATATGCTTCAGTGTAAAACAAGTGGATGACTGTAACAAATTAATTCAAAAAATAGAAAAAAATCATACCACTGCAAAGAACAGTTAGCTCCTAAGGGGGACTGCAGAGGTACCACTCAAGTGTGCAGTCTTTTATTCTTTAAAATAGTTTATATAAGTTCCATAATTATGTATGAACATCAATATATAAATACCCTGCTATCTAACAACATCAAGTGTTCAAAATTCAGTTTCCATGAAAATTTCCAAAGCATGCTATGGAGATGATGTACACATGCAGTAATGAGGGAGTGGGTATGTGAATCCATGTGTTAGACTGCAGAGAGGGGCTGCAGTGACAGTTGGACAATGTGCAGGGTGGTCTTAAGACCTCCTGAAGTGTGACTGTGCACCTACAAAATGCTAATGCATCATAGCAAAGCTCGAGTGTATTTCATGTCTCCTGCAGAGCTCCCTCTGGTCCCCTCTCCTAGCCCCATATTTAGTTATGATACATGGACACAGTCTTTCTCAAACCTGTGAATTATTATCTCGCAGCCTACTAGGTTTCCTTAAACCACTTGTTTGTACTGGAAAAAATTTCAAGAGAAGACACTCTCAATGCCCATTTAGTAAGAAGTAGCAAAACACATTTTAACACTTCTTTCTGTTCAATAAGGCTTTATTCATGATTAAATAATAAACATTCAATCTCTAACTAGTGGATACATGTTGATTAAAAAATTCATTGTGCACTGCTAATCAAATATGACAAGTTTAATACAATACAGTTTTATATCTTATAAATAAGTCATATATATTTATGGGCTTACAGTCTTCATTGTTACTGCATTCCTTAGATCTACCAATTTTAGACATGACAAGATAAATTTCAGCCAACAACTGATATGCAAACATAATCAGGTAAGTGCTGATATAAAAAAATTTAAAGTTACAATGTAGAGTTTAAATATGCATACATTTATACTACTTAATAAAACATAACAAAATTGAAAAACAAAACAAACAAACTCTTTCTTCGCTGTACCCTTGAAATATCCTAGAAGTCACTCAATATGCCTCAGAAAGTAGCATTCTTAAAGCCCTGGATCAGAAAATACCGAGTTTCTCTTCATAGATGTGTAGAACAGGCATCTGCCATAAGGGCTAACTAGTTTTTCGATTGTATTTGTGTTTGTGCAAATTCCAAATGCAACCACTTATTCAAAGACCCCTTAAATACCATGAACACTGGAGCCAACTCTAAGTATTAGTATAGCTTAGATCCTCAGGGGTGGAGATGCTTGGGCTCAAATAAACTTGTAAAACCTAAACAGAGTCTTTTATTAGCCGCCTGGAGGAGCCCTGAGTGGCTCACAGTCACAACTAAGCATCTTGACTAAATGGGAATTGAAATGCAAACAGAAAGAAGAGATGCTTATTCTTACTATGTGCCTGTCTCTGTCTCAGGACAACACACCTAAATATAATTCTGACTGATGAAGAAGCTCTTGTTAAAACTTTCAGTGTGATCACTTCATTATTTAGAATATAAAATGAATAGATGAATATAATTATGTCTATGGACCCCAATAATTGCCTTTCCTGTAAACAAAACCCAGTACAAAATTGTGTAGGAAATAGCATGTTTTACAAAGTGTCTTCTGAATGTTATATTTCTCCTCTCATTCGTGATTCCAAATAAATGTGTCTTTCTGATGTCATCACATTAATAATATAGCAAAAATTGGAATGAGCTCTTCACGCCAGAGCTTAATGATTGAAGTCTTGGTGATGACAAAGCATTCTAGACGCGAATATTAAAATGTGTAAAAGTCTACCACTGAATTGTATAGTCAAACAAGGTTAAGTAAATTTCACATCCATTTTACTACCATACAAATGAACAAAAATTAATAAGCTTTTAAAAGATATTCTCTTCGAGGGGCAGAATGTGTAGGTGCTTCTGTGCATATATTTGGAAGAAGGAAAATTCACAAAGGTTAATGTCTGTCTTTACAGTGAGTTTTGAGGCTGCCAGATGAGTATTAAGTCTAAGAAGAAATGGGTCTGCCGCACTTTATGAACCAGGCTGCTGGATCAAAGACACTGCTGTCCCAGTGTTTAAAGTCACAATGTACTTTTAGTTTGAGTGGATGTTATTTGTGAGCTGACTTCCTGAAATC
Organism: Sigmodon hispidus; assembly: GCA_004025045.1. Classification (NCBI taxonomy): domain Eukaryota; kingdom Metazoa; phylum Chordata; class Mammalia; order Rodentia; family Cricetidae; genus Sigmodon; species Sigmodon hispidus. Next base: position 127,616 of record PVIH01002152.1, on the reverse strand, counting down.
CTCACTTCATTCACCAAGCATGAAGAGTCATTACAGGAGTCTCTGCAGCAGGAGTCAGATGGCCAAGCCACACAAACCCCTTGCAGAGATTAAATCAAAAGCAGCATGTGTCCATTTATCTTCTTACAGTCATAAACCTATGGAAAGGCAGAGATAATCACATTGCCATGAGCTGAAGTTATCAAGAGAATATCAACTTGTCTTATCCCAATTATTGACTGATGCACACTTTTCAAAGAAATGAAACTATGGGTTTTTTTGTTTTGTTTTAAAACAGTATAAATGTCCTTACATGGCATGCCAATAAAGAAAGAGAAGCACAATAAAAAAGGAAATGGTAAATGATTATAAGAAACTCTTTAGCCCTTTACTTGCCCATTTGTCTTCAATTTCAGGCATGTTGTTTTTGAGTCGCGTCCCATTGTAACCAAATATAATAGGATAGGCAAGTTAATGAACTCCGACACTCACCATAATAAATGTGATGTATTGTCAAGGCAAGCCACCCAAGATGCAAGGCAGCTACTGTTTTTCTGTGAAGCTACTAGTTTTTAGTGCAGCTCTCCAGAGAAAGGAGTTGCCCCATTTATCTCATATTTGTATAGTCTCAGGCTGCTCTCCCATTCTTTCTCAGCTTTCTTGCCCTTGACCTCTACAGACAAATGAAAGAGGTAGAGCCACAGGAAGATGGATGCGAAGAAGCAGGAGGTAAGATTGAATTTCTCTGAAAAGAAGTATGTATTCATTACTACTTTTATGACAAATTGGTTTGCCAACACAGAGACAATGGTTAGTCAACAGACTAGTGTGTCTTGGTGTCTCTCAGGAAGAAAGGCTTTCTTCAACAAAAACACAAATTTGTCTCACATTCTTTCAGTTTGTTTGGAATTTAAGGAGATATTGCTTTCTGAAGCCGCAAATTAAGTTTCTTGATCATGAAAGGTATTAAAATAATAGATACAAGGTACACAATATTAGTAAAGACAAGGAATAGAAGATTGAGGGGGTCTAGATCTCTCTCCGTCTAGTTTGAGTAATTTTATTGTGTATGATACTTGGTCACTGAAGCTCACTAACATAAGAGATAAAAGATCTCTTGCCAGCATCATTTCATGGTCTCAGTGGCTTCACTTTCCCATCTAGTCCCCTCTACCCAAGTGAAAAAATTATTATCTCCACTTATTTCAGATGGTTTTCTCAGGAGCTTAAAAGACTGTATCCATTTCCTGTGAGAATTCATTTTCTTTGGGATTTTGGTAACTATTCTCAGTGTAATTGGCAAGATATTGAAATTCTACCTCATGGTACACACACCATGTGTATTCTCCTTACTAAGAATTGGACTGTCAATACGATGGGTGTGGCGCCTTAATTGTATAGTAAAGGAGGGAAAAGACTGCAAACGTATTTAAGTCACAAATCAATTGACTGTCAGGTCATCAAAAAGGAGAGCCCATGTACACCATGGCACTGTAATCAGGTAAGTCCTGGAAAAGATGGGGTACCTCCTGAAACACAGGACTCCTTCCATCCCTGAAAGAGCAAACTTCGATGCTGTGGAAATGTGCCTTTGCAGGAAGGTGGGCAGTTCTGAAGACCATGTTTACATCATGGTAGGGTGTAGGCCTAGATGCCCATGGTCCTAAAGCATTAAGGATCTAAAATCTTCTTCTAATCTGGGTGAATGTGGACAGAGACCCAAGCCTCAGATAAGATCACAGTTCTTGGCAATAAGCCTTACCCATACTCAAGACTTGACTTGTAGAAACTATAAAATAGTCTATTTTATTTTTTATTATTTAAAAAATTGTTTATTTTATTTAGTGTGTATGAATGTGTTGTGTCAATGTATGTGTGTCATTTGTGTGCCTGGTGCCTGTGTAGGTCAGAAGAGACCATTGATTCCTAGAATAGTAGTTATGGCTCTTTGTAAGCCACCATGGGCATGTTTGGAAACAGCACCCATGTCCTTTACAAGGGCAATGGGAGCTTTTTACCATTGAGCCATCTCTTCAGCATCCACACAGCCCATTCCTATTCTTAATGTCAACTAAATTTGTGATCATTTCTTTTTGTAACAATGGAGAAATAGAGCACACACATGTTGATTCCCTAGAAGCATTATGAAATTCTTCATAATTGCTTTTCTAGTCAATCCCCAGTGGTATTTTCATTTCTTTGGACTACTGCTGTCCAATACTGCTCATACTACATAACCACAATGTGTCTTTGTAAACTCATTTGGTCATTGAAATAATTAACCTGAAATTATCCCTTTTAACAGATGAGGAAACACTCAGAATAGTTCATTGTTACTAATAAGAAAACAATTTTTCATTAGCCAGGGCCTCAAACAGTGTTTGGCAAGTGATTTTTTTTCACCAAGCTACAAATATTTTGATATCTATTCTTGAGTTCTGTCCACAGTAGGGGAGGTAGACTGTGGGTTAATTAGTGAATTAATATAGAGGAAGCAGTCTCTCCAATGTCTAAGTCATCCTGCTATGTTGTTGCTGTTTGTGTTTCCTGTAGCAGTCACTATTTCTTACAGCTAAACCAAAATTGTGATTCTCATAATGTTGTCATTGAAGAGTACTGAATACATACTTTGTGAATTTTTAAAAAATTTTTAAAAATTAATGAATAACTTCACATGAGACTGAAGTGGCTGTTCAGATAAGATAGATAACCATAAATGTTAACATGTCTGCAAATTTTAATGTGGCAAAGAAATGGGAAAGAGACAATTAAAAGGCAAAATGGATTTTTATAAGCAAACACCTAAGATAGATACATTTCTAAGGAAAGTTTATACTTTCTAGTACCTCTGATATACTAAAGCCAAGTCAACAAACAAAATAATCACTGGACAGAGAAAAGGTCTAGTGCTGTAGAATCTTAGGACTCTGTTTTCATCTAAAACTTCTTTGAAATCATCTAAAATGGATGCTTTCATCTAAAACATGATGCAATCATTCATCTTCCTCTTTCTCCCGAAACCTCCCACAATAAAGGCAACTCTCTCAATATTTGAATCAAAATGTCTTCCCTGGCCTCAGTCACCCTTCTGGAGTGACTGGACTTCAGGAACAAGCCTGTTACCCTTTAACAGTAACAACAATCAATTGAAGTTCTGAAGGAAATGTTAGCATGTCTTTCTTCATCCTCAGGCCCATGCTGATAGTGCAATTCAGGGAAAGAATATTCTTCTCTCCTGATTATTCTCTGGTTGCTGTAGCTGAATGGCCTTACCTGTGTAGCTCACTCAAGATTTAAAACATGCCAGTGGCTGAGGCACTAAGAACAGGATAGCTGGATGATGGAAGAGTTGTCAGGACTCCCCCCCTGTGTGTGTGTGTGCGCGCGCGCGCGCGCGCGCACACACACACACACACACACACACACACACAGCCAGGTAGCTCTTAAATCTAACTTTCTGTATCATAAGATCATAAAAATACACATCTCTAGAACATTTGCATCCACAAAATTTTTACATATGGGGACCACCTTGAAATTTTTATTTTATTTATTTTTAACTATAGAAAGCCATAGCCAGCATAGAAGTTATTTAAGTATAAGTGCCAAAACCAGCAGGACAGAATAAAGTACAGGACCAAGTGGCACTCAAAGGAAGCTGTACTGGAACTGAGACAGCTCAGAACTTAGGAACACACACTGCTCTTGCTGGGGACCTGAGTTCTTTCCCTAACAACCTAGTTGGGTGGCTCTCAAATTCCTACAACTCCATCTTGAGGAGATCTGGGACTGAGGTCTTTTGGCCTCTGCTGGCACCTATAACACCCACATGCGAGACTTTAAAATATAAAATAAATCTTAATAAGAAGCTGTCCTATAATTTCATTCACTATGGTCTCATATTTCACTGTTAAGCGAGGCCCAAACTGGAGTCAATAAAGGCTCAAAGGTCACCACAAGACAACTTGAGAAGAGTGTACTCAGGAACAGCTCATGTTATCAAAGGAGTCACATTGCCCTGTACATTAGTGTCCTCAGGCCTGATTCTTAGTCTGAAACTTCTAGAAGTAATAATGATTCCTTGCCACCAGTCAGGTCTGTCTTCCCATGAAGCAATACTTTCACAACTGCACTCTTGTAGGCTGTAGAGAAATGCTAGCTCTGAGGATGTCCACACCATTATCATCAGTGCCAACCAAGTAACTCATGGCAGGGATCTGGCAAGTTTGTAAAAACCTTCAAAACAAGGTCAACAGATAGACCTATTGTACCCAGGCAAATTTGAATTTTGAAGATGTTTAAGCATGTTTTACTGTATGCACATACAAAATATTTCATGAATACACATTCAAAGTGTATGTTCTTGGGCTGGAGATACTAAATCAGCAAGGAAGCTTTTATTCAGTATGTAGGAAGCTCTGGGTCCAATCCTTAGTTTCCTCAACCCCTGCCAGAAAAAAATTACTGTTTTTTGTTTGTTTGTTTTATCCAGGAATTGACTTTGTACTTGCAAAATTTGGCAGTCCTACTTCAAAAATCCAGAGGATAAATTCACTCTGAACTTTGCTAGCTGAAAATCTTATTTTTCAGGCCACCACTCTGAATGTTACTTGACCAGACTGCAAAGAAGTAAGGAGGCAGGCTTTGTTCAAAGTGTAGTATAGAGACACTAAGGGTAAAAACCAGAGAGTGACAGCAGACTCTAAAAGACAACTTGAAAGAAATCCTCTCTCAGCTGCTGCAAAAATGCAGAATCCCTGGGTCACAGCTCCTGATCAAAGTGGAGACAGAGCACTTATAAAGGCACTTGGGCCACCAAAAAGGTGAGAGCATCATGCTTTTTCTCCAGAAGAAATGGGGATAAAAAGGGGAAGGCTACACTTGAGCTATACATTGGCGGGAAAATGGATGGGACTGACAGCTGGAAAGGAAAGGATCAAAAGCATGTCCTAAATCTGTGTTAGGCTCCTGTGGGGAAAATAGCATCATTTACTGAGGAAGCAAACCACTTGTCATGTGTTGTTGTAAGGCTGTCCAACATTCAGTTTGAGGTGCCTCTTAGTCAGTGAAGCAGAGAAAAGAGTGAGGGTCATATGGGCCAGTAAGTGTGGGAAGGACTTGGGGGAAAAGGGGGGAAATCAAGTGGCCCCAATTTAATATGTGGAAAAATGTGAGAATGATGGTAAGTGGCAGTTCAGTGGAAGAATGGAGGGTTCATGCTGGGAAAAGTGTGAGGTAGCATCCGCCATGGGTCTGTGGGGCCTTTCGTGCTTACTGAAGGGCTGAATTCTGGTGAAGATAGCCATTGCCAGAGTTAGGTGAGGAACTGGGTAAATTTCAAGTCTGCCTTGCCTTTTCCTGTCATGTCTTCTGCATTTAATAAGGCTGGTCCATAACAAGCAGTTTATGAAAGCGATTTATGGAAAATGAGTGGATGATTATATAGGCAAGCTGTATGTGAAGTAAGACATCAGGAAAGAAAAAAGTCACTGGGTTCTTGCATGGGAGGTGTTCAGATGGGAGAGAAACCCTTTCAAATACAGTGGTGAGCAAAGTGAAGATGTCCAGCCCAGTGAGATGCCCAGGGAGAAAGGGAACACAAGTCCTAGTACCTCTTAGAGGTGCTGAAGACTTAAACTCACACCAGATGACTGAATTCAGCAGAGGACTGGATAATGGGATTAAGCCAAAGTTGGCTAAGAATTGTGTATGTATGCATTTGTACTTATATGTGTGTGCATTGTGTGTGTGTGTGTGTGTGTGTGTGTGTGTGTGTGTGTGTGTGTGAAGGTCAGAGGCTAACCTCAAGTGTCATTTTTAAGGATATATCATCCACCTTTTTTGCAGTCTCTTATTAGAGTTGGGGTTCCCATCAGGCCCGGCTATCCAGAACATTCTAGAGATTTGTCTGTTTCCACCCTCTAGTGTGGGGATCACAAGCACACGTCAGCATGCCTGGCTTCTTATATAGATGTAAAGACAGGTCCTTCTGTTTTCATGGTAAGTATTTCACTCAGTTCATCATCTCTCTAGCCTCTCAAGGTCCCATTTCCCTCCACTGTGCACGTTATGCCACTGATTTATTAAATGATTTGATAATCAGAAGTTTATGAAATCCAGGCATCACAGCACACATTCATACTGCAAAATTGGGAACTGGAGAGGGGGAGGGCGGGGCGGTGGCTATGAATTCAAGGTAATCCTGGACCACACAGTTAGACTATTTTTTAAGTGTTTATACTTATTTTTCAATGAGTATAATAGTCCTGATAGAAGTTGAATTGACTGTATTAGTTTCTGGGGCACAATTGATATCTAATGGCTGAGTAAATCAAGATCTCCCTTTTCTTTATAATCTATGACTATCTCTAGCTAACCTCCATTTCTTCCAAAGCTCAGCTGTGCCAGACACTTGTATTCATACATGCACGTGTGTGTGTGTGTGTGTGTGTGTGTGTGTGTGTGTGTGTGTGTGTGTGTGTGTGTGTGAGGGGGTGCATGTGTTGTGGCTCTGTGATCTAAAGTGATCATTTCTCACTGGCAGAGCAAACCTAGAGGCTCTTTGCTCAGCATACAAAGAAGAATATAGATGATAAAAGGCGTCCCCGAATGTCAGCAGGCTGCGTTGACACTCCCTTGTTATTGGCCTCAGAGCTCTTGGATTATGTACTCCTTTTATTGGATTGTTATTTTAATAGAACTTTTTAAAGGGCATTTTAATAGCCTCCTTGTTTCAACAGATACACATTGAAAAGCATTTGGAATACCTCCCAGTTACAGCATTTTGATCTTCACATTTCTTAGAATTCTGACAACCTACCAGGTAACAGTTACTATGATATTATGCTGACACATTCCAGGGCTGGCAGTTGCTGGATTTGCCCATGCCGCTTGTTGTCCAAATTCCATGGGCCTGAGATTTATTGCCTTTTCCTATTACCCACCTCTCCTTGGACATACTCCCTCTGTTTTGTTTTAACTCTTTGAATACATTGAGGCTTTAATGTTTAGTACATCTAAGCTGTGCAATGGATGCCCAGTGTAAGAAGAAACAAGAATTAGCCATAGAAATTCTTACGAATTTAACCATACTTTATAATTTGAAGAATCACAGATAGGTCATTTAGAGCTCATTTATTTATTTTCTTCTCCATGTTCTGAGACATGCCATACTCAGAATGGCCCCTGGACACTGATGGCTAAACTGTCTGAAAAGCTTGTCCCACAGAGTGATTCTGCTGAAGTCACTAAGCAGACTTGTCTTTTCGCAAACAAAAACTTAAGAGAAAACCACTTCAAAAGATGCCTTTTGAGAGACATATAAGAAGATCCAGGCAAGTGTAAGGCTCCTTAGTATAGAGATGGCTTCTTTTCCAGCAAAAGTCACTTGCTTTCTGTAGCAGAAACCAAGAGAAATCCAGCTATTACATCAACTGTCCTCCTATTGACAATAGAACCACCTGCATCTGCTTTGATGTTTTAGACTGCAAGAGGAATACAAGAAAAAGGGTTATGGAAATTGGTATGCTGCTTAGGTAGGGCTTTCTAAGATAGCATTGGGTACAACTCAACCCTTCATTTATGCAAGGAAGATTTATTGGGAACTAACTCTGAGTCACACACTGAACTGTAAATTCAAAGTACAGAAATATAAATGGGACTTGACCTCAAGCAAATCGACCTGAAGGGTAGAGCTGTTGAAGATAGAGGTAGCCCACCCAGGTAGAGCCACTGAAGACAAAGATTGCCCACCCTAAAAGCACAATCTGAATCTGTGTGCTCACAACCCTGAGAGAATCAAGAAAGTGTAGCTGGCCCATTTATGTAGCTTTATGACAAGTGAGTAAAATTGTTAATAATGAGGAGATGGCCAGTTGATGAAGGTCAACTTGGAGGACAAAATTCTATGAAGAGCACAATTTAATGCATTGCATTCTTTTGCTTTATTCAGGGAACTGATACTGTGAAGGCAGGAACTGAACAGCACAAACACCTGGATTTTATCACAAAGACCTGTACTGCCAATGTGCTCTGCAATAGCCACAAGTGTCCTGAAATTTAAACAAAGAAATCCTTCAAAACATAAAAATTACTTTCTCTGGTGCTTTGGTCAGAGTTTACAAGCTTAATAACTATATGAAGTCAGAGCCTGTCTTGAAAAAAATTCAAATAACAGTTTTCATTGTTGCATGAAGCTCTGTTAGACAGTTTCAAACCTGGGAGGGGTTTTGTTTAGAAAAGTCAGAGTTTGTTCTTAGATTCCCATTCTTGACCTTGGAGCTAAAATTGAAAAGCATGTAGCAGATGTCAGTTGTTCATGGAACTTAAGCTCTGATCAGGTAATACATGGAAAGGCTGGTAAAAAAAAATAGCATGTTAGAGCGTGATAAGTGAATCTCCAAAAATGAGGGAGGAGCAAAGAGGTAGTTGATGGGTCACACCTGTAAGTAGACTGTTTATACATTTGAACAGAGACCTGACAGGGGGAGAGAGTGAAATAGCATTGAGGAAAGAGCTACAGATGGAAGGAAAGTCAAGAACAAGCCACGCTTGTGTGGCCTAGTCATTGCATCATGAATTAAGATGTCATTTTCTTTAATTAACTGTATCAGTCATGGTACTCTAGAGAGAACAAATAGGTGATAGATGAATGGGTGGATTGGTAGATTGATAGGTTATAGATACATGATAAATATATAGATAGATAAATGATAGATAAAAGATAGATGATAGCTAGATAGGTAGATAGATAATAGATAAATAGATTGGTAAATGGATTGATATACATATACATACAGAAAGGAGAATGTAAATGTATATGTACAAAGAGTCTGCTTTCCCCCTTCCCTGCTTTTTGAGACAGGGTTTCATTATGTTGCCTTGGCCAGCATAGAACTCGCTACCTAAACCAGAAGACAAGTTTCAAACTCACAGAGATTTGGCTGCCTCTGTCTCCCAAGAGCTGGAATTGAAGGCATGTGCCACCATGCCTAACAAGAGTCCTTTTTAAGGAATTGGTTTAAATAATTATTCAAATATGTGTCTTGAGAGTTGAGAATGCAAATGCAGGCAGGCAAGTGAGCAACTAAGGCAGGAATTAATGTAAGTTCTTGCTACGGAATTTCTTCTCTGGGAAATTTGGATTTTTGCTCATAGGACTTTGAATAGATTAGATGAATTTTAATTATATTACTTATAATTTGCTTAAAATAAATTGACTGATAGTTGTGTCTACAAGGCATCTATACAACAGCATCTAGGCTCATATGTATCCAGTAACTATATGTTATATCCTAGCCAAGCTGATGCAAAAATCCTAAACCCTAAGTCTTACTTTTCAGAAGAAGCTGAGATTGATAAAGATTGACAACTTACACAAAGTTTTTTTATGAAGAAGAGAGACATTAATATCTCTTCAATTCACTTGTCAGCAAATTTTTAGAACTTTATTAATGTAATCCCCTGAGTTAGGGCACATGCAACTACTGTTTTGTTATATGTTCTAAGTTTAATATTTAAAGAAAATAGATGTGGATGTGTACTTCTCTAGTTCACAATTGAACTAACCTCTTGAATGGAGCTGAAACTCTTCTGGAAAATGCTGCAATTATAGCCAAGTGATTGTACATTTTATAGGTTTGCATATATGATGACAAGCTAAAGGGATAAGTAGAACAGATGAGTCTACTAGAGTGGCTTTTAAAGGAATGAAAGATGTGTAACTTTGCCTACCACTTTTTTCTTAGAATTAAGTTTCCTTAAATTCATCTGACCACCCACGAAGTTTCTTGAGACTACACAGAGAGTCGTTGTCCATGTCTAAAATGTCACCTTGAAAAGATACCAAGGAAAACAGACCAATTACGAAAGGTTCTGCTGGAACAAACCTTTTACTCACGATGTCATTTTAATACATTTAATTAACTTACAAGCCATTATTAAGTATAAAATTGAGCTATTTGTTACATTTAATAATATCGAGCTAGAATTGTGTTTTTATTCTGTCATCACATTTCATGAAATGCTGAAATTCCTACATGAGATAGCTAATCTTGGTTGATCAGTGCACCTGAATTAAAACACTAGCCTCCAGGGACTCCTTTGAGGGATTTTTTTAGTCAGAAAATTTGAAGAGGAAGACCCACACTAAATATGGGCAACACCTTTTGGTAGCAGCCGAGATCAAAGGACAGACATGGAAAAAACTGCTTTCGGTCTATTGTCCTCATACTTCCTGGTCCCTGACCATTGCTGTAGCATTCTTTGACCCATATTAGGATCAACTTCTACTTTTTCAGTATTCCAATGTAGACTGAAATCTGGCAGCGCTGAAAACCTCTAGGCCTTCAAAGGCCAGACTGTAACAGTAGAAACATCCAGCTCATGTGCTGAGCCAAGTTCATGGTTTCTCCAGTGTGAGACACCCAATGTGTCACTACCCAAACCATATCCTATAAGCCAATCTAATAACCCAGTGTGTGTGTGTGTGTGTGTGTGTGTGTGTGTGTGTGTGTGTAAAATATACACACATATTAAATATAACATATATGGGAATATACATATATAGTAACCTAATATACATATATAGGAATATACATGCATATTGAATAATTGCATAAGTTTATTTATATATTCCTATTAGTTCTGACTAATACAGCACATTGCTACTGCTTTTCATTATCAATGACATGATCATATCCCCAACAGTTTTTATATCATCTAATATGGGTATTAATATCTAATTTTCAATTTCAATCTACTTGTTTATTTAACGGGGACCTAAAATATTTATCAGCCACATTTGTGGCCATTTATCTAGAGCCACATGAAGCAATTAATACAACATTAATGACTGTAATCTGATCCATAGCCTAATATATTTTGTGCACCCCAGTTTAAACTGTTTTTCTACACTTCTCAATATCGTAAAGTATGCAATATTTTATAATCACATGACCTATTTAGTAAAAAATTAATAACTCTATTTTATTATCTATGAAAATGATACAATTTTTATCAGTCATTAATACTTTTACATGTTAAATTATACTTATGTTTTAACATAAAATATTTAATTATTTTTATGAATTGACCTTTTAAAATTTATTTTTAATTTGAATGTATCTGTGTGGAGGTTGGGTGGGTACATGTATGGATATGGTGTCATCTACTTGGCCTGGGCACCCTCCAGCAGTCACTTCACCCTCCTGATCCATCTTGTTGGCCCCCATGGATTGTAATTACTGAATATATACTCTAGAGTTAGTTAACGTACAAGCTAAAAGTTTATCAAAGTAGACACAAGAAAATTTGACATCCATCATTTAGAAATAAATTTATGTTGCCTTCTTCAACAACAGTGGCAGAAAGATATTACTGAGTCAGTTTTTCTTTCTTTTGCTAACATTGTAAGTATTTCTGCACTGGTATCTAAGATCCAAACTTGCTATGGAGAACTCTGAAATAATTCTTCCAAAGATGGCTAAACTTTTGGGCTTAATGCTCAACAAATTCTTAATTCATACTTGAAGCTTAACAATTTTTCTTTTAGAATATTTTTCAATCTTTTTATTATGTATTTTTGGTGTGTCTACTGAGTTACAATAATTTTTTCACATATATCATTAAGCAGTTTTCCCATTATTTTGTAGATCTTCCCTTCAAGGTGATCTACTGTATGCATACTGGATTTTCTTTGCTTTTCCATTACCATGTCTATAAATTTTCTTCACTAGCTGATACTTAAAAGATCTAATTCATTTTCACTTTTTTTATTGTTGACTATAACTCAGATGCATCTTTATCTAGGAAAAGCCTGCTTTGCTGACATTTCCTAAGAACTGGTTTCTGCTTTCTCTGGTATTCAGAGGTGTAGCATGCAGAGTCCTCACATTCTATGCAGGAAGACATTCAAGTGCTCCTTCCCTAGAACTTACTGAATCTCCATACTCTTATATTTCCATATACTTAATCAAGCCAAACATTTTTCTTTAACTGAATATTTTTTAATCTTACTTTTTCACTTTTTGTTTCTATAATATTCTTATTGGATATGTTATATGGATATGAGGTATTAAGAATTTTCAGTATATAATCTTCTCTTATCTTTAGTTTTCTTTATTTGACATTCTTTACAATTTTCTTACCAGTATATATTCTTGGCAGGACCACTGTAAACACTTTTTTATAGCTTTGAACCAAAAAATTAGAAAATCATTATTGTCTCATTTTTTTTTCCAAGAAAGTTTCTCAGCTCATCCAAACCCATTTTCCAGTAGCTTCAAAACCAGAAACCTATTATTGAAAAAGTATCAAATTACTGGTAGATTAACAATATTACTGTTATATAATTAGTAAAGCAATGAATATTACATCGTAGGATATAATCAATCTTTAAATTCTTAGTTTGCACCATCCAGTTACCTTTCTAGAAATTTGAATATTCTACAAATATATACACTGAAGGTGATTTTCTGTCTTAGTTAATTCCACTGACAAATATAATTTGTGGCTTTTACAGATTATCACACTGACAAAGGTTAAACATACTAGCATTTCCATTTGCCTTTATTCCATTTGATATTCCATGTTTTGGATAGTATTATTGTAATAACTGAATGCGTTGGTTTCTTCTCCAGTTGCTGTGACAAAACAGTCTGCCAAAAGCAACTTAAAGGAAAAAAGGCTTATGTGGTTCACAATTCAAGGCATGGTCCATTTCAGTAGGGAAACCAAGTCAACAGGCATTTCGGCAGCTGCTCACACACATCCATAGCCAGTGCCTAATAGTTCTCTGCTAGCTTTCTTCTTTTTAGTACACTCAGAGCAGAAAATGGCACCTCCCCAATAAAGATGAGCCTTCATACAACTGTCACCAAGACAATCTCCAACAGGCATGCCAAAGGGCACATCTCTTGGCAGATTCAAGTTGTCAACTAAACTAATGTCAGAATGGCTTCAAATACTTCCAAGTCATTAGATTGTCTTTTGATTTATGAGATTATAGGCACACAAAGACAGACAGACAGACACACACACACACACACACACACACACATTTATTTTAAATTTATTGCCTTTCAATTTATTTTAAATCCTCTTGTATTTACTTACGGATTGAACAAATATGTTTCTTCTTTACATGTCTCAATTTGTCATATGACTACTATTATTTACCTGAATTAATTTTAACATTTAAAAGTATTTATGTTCTTTCAACTAAATAAAATGCAAGTTTTTATAACAAAGTTTTTGCACAATTCATTCATTATTAATGGATTTGACAGCTTCTTTTAAAAGTAAGTTAATTATGTATGTATGCATGAGTGCATGCATTTATATACACAATAATTAACCTTTCTTTACTTTAAACAACTGTGCAGATAGTAGTACACAAATTAAATTATTAATACTTCATAATATATTTTCATAGTCAGTATGCATATTGACCAAACATCTGCCTAAATATCTGTCTCATTATTCTTTTTAAAATATATTTTTTATTTTTAAAAAATTTTTAGCCATGGATACTATGTATCTCACTCTCTAAGAAACATCCCTTAGAATTATTTTCATGGTTTTAGGTCACCAACATAATGCATATTTTGTGGAGAAAGAAGAATATTTGTTATATACCCAGTATTTTCATCAAACACTTTATTATGTTGTGATACCATGGTACCCTCTGGACATTTGTATATAAACTAATATTGTGGGATATCTCACCCACAAATTATGTCCTGTTGAGACAATTTGAGAAACATGGCTCATTTACTCATCTTTTGGAGATCCGTGGTAACCATGAACATATACAAATGGAACAAATTACATAGTCAATAAGCTCATGAAATGTAAGTTGGTGCTCCCCAATTTTTTGCTTAACAGTTATTAGTAAAGCATCAAAATCATTGCCAGGACTTTTATTTTCTAAGCTCACTGTTTTCTTTGGCTATTCCGAGGTCCTTTTCATCACCCTTGTCTACATTACAAATAATGCTCAGATAAGTGGTAATACTTAGGAGTGCCTCTAATTGGCAAAGGCAAATATCTAGAGGCAGGGCAGAGATGCTCAATTTGTGTTATGTCAGATCCATCAGAGCTTTCCATTTCTTCATGTTGAGAAGCTAATAGACTGACTTCAGTTGAGGAAATGGAGAAGCTGCACAGTGTCTGACTGAAGCTTCTGGGAAGCAGTCTTTGTAGTTAGTCTGCAACCTGCAGAAAGTGGGTCATTTCACCACTGAAGTGTGGCTCTGGGTGGCACTTCAGAGACACTGTGGTGAGGGAACAGACCCCTCATTCATCCTGAGGAAGATAGTGTTTTTCCTCTGCTTTGATAGATTCACCCTGCCCCAGCAATCCTTCTGGTTAGGTGTGACTTCCTAAGGGATTTTCTCTGGATTCACAGAAGGTTCCCTGCATCCTGGGAAAGCCTGACTCAGCCACAGTCCTGTCAGGGTGGGGCTAGCATGACTTGGATGCAGCTTCTACTTGCTGAACTTATACGACAGGAGTTTTCAGTGTAAATCAGCTGCTTTCAGGAGACATGGAAACAGGCCCACGGATGTGCTGACAGGGACAATTGAACCTTCTCTCAGTGTCTCTTCAGTGGTCCCTTTGGATGCCACCTCATAGAGCTTGGAAAATATCTTTTTCTCTAACAACTTCCTATTTCTCTCAGCAGCCCCTCCAACCTGCTCAGTTTCCCAGATAGCCTAAAACCTAATACCTTCATAGACTCCCACTGCTTTAAACAATTTGATCCCAGCCTGGAGCGGGTTCCTCAAATTTACTTAGGCAAAAAACAATCATTTCTTACTTTTAATACCATATATTGTATTCTTTATCACTTAAGATTCACTAGCAATCTTGTTCTATTTCATGCCACCCTGGAAGAGGAATGTGAAGTCCTACACAGTGTCACTCATGTGCCAACACAAACACATATCTAATTTCTGTAAACAAGCTGAGTGATGGGGCTGTCTACTCCATAAGTAGCCTCAAGGAAGCCAAGAGTTTGTTTGCTATTCCCTAAAGCAAACAGTAGCCAGACGCCTGATAAAGGGGCCATTACCCGGGGCTGGTCAGGGAAATAACTCTCTAGTCACAGAGAGAAAGAAAAGAAACATAGAGAAACAATTTACCAAGATGTTGGAATCCAGGCCAAACTCTTACAGACAACAGATTTACTCCATCGAATCTTCAATGGTTTACGGCAGAATCGAAATAGTGTTTACTACCCGGTATCCCCTAAAATTGATGTATATAGTCCATTATGATGTTCAAGGATATTACATTATAAATAATATAGTGTATTATATATGTAGCAACAGCTATGGCCTACCAGAGGTCACTGAAATTGTAAATGTGATGTTTGTAAACTGTTTCCAGATAGAGTCCATAACTTTCACCAAGGCTTCCAAATAATCTTATACTCCCTCAAAATAATAGAAAGTCTTTTGAAAGTATTAAGAATGCCCTGATTCAAAGGCCATCTTTTAAACAAATCAATATTTTCAAAGTTTCAAAGACAAAAATTTCTAAGTTTTCACACTTGATGAGAATGTACACAGTAGTTTGAACTTATTTAAATATCATTTCCTTCTTAACTAATTTAAATCTCACCCTTCCACTTTTCAAAACTCAGCTCTATTCTCATCAGTGAATTTCTGTGGGAATTCATCCACCAATGTGTTATTGGTGGGAAGAATTCCCATAACAGCAAATCACTTGCTAATGATTGGGGCAATATCTGCAGTGTTCCTCTTTTCCAAGCGCATCCAGTTTCTTCAACTTGCTAAAAAGCAGGGTGTTTACTCTGCATCTTCATTTCATATTCTCAGCCCCTTTATACACAGTTACCCAAGTGTGCATCACCAATAATGACTTTATAGAGGTGCATTTATATATAAGATATGATGAGGCTACGGGTAAGACTCTCACCTTAGACTATGCACTGGGCCTTCACAGGTTTCATCAAAGGGCACATACTTCATAAATTAAAGAAGATGAATATTTAAAATGTGGGTCATTGTGAGAAAGTTATATGGAACTAAATGGATAGATTAAGCTGGAAATACCATGAGAAAGGATTGGAGAAACAAGTTCAGCGCCAAAGACAGCACAGCTTGCAGACAGTGCATTGTTCCTAGAAGTTGAAGCTTAAAGGATTAGCTGCTCTAGTGTCTACCTGAGAAAGACAAAGTCCAGATCCCACTTGAATTAGTTTGCCTCTTCTGGTTTTACATGAAGTTCATCACACAGTGAGTTCTACATTAATAGAAGGCTCTCGGGAGCATCCATGGTAACCAGAATAAGAGAGGAAAGAGTCTTAAAATGCAAAAGTATACTGCAAGCACGGGGAGCAGATTCTCTTCCATGGTGGAAATGTTGGAAGAACAAGGCGATGTGCTTGTGCAAGGCAACCACACAGTGCCACCGGAGCTGTTGATGGATAAGCTGTGTCTGAAACCTCTGCTCTCTCAAGAACTGTGTCAGCAGCTCTGAGCAACTCATTTGGTACATATCTGTCTTCAAACTGCTCCAAGCAAAATGCTGATAAGCACAACTTAACTAGAGAGAGAGAAGCTATATACATTTTTTATTTAAACACAGCACAAGTGGGAAACCACAGGACGTAAACATGGAGGGAGAAGGAGACAGATATACTTGGGAAAAGGCAAACAAGGTTGCCAGCTTGGTGGTACAAATCATAGGCAGGGCACAGAGTCTAAGAAAAAGAAGGGAAGCATTGGGTGTGGAGGTAAATCTCTGTTGGAAAATTGAACTGTTGCTATTTTTCTTCCATGAACAAACATTTTTGCTCAACTTGTACAGACATTCTTAACTGAAATAAGAGTCCTAATGACTACTTTGGGGCCAATGTGCTAACAGAATTAGATTAAGAAACAAGGCTATGTGAGTCTTTCTGTGTCCTTAACAAAGCAAGGAGTGGAGTTGGCCATGTTCTGAGTAGACAACAGGGTCTGGGAGACCAGTGTCAGCCTTAAAATGGGTGAGAAACTTAGAGCACACGCCAACCTATGTAACAAGGGAGATAAAAGCCTGCTGCCTTCTTCAACTATTTTTCAGAGTTATCATTTCATAACGGTGTTAGCAGGTCATATATGGGAGAATCTTTAACTTCCTTTGAAGCTTGAACATATATACAGATGAGCATACTAAGGAAGCATCCAAAACAAGAATTTACTCCATATACTTTATTAAATTTTCCAGTATATGTTACACAAAAATGCTGGTTCTACTAAGTTTACATAAAGATATCAATGCAAACACATATAGCAATACTACATGGAAGACATACTGTGGAGACAATGCAGAGAGATTAGATGGCATGTTTCATATTGCTCAAAATTATAATTTGAGCTGTAGAGGTGGCTTAGCAGTTAAAAAACACTGCCTGTTTTTCAGATGGACTCAGGTTCAATTCTCAGCACCCACATGGCAGCTCACAACTGTATCTCCAGTTTCAGATCTGATGCTAATGTATATAAAATAAAAGTTACATAAATTATAAAAAAGAATTACAATGCATGTTGGTTCCTCACAGTCTAATGCTACTGAAACAAAATCTATCTCATTATAAAAACCTCTTTCTCTTTGTCAAATATAGTATTTATTCATAATTAATGACACATAAAGCTTACCTTGGAGCATGTTACTATAGAAAAGTAGTTTATAAACATAAATAAAAATCATGAAACAGAACAAAATATATATTAAAAATAAAAAGTTTTAAAACTGTATGTGAACCATGATCCTAATAATGTTGGGTAATTAACATATTTTTGAATAAAATTTTTAAACACAGAATATTATTTTCTTTGGCATGTTTAAAGTGTGACCCATTTTCTAAAGTTTCCAATCATTTAAATTTCTATTAGGGTTATAACTGTAGCCAAACACCTTCAGTGAGTGACAACTGGCCTTGCCAAGCCAGTGTTAAATGTTGAATATTGAATGTAATGAGAAGTGCCTCAGGCTCCTATTTCTATACCTAATTGGTGCACCTGAGAATATCTGCTGGGCTGAGCTTTGAAACAGCTCTTTAATTAGTGTGGTGTATAGCACAGGGACCCCAGTGAAAGCCGCATATACCCCAGTTTTTCCCGGTACCAGTTTCAGGTTAAATGAATACTGTTGAGTGTATGATAAAACTCTCTTAGCTACTGTAGTGAACAGAGGCTGATGGCCATGTGAGAACTTAGCAACTATCAGAGGAGGCTGGAAAAGGGCGTAGCTCTCTCTTAAATCACCATAAGCCTGTCCACTTACAGCCAAGAGTCTGCAAAAGGCTCACAAAAGAGTGAAGAAGTGAGGGCTTGGCAACCCCACAAGGTTACAGTGCCGCAGAGTGCACACGTGTAAGCTGTCTACACAGGGCGTGTCTCTGAGGACTGGAAGTTCAAAAGGAAGAATTGTTGAAGAATTAGAGAAAACTCTTGTACCCAACAGACCAAACTAAAGAGGCAATAAAGTAAACTAGTCATTGTGTGTCTGTGTCTCTGACTGTGTCTGTGTGTGTGTCTGTGTCTCTGACTGTGTCTGTGTATCTGTGTGTCTGTGCCTGTGTCTGTGACTGTGTCTGTGTCGGTGTCTGTATCTGTGAGTGTGTCTGTGTGTGTGTCTGTGACTGTGTCTGTGACTTTGTCTGTGACTGTGTCTGTATGTCTGTGAGTGTGTCTGTGACTGTGTCTGTATGTCTGTGTGTGTGTCTGTGACTGTGTCTGTGACTGTGACTGTGTCTGTGACTTTGTCTGTGACTGTGTCTGTGTGTCTGTGACTGTGTCTGTGTGTCTGTGAGTGTGTCTATGTCTGTGTCTGTGTCTGTGTCTGTGACTGTGTCTGTGACTGTGTCTGTGACTTTGTCTGTGACTGTGTCTGTGTGTCTGTGAGTGTGTCTGTGACTGTGTCTGTGTCTGTTACTTTGTCTGTGACTGTGTCTGTGCCTGTGATTGTATCTGTGTCTATGACTGTGTCTGTATCTCTGACTGTGTCTGTGTATCTGTGTGTCTGTGCCTGTGTCTGTTTCTGTGTCTGTGTCTGTGTGTCTGTCTGTGTCTCTGTGTCTGTCTGTCTGTGTGCCTCTGTCTGTGTCTGTCTGTGTCTCTGTCTGTGACTGTGTCTGTCTGTGTCTGTTTCTGTGTCTGTTTGTCTGTGTGTCTGTGTTTGTCTATCTGTGTCTGTGACTGTGCCTTTATAAAGCTCTTGTAAAACATAGAACATAGTAAGATATCTGCCCAACCACAGATTTTAAGAGGAGGACTTCTTTCTGGTTAGCTAGATGGCCTATATAGCAGAAAAGTTAAAAAATAAATAAAACACTATATAATTGAATTTTGACTGCCTGGATAGAGCCTGGCACAGAGCCTGGAAAATAGGCACTTAATATGTGTTTATTGAATTTAATTAGATCTCTAAGCCATCAGAGGGCTAGACAGGAGAACTCTGCTGAGTTATACAGGAAATGAGGAGTCTTAATAGGCAACCACACACCAAAACAATGGCAGAGGTGGTGAAATGGACCATTGGAAAACTGGAAAGCGAAAAATCCTAACATTTTAAGTAACAGAAAAGTCAGCAGTTATGATTAACAGACAATGTGAGCCTTTATCTTCTTAGAGGGTAAATGACCACCAGAGTAAGTTCTAAGAGTCTTGACTTTTGGTCAGAAAAATGAGACCTGGATTAGACAAAGTGACATAGAAGCACATCTTTATTCCATGTTAAAGGATAACAGCATCACCTTACAGAAGTTGCAAGATTTGATTGACTGTTTCTTGTACAAGCTGAAAGAACCATGCTTGAGATCCAGAAAGCAATTCCTTTATTGTCAAAATTCAATTGGACATTCTACCCATCTTAAGAAATATACTATGGTGACCATAATACAATTTTATCCACATACTATAATTAAAAAGGCATACACAGTTATACTTGGCAACCTTTAAACTCTTAACTTCAGTGAAATTAAAAATTGCCTGTGTATCTGTCTATACATGGGTGTATTAATAATTTGATATTCCTAAGTAATATATGAAGTCTAGTAAAACAGATAAACTTTAATTTATGGTTAGATAGTATTGACCTGAAGAAGTAAAAATGATATAGAACACTGTCATCATTAACAGCAATGAAGAGCAGGAAGACAAGACGGTTGTTTACATCACAACGGGTAATGAGTCTTCTCCAAAAGAATTTTTACTTTCTAGTGTTTGTATTGCCAACATCTAATGAACCTGATCCCAGGAAAGCCCCCATTATAAGGTCAGAGTCATGTATGAATGAACTTACTACTGAAATGTCAATGCACAGTTCAGTGTCCTTGGCTGTACACAGCAAAGGTCTTACTTAGTGCATTAAGTCAGAAATGAGAAGAGGACAGCACTGCCTAATGTGTAACTTATGCCTCTCTTCATCACACAGGCACAAATAGCTGGAGCCAAAGGCAGAGCTCACTTCTATCACAGGTTAGGAGTTATATGTCAGTTGTATGAGTCAGTACAATGTTAGGCCAGCTAGCTGTGTTCTTTTGTATTTGTACTCCCTGCTTGGTTGAGAAAGCAGAGCCATAGGAACATGGCTCTATACAACATGACACTATACATTTTGGCTAACGTAAGCACAATGCTAAAAGAATGTAGTCATGGATCTTTGCTTCTCTTTATTGTTTACAGTGGAGATCTAAAGAACATTTTTGAACCGTAGCTTGTGTAAGCTAGGCTGTTCATTAGTCATGGAGTGCTATAAACTCAAAGGGAAAAATTCTGATTAGGAGTAAAGGAAGAAAAAGCTTGCTTATATTTTCTATTACACTTTTTTTTAGATTAATATGCCATTCTCCCTTTCTTCATATAATATAGTCCAGGCTCTTCACATTCCAACATGATTTGTACACATTGAGTTCTACCCTTCATTTCATTTCATCGGGGATCTTTGACTCTGAAATAATGACTCTAGATAAGAAAATCCCCCTTGAAACAGGCCCACACCACACATTCTGGCAGGGCAGAGTGGGACTCAGTATCAGGACTTGTTTTCCTCCCAAAGACAGATACCACCAATGTTACCCTGCCTCTGCAATGGAAATCATCGAGTGGCCACGGAAGCCAGCCACAGAGAACTTGGCAAAGCACTGCAACCTCTGCTCTTTCCTCACCAGCGAGAATGCTACCACAGTTTTCCATCTGTTGGTGACCTCCATCCCAGATTACCTCAATGCCCTTTCTCAGAGCTCTGGCTGGGGACCTCCCAGAAGCTCCAGCTGCTGGTACAGAATGCATTGGTTGTCTAGCTATTAACAGTCATAGGCTGACATGGCTGGAGCAGCTCAGAAGCTCCAGGGCCCCGTATGGCTGACTGTCCCAAGCTCTTCCACCAGCCAGAGTCATAGGTTTTTGGAAAACATTGAGCTCATTCATGCATTATAAGGTTGAGCATTCCCAGAAGTCTGCCATTTCTAAGAAAAGAAGCTGATTAGATGTAACCACTGGAGAATGGACAGATGTTAAGGGAGCTTGGATGAGTTCCCCAGCATCACACAATGACTGAGTTAGAAAGCAGTCTTGAAGGCGTGGTTCTCTCTGCATTTTGGTCATAAACTCACACAAGTCTGTCAGTGGAGGCTTCAGAGTCCACAAGATGGCCCCTCAGTCTTGAATCTACCAGCACAATGACAAATTAAGATTTTTGAAGACAATGTGCATAAAACAGTGTTCTTGAGTTTTTTGCTTTCTCTGGCCATCTCTGATAGCTAAGGTTGCTACTGTTGTTACCCAACATCCGAGACCTATGGATCATGGCAATCTGATAAGAAATATCAAAATGTAATGTTCTTATTATGAAACCTTTTATTCCCAAAGTTTGTTTTTGTAAAGTTTTTGCTTGTGAATTGGAGGCAGATCCCCCAGTGTTATAGTCCTAACATGGATGACATGGATGGTCGTTGGCCATCATGTAGGTTAATGTTCATCCAGAAGCTTTACATTTCCAAATGGATAATAGGAATCAATCTTGGAAGTGTAACTGAGAAGAATTGAACTAACTTTGTTATTTTACTACATGAAGGTTTGCTAAACCTTCACTCAGGCGTGTCGCAGTGATAGTTCTCTTCTCAGAGATCTTAATTAGGATTCCTGTCAGCAAAACTGAATTGCACTGAGACAACTACCCATATGCCAACAGTAGGCTAGCATCAGTGGCCAGCATCAGTGCCACCACCAGAGATTATATTATAACAAGTAGATAAAATGATCTCACCCAGCATTAAAGGTAAACTACCAAAGAAAGAATTAACGGTCTTGTCTTATAAATCAATAACCTTCTGAGGAAGGTTAACAACATAGGAAATGAATTTATCTCTATTCATGTGATTAAGTTTTTTTATGTACCTAAGGGCATTTTATAGTAAAAGTTATTGTTCATTGGTCAGAGATTTTTGGGTGGTTTATAAAAAAAGAATCAAAGGCAACTGAACATATTCAATGGAAATAATAAAATACAATAAAAGTGATGTGTTCAATAAAAAATTAAAGCTTTTTATTAAAAAGATTAGCTGCCTCAAATGTCACATACAAGGATGTGCTTTAACCAAATTGGCAATTATTTATTCCCAAGGCTCATAATCCATTCCCTGGGATTTGAGCCCTATCTCTTCATTATTCACTCTATAGAACATACCCCAGTGTGGTCCCCACACTGCTCTCAGCCTGTCATCAGGCACTCAGTGACAACTTCAGCAGTTGTGGTGAGGGTGATGATTCTGCCAATGGCTTCACCACCCTCACCACTCTCTGGCAGCTGATACTGTTCCACACGAGGATCAGTTTCCTCAAATCTCCATGCATTCTTCTGAATCAGAACACAAACAACATTGCACCAGCTTTTCTAGATCTCTTTCTAACGATCCAGGTGGACTGAGCTTTCTAAAAGGCAGCCTAGAGAAAAGCACTAATCTATCGTTCACTAATGATCTGAGACGGAAGTAGAAGCGAAACACAAGAGCAATCCCCTCCCCATACACATATACAGCGGCATGCAGACTGTAATGTTAGAAAGCCTAGCCTTGGTTTCTTCTCCCTTTGCGTTTTAACTGTCATTTCTGAACATTGGCAGTGGCAGTTCACTCACACCTTTGTTTTGCTTACCAAGAAGACAAAAGCCTCATCCCCCTCCCTTCTTCTTTCCTCTCACTTGCTCTGTCTTTCTATAATTTTGATTTGTGTGTGAATCATTCATTGGTTAGGGGAAAGGTCACAGTGCCACACACTCTCGTTGGACTGTTAATGTCTAGTGAGTCCTGTCAAACTTCTTCAAAGTGGAGGATTGATGATCAGACTCCCAGGAAGAAGGAGAAACCTGGAAGGGGAGGAGATGGGAAGGCAGAAGGGAAAGGCACAGGGCTCAAAGTCCTGTCACAGCAGCCTCATTCGTCATCCTTGGAAAATTTTCCTGATTTGTTCTTAGCTTTGTTCAAACAACAACTTTGTATCAGAACAAGTAATAGTTGTGCTGTCTGTAATGGTCTGTAACCATGCCATCTGAGTAAACTTAATAGGTTCTAGGGAGGTTGTGGATCATAGGGAACTCCACAGTGGTGGTGTCATGCAACAGGGGAACAGAGCTTATCTCTATTAGCTATAATTACCAGTCAAGAAGAAGCCAATGCTAGTAACTGGGCAGCAATTAGAACTAACAAATAAATCCCAAGGGGAGAAGCAGTAATTAAATAAAGAGAACATATAAGAGCAATCCTCTAATAGCCATCTAGAAAATATAACATAGTACATTTTTATCAGAATGGCAATGCATGTTTCTAGGATAATTTCATCCAAAAAAGACTTATCAAATTACTAAAATGATTATTTAGAAAACTAAGAGCTTGGGGGTGGAAGGGAGTGTAAGTGCCAGGAGTGAGTCACTGGACAAAGGAGAAGCCAGATGAGGAACGGTGAAAGCCAAGGTAAGGTTTCAGGGCTCCAGGTCTGACTGGAAGGGCAAAACAGAGCCCAGTTCAGAAGCAGCTGTAGATGAAGGATGGAGGCTTCTTCGTTTCCCCCATTTGTTGGCTTTTGCTTTTTGGTAGAGATGAAATGCTTCCCACAAATGCCCTTAGGCTATGACTAGCGTTTAAAAAAAAGATATTTTCTTTTACAGATGCTGGCCAAGAATCATATAGAAGAAAGAGATAAATGATCTTTCACCATAAAGTAAAAAGGTCACCTGTCCCCAAGTAGAAGTCTTAAAGATATTCCTTCTGAAATAAAACATTTGTTCTACTAAAACCTTATTCAAAATTTCTTTGAGATTTCTATTAACTCATTAATATAGAAAACAACTTTAAAAATTGAAAATTAATAGTAAAGAGGAGGTGTGTGTAGTTCTCATTATCAAAATAGTTACACTGGGCAAGAATTAAAAATATTCATAGATGACTACAACGAGTTCAGGAAGGGAGAGTCAAAAACATTCTTACCACAGTCAAACTACAAACAAGATGAATAAGGTAAATGATAAGGTCTCAGAATTGTCAACTCACTAATGAAGATGTAAATATAAGTCACATCAGAAATCTTTCTCTCATATTTTCTCATATCACAAAGTTAATTGTATGCATGAAACTATGCAACAACAGATATATGTTTATATATGTTTAAGGGGAGTTCTTTCAAAAGGATAAAAATCAAAAAATACAAAAATAGAATACATTCAAATACATAAAATTTTAAGGAAATCTAACATATATAATCATGGGGGTGTGTCTGGAGAGATGGTGGGCCAGTCGGTGTGCTTCTTGCTCTTCCAGGAGACCCAGGTTAGGTTCCAGGCCTCACACTGAAGAGCTGACCCCTACTCTACATTCAGCTCCATGACATCTGACTCCATCCTCCAGCCCTTGCAGACATTGCATTCACATTCACCAACACACTTACTCATATATTCACATAATTTTAAAAATAAATAAACGAAATATTTTTAATTAAGCAAATAAAAACAAATGGCTGCCACAAACATTTGAGCAGACTGAGGTCTGTTGAGCAGGGAACCCTCTGACATGGAAACATGGCATTTTATCTTTTTTAACTAAAAAAATTATGTTCACTAAAATAACTATGCAATAGCACAGGATGTCCCCATTTTGAATGATGAGCCATGCTGCTTAGGCATCAGAAAGCTCTTAACCTTGGCAGCATCCACCCCTTCATCAACTGACTACGCTTTAAACTTTACATTCTCTCTTGCCCTTTCCTCTTGGTTCCGTTGGCTCCCCAAGTTGCCAGACTCAAGCCCACCAAAGCTCCATTTTATACCAAATGCTCTCTCTTGCTTATTCTAATTGGAACTTCAAGCTCCTTTAAGAAGACCTATTTTGTGCACATATGTTCTCCTACCTAATTAGGTCCCAGCGTACCTTTGTGAAACTCTTCCTGCAAGTACAAAGCTGTCTATAAAGAGATTAGGTGGAGCAGCCCCACATCAGCTTTAGGGATCTCTCAAATCACTCTTTCCAGCCTCATGGTTCATTTCAATTTGCCTCGCTCTTCACTTTCATACTTCAAAACAATCATGCTACATTTCCTAAATTCTAAGAAATGCTATTTATTCTTTCCACTTTAATATTTTTGAAATTGAACCTTTAAATGAACTTGCCATTGTATGTTACTTTGTAATCCTCCTAACTGAAACATTACAATCCTTTCAAAAGAGCCAATGGGCTTATCCTTTTTTTTTTTTTTAATCAAACTTGAAAAGCATAAAGCAGCCATTTATTAAGCATTACTTTTTCCCAAGGAAACAACTTCTCCCTTATAATATAAAATAAAGTCAGTAAGATATTAAGTGTTCTTCTTTAACCTTTGGACTTTCCCTATATATTTCTAAAAAATGTACAAAATAAAATTTACTTTCTGGAATTCCTAGGAAAGCCATTGTAGATGATCTGGAGACACATTTAGTCACTTAGACCTTAGAAGAAGATTCTCTTGCCAAGAGACACTGGCTTTAATGAAAGCAACTCCACTGCTGTTCAGTGAGGTGCACTAATGGGCAACACAATCTTGTCTGTCTGTACCAACTGCTCAGTGCCCACACTGCACCTGTCAGGACCTTTGTACATTTCCCGACTAGATGTTGGTAGGCATTTAACACTTGGTCCTTTGCAAGAAATGGGGAGAGGGAGGCCTTGTTGCCCAATATCCAACCTTCATTGAACATGAATTATTAGATGCAGAGGCAAGAAGAGATGCACATAGGTTCTCTCTATAAAGAACCCCTAAAACTTGGTTCCTGGAAAAAAATACTTTAAAGCTCCTTCAGGTGATTTAAGAAAATGTTAAGTTGGCATCCAGACTTTTGAAGTACAAGAGTGATAGTAGGGGAACAAGGTCAGAAATTTATTTGGGTGCAGAGTTCATTGTCTGGGTGCAAGGTTAAACAGATTTTATTGGAAAAACTAATTGTCATGCTGTCGTTTTTCTAGAGGCCAAATAAGTGAATTTACTTAATTCATGCAAATCTTTGGGAAATCCTACATTGCTCACTAATGCCTTGTGTTCCTCCTGCCTGGATAAGGATGGTGTTGAGGGAAAGAAAGGTGTGTGAGTGGCAGAAGCCACGCCCACTTTAGACTCAGTATGGGGCTAGAACTAAGGGCCCTTGTGGGATAACAGACCTAGGTGTTGTTGAGAGAGGACCAGAAAGAGAAGGCAGTGAAGTGTTTTAAACGTTCATTTACTTATTCCTTGCAGAGGAGTTCTTAGGGGGATGCTATAGGCAGGAAAAGTAGAGGTTGCTGTGCGATGCCTTGGTCCCCAGGGTCGGGACCACACGGCTAAGCTAGCATTCCACTACCTGCCAAGTTTTCCATGTGAGCTTGATGCCAGAAGGGACCCAATTTCAGTAGTCTGACACAGTGCCCTAACTGCAAAGCCCGTCAATTTGAAAATGCATGGCTTTTCGTAATGGCACTTTATAAATTTTTTACATTTTCTACATTTTTCCCAACTTTTTTCACTTGAGAAAATTTCAAATAGTCAAATTAGGTCCTATGAGGTATAAAACATGTACAATTTCCTTGTCACGATTTAATAAAACTTAGTAAGTTGTAAGCAGGGATACTGAAGGGTCTCATCTACACTGTCCAGGAAGAAGATAAATACATATCTTCAGACCTCTAACTTTCTGTTCTTCTTTCCTGGAAATGAGCTCCTGGATGAAAAGGTAGCATGAAGACAACCTAGTGTGCTTCTAGTCTATGTCTTACTTGGGAAATTGTTGCAGCAATACACCATTTCTGAATAGAGAAAGAAAGCAAAGCAGACCGGATATGGCTGCTCTGTGTGGTCCAGAGCCTTTACTACTGGAAGTGGGCCTTTCCGGCCAGGGTTGTACCAGGAATCCCTATTTCCTCTTATAGTAAAACTCTTTTTATAAATATATGCCCCTATGCACAAACACACATATCCTTCAAGTGGCCAGAGCAGCTCTGTATCCACAGAGATAAATACAGAAAGAAAGCAGGATGACAGAGACAGATGTGTGTAGAAACATTTTTAATTTTTTAAGAAAACATGTGTCTACTTTGGGCAGAAGCAGTCATTTCTAAGGGAAAGGAAACCTGTACTTAGGCTCAAATTCCTCAGGATTAATTATTACTGTGTTTGCAATCCGAATGACCTGACCCGTTATTAGATGGTAGGTGTAGGCCAACAAGTAAATATTCACTCTGTCTCCTAGAAGACAGGTATCTGCACCAAGTTCTAAGGCCCTTGAACTTTACCACATCACATTTAGCCATCTTTAGAGTTTTTGATGATGACGAAAAGTTGGATGCACTTGGAAAGCCCAGGGAAGTAGCCAGCACAGCCTCAGGCTAATGAGCAGAAACCACAGGTATAACCAACTTCCCCGGCCTTCACGTAACCAATCCTGCAGCCAGATGTCGAGTTTGGAAAAACATGCCTCAGTGCTCCTTGCTGAAATTCTGCCTCTGGCCATATAAAGAGTGCACTGTGAGAGCAGCAAGGCCTGGCCTGGGGCACTTGGGGCCACTCCATGAGATAGAGTGCTTTCCAAGTGACTGGTCATTGTAAGCAGCCCAGTCAACAGGGCTTTGTATTTGTCATGCAATTCGAGATCCACTGTAAGCTGTCTCCAGGACAGAAAGGGCCATACAAATACACAATATCATATGAAGTAAATCAACCAAGAAGTGTTTTATCAATAAAATTTCATTAACACCCCACATGCATATCACTCAAGTGACAAGAGAACCCAGACACCTCTGATCTGCATTAGAGTATGCATCATTTTTTGTCTATTAATAGAGTTCAGACTTCAAACACGTGTGGACTTAATATGTGTTATTTGAAGATGGTGGCATTTGTTGATTTGAACTCATGTAATTGGTTTACAAAGGGTTCTCTTTGCTCCATCTGACTTAATGTGACTCAAATGAAGGAAAATGTTTCCTTAAATGAAGGAAACATTTAATTATTTAAATAGACTATATAACAATTTGGTATCATACCTCATATATGTTAGCTCTCAATGGTTTTTATATTTTCATGATCATAATTCGATTTAAGTCTGTTTTTTTCAAGCAGATGCTATACAGATGGCTATAAAGTATCTTGTCTGAAGAACAACATTTGACCACAAGACTAAAAGAACCAGAGCCCCAAAAAGTGGTCAGTCACTGCTAGAGACAACACACCAACACCCGGAGTTGGCTTTCTAGAACTGAGGAAAGCAGTTCTGAAGAGTTTGATGGCCGGATCTGCTCCCTTCCTATAGCACCCCCTTGAGAACCAAGCCTTTACCTTGTAGGCCTCTGAGAACCACCCAATCATGTCCTTCATTTTCTGTATAGTTTCCCAAGATCTTTATATCACCAGGAATCATTTTTTTGACTTTTTTCTCTTGTGTCAGCCATGTTTGGTTCTTTCTAGGTCTCTGGGTCCTGGCCTTCCAGGCAATGTTAGAGTGGGTTCCTTCTCAGAGTACAGGTTCAAGTCGTGGTTGGCCACTCCTGTAATGTCTGATCCACCTTTGTCCCAGCATATCGGGCAAATTACAGGCCAGAAATTATGTGACTGGATTGGAGCCTCAGTCCATCCACTGAAAGTCTTGCCTTGTTACAGGAGATGGTTTTGTATGTCCCATTGTTAAGGAGTGTTAACTAGGGTCACTCTTGTAGCTTCTGGGGAGTTTCTATTGTGCTAGGTTTATAGCTCATCCCAGAGATGCCCCTGATTCCAGCTGTCTTTCCCAGTCCTCTCTTCTTCCATCTTCCCCTGACCTGATCCCTTCTGTTCCTATGTCTACCCCATCCAGACTTCTCCCCAATCTCCACCCACCTGTGATGTCCATTCTATTTCTTCTTCACAGTGAGATTCATGTGTCCCCCATGGAGCTTTCCTTGGTCCTCAGCTTTTCTGTCTATGGATTGTAGCATGGTTATCCCTTACTTTACAGCTAATATCCACCTATAAGTGAGTATATGCCACTGTCCCTTCTTTCTTAACAATCTGTGAGAAATAGCTTTCTTTCTCTTTTAAAGTTATTTTAGATTTTTAAATTTTATTTTATGCGTAGTAATGCTTTGTCTGCATATATGTGTGCCACATGCATGCCTGGTACCCATGGGGGTCAGTAGAAGGTGTTGAACCCCCTGGAACTGGAGTTATAGATTGTTGTGAGCTTCCATGTGGATGCTGAAAATTACATCTGGGTCCTCTGAAAGGGTGACAGGTATTCAACCACTGAGTCATCTATCCAGCCATCTTTCTGTTGACAATACTAGCTTTAGACATTGTTTATGTATGTCTATTGTACATAATGACAAGTCTAATAACTATTTTTGTATTCTGTTGTATCATGGGGTTGACCATGTTGACAACCCTTTACCTTTTCACCTTAGTCTCTCTCCTTCTCTCAAATAGTCTTCACTCACTTTCAACATCATTACTACATTTGAGGTTTTCCATGCTGATAAACAGCTATTTTCCAGAAAGGTCTGACTGTCTTTGGAGAATACTTTCAAATTCATTTTATACAAATCTCTGCTGCTTATTTGGAATCTTTGTAGGATTCAATGTGCATTGATTTGAGTGTTCTCTAGTGAGTTGCCATGTCTTCTATGTCTTGCTTCTGGGCTATTTGTGGTAGGAAGACACCCATGTGTATTAATAATCAGAACACAGATTGGCAGAAGCACTGCTGGGAATGGCACATCCACACCATCTAAGTGCCTTATTCTACTACACACATAATCATTTTCCAACAAGACTGGCTTCTTTGAAAAAAATGTGGCTTTAGTATATTAAAATATAGAATTTCATCAGTTAGAAAGAATGTCAATAAAGAAAAATAACAGTTTTCTAAACTTTTAGTTAACTAGACCTGTTTTGTGCACCAGTGCAGAGAGTTGTTTGGCAGTTACTGTCAGGAGAAAGTATGGAGATGCCTCAAGTCTATCTATCTAAGGACAAGGCTCAGGAGCACTAATATATGCAGAAGCAGGGTGCTCTAAGGTGTGGAGAAATAAGCAAAGTGGTCCATCTGTAGTTCATGATGCCTGCCTAAACTTCATGAGCCTTCATAGGAAGCACATTCAGAAAATGGCACATATGATCTGAGTGGGGAGATTTTTGCCCTGTGTTATTATAAAAATCATCCATCAGATCCCAGGGTGTGTGGTTCCAACATGTTGAGATTGGCTAACTTGACATCTAGATTACAAACAAGAAGCTTAGACAATCATTGCTGGAGCTGTTTTGGATCACCAAGGCCACACGGGTGTACTGCTGAGCTGTGTGACCTGTATAATTGCTAATAAAGGCAAGGGGCTAAAAATGTCTGAAGCAGGTTTTGGAGAAGTCCCCTGCTTTCAACATTTTCACTGTGGTGCCTGACCATGACCAATACCTTTCTCTGAATTTAGCTTTTTATCTTTCTACTTTTGTTTTTTCCTTCATGGAAATCATGGTTTGGGGGATTCAGCATTCTGAATTATGTTCTTTCATGGTTGTGACTTTCCACATGTTTCAGGCTTTAGGAATTTTAAACATTCCACAGTTCTGTGTTGAAGGATTTGGGGTATTGTGTCTTTTGGAATATATGGTCAGAGCTTTCCCAATGTTTCAGTATATATCTACTAAGGAGCCAAGCAACAGGAAACAGAAGCACCAGTACTGATTCTGGAGCAGAGTGCTAACTCTCACACTTATATTTCTGGAAAGGAGACGCCTCTTGTTATGGACAATTTAATGTTAAGGTAGTAGTCGGTACTGTGCTCTACATCTCAGTAGTGTTCTAGATACCAGAAAATGTGACCACTGTTTCCTCATTGCTTCAGAAGTATGAATTTTGTTGTATTTCAGACAAAAAGAGAGAGTTCAATATTTTTGTCCAATTGGCCAACTGTGGGAGTCCCCATTCATCTTATAAATACAATTTTTAAATCAAAACAGACACAAACACAGATGGTAACTGACTTAATATGGTTCAACTCGTATTTTTTTCTTCCAAATTCAGGATGGTGGTGTTTTGAGCAAGTTTCAGCTAGGCAAGGATTCCATTCTACTCACTACATTTTCAGTTAGTAACAGATACAAGTCAAGGAGCTTCTGGGTACCAAATAATCAATAAACATTGCTCTTATTATTCAGTGAAGAGCTTATAGTATAACAGCACTACCCACTAAGTCGACATATAAAACAAAGCCAATAGCCTTCATTTTTTCCACAGTTCAGAGTTTCCAAATAAGAGCTTAATTTTACTAACTGCACATTTCACATTAACACTATGAAATCACTCACAGCAGAGGCCCAAATTTGTTTTTTTTCTTAATGAATATGCAGCATAAATGCCAAGATTTGATGGCTGCCTGCTGATGCCACATGTGTCCCATGGTGGGCAATTACTTCCAGAACCTGCACTAGAATTCTTCCTGCATCTTAAGGATAGCAGGAGATTTTCAAATGGCACTTTAGCTATTTTCAATGACTGCCCTTGGTCTTGAACTTCTGAAATTGTCATATATCTTTGGATGCTTTGATGGCTGTTCTCCTGGGGTAATAGCAAGCTTAGACTAGTATGGTAGCAAAAACTTACACATAAAGTTAATAAGATTGACATATGCTGCTGTTGTTGAATTCTGATGAGATAACTGAGTAAAGAATTATTCATGAATCAGGCAATATTTCTAATCAGAAGAGGTTAAGGCAATACTGGCAGACTCTGTGGACAGGCCATGTGGGAGAACAGTCCAAGCAGGCAATAGGGATAAGCAATATTTATAGACAAAGAAAGGGTACAAGGTACAAGTGGTTCCAGACTAGATGAGATTCTGTTGCAATTGTTGATTGGGGGATTTGGGGTGAGTGTGTGTGTGTTTGTGTGTGTGTGTGTGTGTGTGTGTGTGTGTGTGTGTGTGTGTGTGTGTGTGAGAGAGAGAGAGAGAGAGAGAGAGAGAGAGAGAGAGAGAGAAAGAGAGAGATCATGCTCCCTCCCAGCCCCTGTACATACTCAGATGAGCCTTTTTTTTAAAAATGTGGGTTCTGGACTCTAAACTTAGGTCATCCCCTCTCACTCACTGAGCATTTCCCTAGCCCTCCCCTGATCTGTTTTCCATTTTTATTTGAGCAGACACCTTATGTCTGTAATGTCAGCCCACTGTCTCCTAATCTGGCAGCAGATTTCTTTTTTATGTGTGTCCCTTGGAGAGGTCCCTTCCTTTCATTTGGTTTCTAATTAAGTTTACCACAGGAAGAAAATGGACAAGTAATGCAATCTCTGCCATTGCACAAAATTGGCACCCTGGTTTTGAAACAAGTCTACAGAAGGTTCACTTTCAGAGTTCACGTAAAAGCCAACATTCAAAGCCTGATAGACTCTGCCCCAGATGTTTATATTAATAAAAAGATGGTCAAGACAGCATTGGAGGGATAGGGATAGTGAGATATATGAGATATAAATAAAGAGGGAAGAGTATTGATGGTTAAATAAGGACTGGAATAAGGGCTTGGGCTGGGATAGATGAGAGGGCAGTGTCTGAGTTAAGTCAAAACTAAAGTTATAGGTAAAAAAGCTCATGGAAGCTCACTAATGAGTAAGCTAATTTCAAACTATAAGTTTTAAAAGTGCTCTGAAGAGAGTTATCCTGCATGAGTGCTACTCCCAGAAGACATGGGTTATTAAACCAAAATTGGAGTGTAATTCAGGTAGGTCAGGGAGGCCCCAGAAATCTCCAAAAATAATACAAGTTGTTGTCAATGCCCAACTTCATGTTAACTAACACCCAATTGTTGAAAAGACTACAGATTGTAGCTGTAGGACACAAAGAAGCCAATCTCAAACTGATCCAGAAACTTCTTCCCTGCCATCTAGCTTTCATAATGCTGGAAGGTACCACACAGTTGCTGGGGGAGACATCAAAGCTCTGAAACCTTCATGCTTCAGTGCCAACCTGCCAGCATCTGTGGCCACTAGAGCAATAATGGTACAGTTCTTATGGGTAACCACCTGCTCTCTGATTGGATTGAGACATGCTCCACAGAAGGGTTTTTATAACATGTTCTGCAATCCTGGTCCAAAGCACATGGCTGACTGGAAAGGTCAAACT
Organism: Sigmodon hispidus; assembly: GCA_004025045.1. Lineage (NCBI taxonomy): Eukaryota > Metazoa > Chordata > Mammalia > Rodentia > Cricetidae > Sigmodon > Sigmodon hispidus. The sequence goes on along the minus strand of PVIH01002152.1, from coordinate 93,994 downwards.
GCTTTCTAAATATTTGTTCTTAGATGCATAGGTAAATGCTGCTTTCAACCTTGGTCAGGGAAGTTTCCCTTTGCAGTGGACAGCAGTCAACTGAGACTCATAAATAAGAAACTAGAACCATAAATGGGGCCTCTTTATCAACCCACTCCACTTCCTGCCCCTGACCAAGGCTTGAGGAAATCTTGGAAGATTCTAGAAAGAACAAAAGAGCTATAGGATCTAGGATTGGGAAGAGTCATATAAACAATCTTTTTTTTTTTGAACACTAAATGGTCATTGTATGCATGAACACACAGCTATGTGATTGCCTGCTCAAGGCAGCATGTGATCAAGTTAGCCAAGATTCTAGTGTAAATGGGGGAGGTACTTCAGGCCTCACTCCTTACTGAGGAGCTATGGCAATTCATAGCTGAAGTTGGAGGAGAAACATTGTTAGTTGAGGGCATTGATGTTTCTGTGCTCCAGTGGATGGTCCCACTATCCACACAAACCTAAAAAAATGACAGGCCTTGGTGGGTTATAAAACAAAAAAGGAGGAGGAAGAAGAAGAAGACATGAAGTCAGGAAGGATGTTTAGAGGATAAAAGGGAGTTGGAGGGGGAAATGATGGGTGGATATAATAGATTTCATTTGTATGTGAATAAAATTCTAAAAGAATAAAAATTATAATAATTAAAAGAAATAGTCACCATGATAAAGTCCCTGTGTTTAAGGGATAGTCTGAATAGAAGGCAGGTGTTTAATGCCTTACTAACTGCTGAGTGACAAGCTTGATTTTAAATGAGCAAGCATTGTAAATAAAACAGAAAAAAAATCCTCCATGAAGCACAGTAAGAGGAAATGGGATTTGTTGTGTGGATAACCAATGAATAGACTTCATATAAATGCATGATGCATGTTACCATGGAAATGGGCAGTGGGGTCACTCTGTCATGAGGTCATAGCAATATCACATGTGTGGAGCAAGTAGCAAAACCTAAGATACACCAAGAAAAAATTTTAAAATGTTAAATCAATACATAATAATATATGAAATTATGACACTCAGAAAAAATGCCAGTAATGATATAGAACCCAATACTATTAAAGAGTTCGACTTAATATTAATGGAATACTATCAAGTAATATCCATATAGAATATATCTTTTCAAATACAAATGCAATTTTTACCAATACATATCTTATTTAGACTGTAAAATAAATTTTAAAATACATTTAAAAGATAACATTATATAAAATGTCTTTCATTATGTCAGTGCAGATAAACAAGAAGCCAACAGTGACAAAATCTGAAAAGAATTCCCAAACACACAGAAGTTGTAAGAGACACATTTCAAAATAATTTTGATTGAGGAAAAAGTGATAAGACAGACTATTATTTATCTGAGATATTGGAAGAACAACATATTAAAACATAGGAAGGCAATTAAGAGTGTTTAAAAGGAAATGTGGAGTTTGCGTGCCTGTTGGAAGGGAAGAAGGTTCTAAGGCATCTCAAGTTTCCATAAGAAAAATTAGACAAGGAGACAATGGAGAACAACACATGTAAAGAAAACAGATAGAAGACAGAACAAATGAGATAGACACTGATCAAAGAAAGAAAGAGTAATTATGAGAAAAAAAAAAAACTTTTGTAAGGATCAATAAAACTGATGAGCCTCTAGTCAGATGGGAGGTGGACAGAGAAGTGACAGAGGGGTGACAGCAAAGTACTGTTATCAGCACCAGCACTAAGCAATGAAAAGAGTTCAGTACATTTTATAGGAGAATTTTGTAAATAGGTCATTAACAACACTTTTAATAATGGGGGAAATGTGTTTAAAATATAAATTACCAAAGCTCAATCATGAGGAAATAAAAACATGAATATTAATTAAATCAATTATATTTGCATTGAAACTCCTGTCAGGCTTGACAGGACAATTCTGCCAAACTTTTAATAAAAAACAAAAACAAATTTCTCCTACACAAAGAAGCATGATGAGGTGAGCCTGGGCACAGAGCTGGGAGGCCCAGAGACAAGGCACAGCGTCAGCAGGCCACACCCTGCATAGACCACTGTTGGCATCATCTCATTGCGACCACACAGGAACAGCTGAGCCCCTGGAAGAAGAGCTAAGAGGCCAAGCAGAGACTACTACCCTCCAAACCCTGGCCCTGAGAAAAAACGCAGCCTCTGCGGGCCACCCCTTGCCCAAACCTGTGACTACACAGGACTCACCGAACCTTTGAATACACAGCTGACTAAGAGCCCCCAGACCAACAACCAACTAAGAGCCAAACAAGAGTGAATTGAGGAAACAATGGGCACATGTCAGTGCAAGAATGCATATAACAATACAAAGATCAACAAAATATCACCAGAAGCAACAAGTGGTTTTATAGCTTCAAGACCTGAACATAACAATGGAGAGGAAAGAGAAGAAAATGACCTTAAAAACAGCTTTATGAAGCTAATAGAAGCCTTAAAAGAGAACATAAATAAAAACTCCCTTAAAGAAATAGAAGAAAATACAAAAAAAAAATTGGAAGAGATGAACAAATCCCTAAAAGAAAATAAAGAAAACGAAGGAAAAGAAAACAAACAGGTGAAAGAAACATTCCAGGAATTAGAAATCGAAGCAAGAAAGAAGGCACAAACCGAGATGAAGCTGGAAGTAGAAAACCTGAGGTAAAGAATTGAAATCACAGATTCAAGTATAACCAACAGAATCCAAGAGATGGAAGAGACAATATCTGGAGTGGAAAACTCAATAGTGGAAAGAGATACACCAGTTAAAGAAAACACTAAAACCAAAAAAGTCATAACACAAAATGTCCAGGAAATCTGGGATGCCATGAAAAGGCCAAACCTGAGAATAATTGGAATTAAAGAGGAAGAATACCAGCTCGAAGGCACAAAAAATATTTTCAACAAAACCGTAGAAGAAAACTTCCCCAACCTAAAGAAGGAAATGCCTATAAAGATAAAGGAAGCCTACAGAACATCAAATGCACTAGACCCACAAAAAAAGTCTGCTCACCATATAATAATCAAGCCTCTAAACCTACAAAACAACAACAACAAAAATATTAAGAGCTGCAAAGGAAAAAGGTCAAACCACCTATAAAGGCAGATCCATCAGAATAACACTTGACCATTCAATGAAAACAATGAAAGCAAGAAGGTCCTGATCAGACATTATACAGACACTAAAAATGCATAGATGCCAACTGAGACTACTGTACCCAGCAAAACTATCAATCAATATAGATGGAGTAAACAAGGCATTTCACGACAAAATCATATTTAACAAGACCTATACACAAATTCAGCTCTACAAAAAGCCCTAGAAGGAAAACTCCAACCTAAGGAAACCAGAAACACCCATGTAACCATGAACATTTGATAAGCCCACAGAAGAACCGCCACAAAAAGGGAAACACAAGCTACCACCAAAAATAACAGGAAATATTGATCATTGGTCATTAATATCCCTTAATATCAATGGATTCATTTCACCTATGAAAAAGCAAACCCTAGCACTATGGATACAAAAACAGAAACCATCCTTCTGCTGCATACAAGAAACAAACCTCAACTTCAAAGACAGACACAAGCTCAGAGTAAAGGGTTCGGAAAAGACTTTCCAATCACATGGTCCTAAGAAGCAGGCTGGTATAGCCATTCTAATATCCAACAAAATAGACTTTAAACTAAAATCAATTAAAAGAGACCAGGAAGGTCACTACTTATTTATCTCAGGAAACATCCTCCAAGACAAAGTTTCAATCCTGATTATCTATGCTCCAACACAAAGGTGCCTACATATGTAAAAGTATCACTACTAAAACTTAAACCTCATATCAAAGGTGACACACTAATAATGAGAAACTTCAGTACCCCACTTTCACCCTTGGATAGGTAAACCAGACAGAAACTCAACAGAGAAATAAGGGATCTTGCAGAAATTATGACCCAAATGGACTTGATAGATATATACTGAACCTTCCACCCAAACAAAAAGAAATATATATATTTCTCAGCATTCCATGGAACTTTCTCTAAAATTGACCACATACTAGGTCACAAAACAAATATCAACAGATACAAAAAAAATGGGTATAACTCCTTGTACCACATCAGATCATCATGGTCTAAAGTTAGAGATCAACAAAATCAAGAATCACAGAAAACCTACACACTCATGGAAAGTAAACATCATTCAACTGAACCACATCTGGGCCAAGGAAGAAATTAAGAAAGAAATCAAAGACTTTCTAGAATTTAATGAAAATGAATCCACAACATAGCCAAACTTATAGGACACAATGAAAGCAGTCTTATGAGGAAAACTCATGGCACTAGATGCCTATATGAAAAACCTAGAGAAATCCCACACTAGAGAACTAACAGCACAGCTGAAAGCCTTAGAACAATTAGAAGAACCTCTCCTAGAAGGAGTAGACAGCAGGGAAAAATCAAATTTACAGTTGAAATCAATACAATTGAAACAAGGAGAACAATAAAAAGAATCAATGAATGAAAGAGTTGGCTCATTGAGAAAGTCAACAAGATAGAGAAACCCTTATCCAAACTAACCATTTTAAAAGCAAAGAGGGAATATCCAAATTAACAAAATCAGAAATGAAAAGCAAGACATAACAATAGAACCTCTCCCGGAAATTTAAAGAATTATGAGATCATACTTTGAAAATCTATACTCCACAAATAAGGAAAACCTAGAAGAAATGAACAGCTTTCTAGACAGGTACCAACTACCTAAATTAAATCAATATCAGATTAAAGACCTAAACAGATCTATAACTCCAAAGGAAATTAAAGCTGTCATTAAAAGTCTCCCAAACAAACAAACAAACAAACAAAAAAAGCATAGGCCCAGGATTCTAGCAGACATTCAAAGAACTAATATAATACTCCTCAAACTGTTTCATATAGTAGAAAATGAAAGAATATTGCCAGACTCTTTTATGAGGTCACAATAACCCTAATACCCAAACCAATCAAAAAGGCAATTAAGAAAGAGAATTACATACCAATTTCCCTCATGAACTTTGATGCAAAAATTCTCAACGAAATTCTGGCAAACCAGATACAACAACATATAAAAAAAAGTCACCCACCATGATCAAGTAGGCTTCATCCCAAAAATGCATGGATGGTTCACCATATGAAAAACCATAAATGTCATCCATCATATAAATAAATTGAAGGAACAAAACCAAATGATTATCTCCTTAGATACTGAAAAAGTCTTTGACAAAATTCAAAATTCCTTTATAATAAAGTCCTAGAGTGATCAGGAATACAGGGAAAATATCTAAATATAATAAAGGTGATTTAAAAGAAGTCGATGACCAACATCAAACTAAATGAAGAAAAACTAAAAGCAATCACACTAAAATCAGGGACTAGACAAGGCTCTCCCCTCTCCTCTTATCTATTCAATATAGTTCTCAAAGTTTTAGCTAAAGCAATAAAAGAACAAAAGGAGGTTAAAGGGAAACAAATTGGAAAAGAAGTGAAACTATTTGCAGATGATATGATTATATAAATAAGTGACCCATAAAATTTTACCAGGAAACTCCTACAGCTGATAAACACCTTCAGTAATGTAACAGGATACAAGATTAACTGAAAAAAATCAGTAGCCCTCCTAATAATTAAAGATAAAAGTGCTGAAAAAGAAATAAGGGAAACATCACCCTCTGAAAATAGCATTAAATACCTTGGTGTAACTATAATCAAAGAAGTAACAGATCTGTTTGACAAAAACTTTAAATCACTGAAGAAAGAAATTGAAGAGAATATCAGAAAATGGAAAGACCTCCCATGTTCCTGGATAGGTAGGATCAACATAGTAAAAATGGCAGTCTTGCCAAAAGCAATCTATAGATTCAATGCAATTCCCATGAAAATCCCAACACAATTTTTTAAAGACCTTGAAAGAACAATACTCAATTTTATTTGGAATAACAGAAAAGTCAAGATTGCCAAAACAATTTTTTTCAGCAAAGAACCTCAGGAGACATCACCGTCCTTGACTTCAAGTTATACTACAGAGCTACAATAATAAAAAAAACAGCCTGATACTGGCATAAAAACAGACTTGTGGATCAATGGTATCAAACTGAAGACCCTAACATTAACCCACACACCTATGGACATCTTATTTTTGACAAAGAGGACAAAAATATTCAATGGAAAAAAGATAGTATTTTCAACAAATGGTGTTGCCAAAACTAGATGGTAGTGTGTAGAAAAATGCAAATAGATCCAAATATATCACCCTGCACAAAACTCAAATCCAAGTGGATCAAAGACCTCAACATAAATCCAGCTATATTGAACTTGATAGAAAAGAAAGTGGGAAATACTTCCAAAGCATTGGCACAGGTGACCACTTCCTAAATATAATACCAATACCACAGACAGTAAGAACAACAATCAGTAAGTGGGACCTCCTGATAATGAGATGTTTCTTTAAAGCCAAGGACACAGTCAATAACACAAAACAACAGCCTACAGAATGGGAAAAGATTTTCATCTATCCTACAAGTGAAGGAGGACTGATCTCCAAAATATATTAGAAAACTCAAGAAACTAGAGCCCAAAACCCTAAATAAGCCAATTTAAAAATGAGGTTGAGAACTAAAAAGGAAATTCTCAGCAGAAGAATTACAAATGGCTGACAGGCATATGAAAAAGTGCTCAACATTTTTAGCTATCAGAGAAATACAAATCAAAACAACTAAGAGATACCCCCTTACAGCTGTCAGAATAGCTAAGATTAAAAATACAGATGACAGCCTATTCTGGAGAGGATGCAGAGCAAAGGGAACACTCCTCCAGTGTTGGTGGGAGTGTAAGCTTGTTCAACCACTCAGGAATGCAGTCTGGAGGTTTCTCAGAAAACTGGGAATCAATCTCCCCAAGGATCCAGCAATACCACTACTGGGCATATACCCTAAAGATGCACATTTGCACACAAAAAGCATTAGCTCAACTATGTTCATAGCAGCATTATTCATAATAGGAACCTGGAAACAGCCTAGATGCCCCTCAACTGAAGAATGGATTAACAACCTGTGGTACATCTACACAATGGAGTACTACTCAGCAGTAAGAAAAAAATGACATCCTAAAATTTTCAAGCAAATGGATTGATTTGGAGAATATCCTCTTGAGTGAGGTATCTGAAACCCTGAAAGATAAGCAGGGGATGTACTCACTCATTAGTGGACTTTAAAAAAAAATTATAGAACACCCAAGCTGCAAACCACAACTACTGAACAGCTTGTGGTCTGAAAATTATATTTAATATAGTCTTTTTCTGTTCGTTTGATCTCAGCACTATTCATTCTATACAATGGCATGGTTACATATTTCTTTATTTTCTTGTCACTCTATTTTATTTTTTAGAAAATAAAGTCCTCTTTTTCCATGTTAAAAAAAAAAAAATCATGAAAGTCAGGTTTGTTACATGAGACCTGCATATCCCAGCCCCCAAACAAAATACCAAAGGCAAAGACAACTGTAGTCAAATGTCCCTCATAGACAGAAATGCAAACATCCCCCATGTTGTAGAAAGTTTCCCCAGGCCCTTTTGGGCCCGGTGGTTTGTACCTCGTCCGCAGCGGCTTTTGTCCCCCAAAGAAATGAATCAGACACTTACATTAACTTCATACTGTTTGACCTATGTCTTAAGCACATTACTAGCTAGCTCTTTCATCTTAAATCGGCCCATTTCTACTAATCTACCCGCCACGTGTCCCAGCCCATGGCTCACCTGTATCTCTTACATGTTCCTCCTTGAGGGGTCGGATGGAGACTGACTAACTCCACCCTTCTCCTACCTGCCTGTCCTCTGATTCTCCACCCACTTCTACGGTGCTCTATGTAGGCCAAACCAGTTACTTTATTTACATCATACAGAGAACATTTCCACCACACTCCCACAAAATATTTAGTTCAATATGTAAAAATAATGCTTTATTGCCAGGAGATACTTATTAAAGAATCTTTTTAAATGGTTTACAATTTGAAAACCAGTATTACTGGCTATATAAACAGAATGACAAAAATATATGATTTTTTCAATGAATATGAAATAGTACTTCACAAAAATACAGCATAAATTAATGATAAAAATTATTATTTTAAGAATATTAAAGCAACTGATAAGGGAACAAAATTATATAATTATCAATGTATTAGTTAATAAAAGATAAGTGCTTTCTCCTTAATATTAAAAGCAAAACAAGAGTTTCTAATTTTAATCCCTCTATCCAACACCATATAATGAAGGAAAAAGGCACAGTGATTAGACAAGAAAACAGAAAATTGACTTAAATCGTCAGTGGCATGACTACATGTAGAAGCCCTCTAGAATTTATAAAGATACTTCAAGAATTTATAGACAAATTTAGCATGTCACTGAATAAATTTAGCAGTACACAGAAATCGTCAACAGTTCAAAAGGTCTGTGAAGAAAAGCAGAACAGAAACCTGGAAGCACTGTGTTCTGATGAAGGTGTTCATGCTGCACAAATAGGAAAAGCCACCAGCCCATGAAACAATTCCAGGAAAATTGGACACCCACATGCAGAAGAATTGAACCACATTCTACAAGCCACAAAAATAAGCTCAAGTGGATGAAGCAGAGCCCCGCAATAAGGAAAGGTGCATGCTGCCAAGTGTTGCAAGTGTAGGGGCAAGAGTTTGATCCCCAAGATACACATGAAAATAAGGGGGAAAAGTAGCTCCACAAAGTCGTCCTTCACTCTCCATGTGAGTGCTGTGGTGTGTGCACCGACACACACACACACACACACACACACACACACACACACACACACACTAATAAGAAGAATAAATAAATTTAAAACATTAATAACATGCTAAATATAAGCCCTGAAGCTATGGAAGTACCCAAAGAAATGAAGAAAATTCTTTAGACATTGGAATGAGTAAAATTTTTTGTTTGTTTTGATTTAGATAAGATCTTAAAAACAGGGAAAAATAAAAATAAACAATGAGATTATATCAAACTAAAAATCTTCTGCATACCAAAGGATACTACCACCAGAGTACAGAGACAACCCATAGGATGGGAGAAAATGTTTTCAAACTCTAATCCTAACAAGAGGACAACATTCAAAACATATGAGAAATAAAAATTCAACTGCCAAAAGCCTGATAGTATGATAAAGTTATGGGTGAGTGATATAAATGTTTCCCAATAAGATGTGCAAATGGGTTGATAGTTGTACTATCACTTAACCACCAGAAAAATACAAATTAAAACCACAAATTGCTACCTCACTCCAGGTACCTCACTCTATGAACAAAAATGTGACCAATAGTGAATTGTAAGGGCTGGAGAGGGTGGAGTCATGATATACAGCTCAGGGGATACACATCAGTACAGCATGTGGACCACAATGTATGTGCCCCAAGAGTACTCAGCAAACCTAGCACATGACATCACAATCACACCACTGCTATCTACACACAAGAAACAAGGCCAGAAGGCCCACAACAGCTCATGGCCTGGAGTACAGCAATACTGTGAATAATAGCCAAGACACAGATACACAGTGGAATTTGATTAAGCTGGGAAAAAAGTGAAGTTCAGTATTAATCAAGATGGTCCAAACTCAGACATGTTCTCTCTCATACAAGTAGATCCTTGCTTTCATACGTACATATAGGGAAGAAAGCAAAAGCACCGAGATGGAAAAAAGGAAAAGAGAAGATGGGGAGAGGAGGGGGCAGGAAGTGAGTAGAGGACAGATGAGAGGCAGGATAATCAGCTTAAACACATTTGGCTTCACAATGGGATAATTATGACTAAAAGCTCATAAATTGATTTAAGAAATAACCTTTAAAGCTAATTACAATAAGCAATAAGTGGAGTAAACCCAAGTGTTGGTCAGTTGATGAATAGAATGGGCACAGAGAGTCAAATACTACATAATGTCACTCATACGTGGAAAAAAATAGTGGATGAGAGGAGCCTGGAGATTACAGGGAAGCGGAGGGTGAGGGATGGCAATTGTGATCACTGAGAACTGAGCTCCAACTAGACAGGCCTACAAATTCTTAACCAGTGGAGTGATCACATATTACAGTCATGTACTGTCTTCAGGACACTACAAGGAAGTAATTGAGGACACATGTTTATGTTACCATAAGTCATAAGATGTATACATGTGTCATGAGTTCAATGTATACCATCTGTACATAAAGCATTACATGGTAAGTAACCCTTAAACTTGTGTGTTTTTGATGTGTCAGTGTAAGTAAGAAAAATAATTTAAATATGCATTTCTGAATTCTTGCTCAACATCTCCTTAGACATTTGCCATGAGTAACGGATTCCTGAAAGGATTACAACTTGATGTTTACAGCAATGCAAATTGAAAAGGAGACTTTTAATAGCCATAAGGAAATGAAGTATTTAGTTACAAACAGCAAAACCAGTACCAGACATGGTGCTGGCAATCCCAAAGAACTTCTGGGGAGATCACAGTAATATGCATGAGTGGGGAGCGGGGGTACTGTTAGATTAGAACCCAGAATATTGTTACTATGTCCACTTCATATGTGATAAGTCATACATTCTGTACAACTCCACATCCCACATGCTTTTTTATTGAAATCAACAGGCCGAATTTAAAGTTTACATGAAAAAATACTAAAAAGACTCCAAACAACTTTGAAAATGTGAAGCTCAGACATATTACCTACTTGCAAGATGTGCTATGAAATGTAATCAATAAGATAACATGGTGGCATAAGATGGCAGAAATAATAGAAGCCAGCTCACTTGCATATAACAAATTGACAGTTGTAACAGTGCTATGGTTATTCTAAGAGAGGAAGACATCTTTTTAACAGACAGCACTGAGTATCTCAACATTCATAGACAAAAAATAAATCTTAACCATCATCCTATACTTAGCTCTATACTAAGTGATTAGGGGTTGAAATATGGCTTAGTTGGAAGAGTACCTCATTCTTACAAAGAACCTCCATTTAATCTGGGCCTGGTGATGCAGGTCTGCAGTCCTATTACCCTGAAAACAGGAGGGTGCTGTGTCTGTGACATCCTTAGGGGTCCTGAAGGCAGGAGGGTGCCTGCCATGTTTGTGACAGCCTCAGCTGTTCTGGAGATAGGAGGGTGCTGTGTGCATGACATCCTCAACTGCAGAGCAAGTTTAAGGCCAACCTGGACTAACAGAAGATTCTATCTATAAAGAAAGAAAGAAAGAAAGAAAGAAAGAAAGAAAGAAAGAAAGAAAGAAGAAAAGAAAAGAGATTGTAGGCCCCAATAATCCACTCTAACTCAGAAAACATGCAGAAGAAAATTTATATGAGCTTGGATTTGATAAAGTTGACCTACACTGGCTCATCAAACACAAATCATTCAGCAGAAAACATTTATAAATTAGACTTAGAAAAAATTTAAACTTCTACTGTTTAAAAGCCACTGGTGAGAAAATTAAAAGACCACCCACATGGGCTGAAAATATTTGCAAGACTCATATCTGACACAGAATTTATATCCAAATATACCAAGGGCTTTTACAATTTAGTAATAACCAGACACACTATTTGATAAAAGACATTGGCAAAATATTTGAACAGCCAGTTCATATAACAAAATATACCAACTTCTTTGAGAAGATGCTTGACATCATTAGCCAAATGGAAAGTGATGTCTTATTTTTATGCATTTATTTTTGCCATGCCAAGGTTCAGACTTAGGACCCTGTATGTTCTAGGCAAGTGCTGTTCCCCTGAGTTATATCCCCAGCCTTGGTCTGCCCATTTCAACCCACCCTGAAATGCCTAGCAACCACTATTTTGCTCTTTGCTTTTGTATATTGAATTTAGTTTTTAACATAGACAATGAGATTTTATACTATTTCCATGAAAGAGCATTTTTAAAACACTTTTTACTGTATGACCTCTAGAAACTCTAAAATGTATAAGGCTGATGGTATAAGGGCAGGGCTAATGTGGTTGTTTTGATAATGCCAAAGTGCCTGCCCACTTGGAAAATTGTTCATTATATGAATTTATCCTTAACCAAGACCCACCATTTCTACTTTCTAGTATTTACTTGAAAGAAATGAAAATGTATGTTTGCCCACAACCCTGCATGCCACTGTTCATAACAGTTTTTTTCATCCTATTGACAAATGAAAATCAGTGCTATACCTGTATCTGGTCTAAAGCTAAACTAAGCATGACAGATCTCTGTAGCCGAATAGTACTACTTAAAAATACACGGAGTGACTCACTGAGACATGCATTCTTGCAAAGTAGCAGAATTCCCACTCATAGGTGTGATGGTTCACCTCCATTGGCAACTTAACAGACTTTCGAGTTATCATGGAAACATATCTCTGAGCATGTCTGTGAGAGTTTTCTAAATTAGGTTAACAGACATGAAAAGTGAAAGTTTTCTGACACAAGGCTATCTGTGCCAAGAAATACCACAAAGTCACATCACGCAACAAACCTCACACAGAGATTTATTGGGGAGAGATACAAAATGGTGGCTGCCTGTGAAGAGAAGCAGCAGTTGGCTAGGCAAAGGGTAGATTTTTATAGGGTCTTTGGAGCATGCTTGGTGAGTCGTGTAAGTATACAGTGCCACTGGAAGTATTGCCCGGCCATTAACCTTGAAACCCTGTTTGGCTCTTAACACTGAGTCACTGGGTAGGGATTTCCAAGTCTCAGAGCTTGTGGGCTGGCCACCAGCAGGGTGATTCTCCTTGGCCCTTTTACCCTAGAGAAAGACCTACTCCAAGTGTGGGTTTCACCATTTTAGGCATCCTAGGGTGGATGAAAAGGAGAAACAGAGCTGTGTGGCATATTTTGGGTTTCTTCCTCCTGACTGTGGATACAATGTAACCAGCTGCCTCGGGTGCTTTGACTCCAATTATGACTGTGCCCTGACTTATACTCTCAAATGAACTCTCCTTTTTTCTTTAAGCTGTTTTTGTCAGGTGCTTTGTTGCAATACCTTGCAAAGTAACTAACACTGGTAATGATCATATGAATTAGTCCAAATTAATTGCATATGTTATTAAAGCATCTTCCTTGTAAATTAGAACTAAACAAGTCTAACTAAAGAAGTAAACAGGTGGGACAGAGAAGAACAGCAAATGTAAGAGATAGGTCCAAGAGCTGAAAAATGCAAAGTTTAGACTGCAACTCAAGAAGAAATCATCAAAGAAACAAACAGCTCACTGAACGCTTTGTAAATTGATAAAAATAGATCTATCAAAGTTCTTGTATAATATTGGGGATCCAAGAAGATATTTTTCAATCTTATATCTGGTGATTGAGTCGGGTGGGAGAATGGAAAAGGCCACATAAGAGGAATAAGAAGTCAGAAAGATACAATATTCCTTTAAAAAAATGTATTGTATGCCCAGCAAGAGCAGGAGGTCTCACGGTCCCAAGGAATTAAACTACTTATCATGTTTACTCACAACTGATCGTGGAAATCACTGCATTGTGGTTTCTCATTTGAAACATTTGAGGTAGATACTGAAGTGTGCTATGTATGTCACAAATCTACTTAGTGAATTTCATTATGTGACCCTTATATCAGTTCTGGTTTTGTTCCCTTTCTATTGTGTTTTCACTTAGTTAGCATGTATTTACTCTCTAATGTATACAATGGTATCTCCATCATCTATGTGGTCCAATGTTTATTAAAATATCAAGTAGTATGTAATCATAATTTTTAAGTAACTTTGTAAAAGGGTGGTGAGTTATTTCTGATTTTCTTTTCATGTTTTTACAAACTCCCTTGATATTTTGTTGTTATGTAGCTTGGCTTGGATGTCAGTAATGTTGAAAATATGACCCTCATGTGTCTGCCTTCTGAGTTCAAGTGCAAGTGTAGATGATGGACTTCCAATTTTAGCTGTTTGTCAACAAAATTTAACAATGTTAACATGCTTGAGAATATAAGATTTCTTAAATATCTAGTGTGGATTTTAAAAAAAATGTATCACATACATTTCAGGTATGCAACATATACATTGCAGATACATAGGACAGATATAGATGGTGGATGAATGGATAGATGATAGATAGATGATGTATAGATATATAGATAGATGGATAGATAGATAGATCTATGACAGCACACAGATTACTATCATAAGGCAAGTTTAAGCCACCATCTGACATATTTTTTCCTTTCTATTTTGTTTTTTATGGACAATAAAAATCCATGTTCGAATGGATTATGTGTGCACTGTTATTAGCAGAGTCCTCTCATAAGCTAGCTCACTAGCCTTGCATATTACACATTTGCTATTCTGTTCTCTCCAGCTACTATTTCTTCCTCACTTACCTTGCAGTGCCCAGTACTTATGGTTTTATCCTTTATTTTGCCATGTTGAATTTAGATTTTTAGATTCCATATATCAAATTATTTTAGTGTACTTTCTTCCCATGGCTGGCTTATTTCACTTAGAACACATCCTCTGAGTTCATCGATGTGTGATAAGTCTCCTTTTTAGGAATGAATAACAATGCATACATGTAACACAGATTTGTTTGTTTAATCCCTGCATCTGGACAGATACCCAAGCAGCTTCTCTGACATGACTATTATGAATAATGATGCAAAAACATGAGAGTAAGATGTATATGTATTTAAAAGGTAGTTACTTCAATGCCCACTGTGCTTATGGCCAGAAGAGAAATTACTGGGATGCCAGATATCTGTTTTTAATTGCTTTAGAAAATTTCACACTACTTTGCTTATGGTTGTACTAATTTACATTCACAAGCACTGCATAAGAGCTCCTTTCTCTCCATACCCTTCTCTCCATTAATTATTTTTTGACGTGTGTGTGTGTGTGTGTGTGTTCACACAGACACATGATGAATGTGTGTGGAAGGGGTGTATGCATACCAGTGTGTGCACTGCAGAATCCAGAGGAGAATATTAGGTGTCCTTTCTTCCTTTCTCCTTTGAATCAGGGTCTCTCATGGATCCTGGAGTTAGGCTGGCAGCCAGAAAGCCGAGTGGTCCTCCTGTCTATGCTACCACAGACTAGAAATACAGGTTCATGCCTACCTTCTCACAGGAGCACTAGGGACTCAAACTCAGATCCTCATGGTGCTAGAGCAAGCATTCCTATGTGAGGGGCCAGCTTACTACCACCCCTTCTTAACTTTTTATAGTACTCCTTCTAATGGATGCAAGTCAGTACATCATAGTGGGTTATGGTTTCTTCGTCTTAGGTTGGTAGTGATGGTTGGTTTTGTGTGTGGAGGGAGGTGGTCCTCTCTCCAGTTCTACAACTCCAACTCAGGGCCTTCTATACAATGGGTAAGTACTTTAACCATTGAGTCATATCCCCAGGGTTATTCTATCACTTGTCCTTCCTTTTTATGTGTTATTAAAAAAGATGGTTTTCTTGACTTCCCTTCTTGTGGATTTTACATGCATCTTTTATATCCTTCAACTTAGCTAAGTTTATTTTTTATCTATAATGAACTTTTGAAGGTTTTTTGGGTGAAACATGCCTTCTGCAAGAAGAAATTGTTTGCACTTTTTTTTTTTACATTTTAAATGACTTTTTTTTTCATGTCTGATTGCTTTTACCAGAACATTTACTGTTATGCAGTAAGACTGAACATTTTTGTTTTGGACCAGATCTTAACGGAAAACCTCTTTGGTTATAATGTTAGCTGTGGATGTCTTACAAACTACATTGGTCATATTCTGAGTTTCCCTTCTCTTTCTAGAGTATGGGAAGTTGTCAACAGGAAAGAAAGCTGGACTTCCTTGAACATTTCCCCCACATCAATTGAAATAATAATGTGGTGCTTGTCTTTCATTGTGTCAGTGTGACCCACTGACTGATGTCAAGGGAAAACCACCCTACTTGCTTATGTGCCATAGAACTTTTGTTGGGCAGCTTCAGTCTATTTGCTACATCTTCTTAGGAGAATTTTATTCAGTAGTTAGGAGATAAATTGGCTTATAATGTTCGCTTGTGAAGTATTTGTTTTAGAGATCAAGCTGATGATGATCTCAGCTTCTTGAAAAGCATTGTGGGAAGCAAGAAGTCCAAAGAGTAGTGTTTCCTAAGGGAAAAATTATCCCATATGCTTTTAAACCGCAAGTTCTGATCGCAAAGTAAATGAGACTCATTTTCAGATATGTAATGTTGCAATTTTCCCACATAGCCTTTTTGGGAAGCTGCTGATAACTGTAGAACTGAAATGTTTTCATGTATTGAGAGGAGGGTTAGGAAGTCAAGAAGACTGAGGAGCATGAGCATACCCAAAGCCAAGCAATTGAAAAGACAGTGACAGTTAATAACTTCAGGACATGAAAGTCTTACAAAAGGGGGGAAAATGAGGAAGGGTCATCATATACGCTGCAGTTGCTCAACTATGAAAATATTTACAAGCTCATCTTTAGTTAAGCATGCAATATTTACCCAACCCTAAAGCACAGCTATGTTTGGACAATGGGAAATCTGGGAATTGTGGTGAAAAGAAATAGTGGGTAGTCATCTTTTTATGGTAGGGATGCTTCAACTGTGCAAAGTACAAGTGTTTTAAAGAAAAGAATAAAAAGAGTATTGGGAACTGAAAAACTGGGGAGACCAAGAGCAGAATGTGTGTGACAGTTTCTCATAATGCACCATTTCTTATAAATCATGTTCATGAATATATATACATATACATATACACACACACATATATATAAAATAAAGATCAGTTTTCAAAGTCTGAAGTATCACTGATAGCACGATCATTCGAATCAAGGGTAGCACTTGTGAAAATGAACCTGAGGATATTATTTGTCTCCTGAGTTCGGGCTATATGTGGTATAGCCTCCAGACTCCTTCTTCCCTCCAAACTCCTCTGGGGCACTTAGGGCATATCTGTTCATCTTAGGGCATATCTGGTGCATCCTTAGTGACTCACCAGAGCCTCTTATCTCAAAATGGTGGCTGAGAGAGGATGCTGCCCCCACTTTAACTGTGGAGGCTGACAAAAGAGAAGTGAAGTGCACTTTGATCATGGGGCTAGTCAGTCTAGGGGCTGACCCTCCTGTTTGTATAGATGATTTCAGTGTCTGTTTCTCAGCAGGGAGGGTGAAGGACTTTGCCTTCCAACAAAAGTTACAAGATACCCTAAACCAGGAAGATCCTTCACAGGTAAAAGCCAGTTGTACTCATTATAGCTCCTAAGCTGGACAAGTGCCCCTCTGGGTCCTGGGAACCCCTATCATAAGGTAACCACCTCTTGGTGCACAATGAGGGGTATCTCCGTTTTGCTGTCACTTCTCATGCTGAGTGCAGTAAGCCCATCAGAGATCTCCGTGGTTATCACGAAGGACAAAATTTTAAGGGCAACAACCTGAGGTGTGTGGGGATTGGGGGCACTAATTGATGCTTCAGAAAGGGATGTTCTGTTTTTTTCTTGGCCCTGTTCTTAGAAATTACCTGACTGACTTGTTAGATATTTTTTTAGTTTTTAGGTGAGTAGAATTAAGTACAGTTTACAAGTTAATATGTTTAGACAATTATGCTCAAATTTGTTTGATCTTGCTCTTTCAAAATTTTAAATATTTACATAACCAAGGACAACATGATAATTCACTAAGCATATTCCCTAGCATTTTCAAAGAATAAAATGATTTTGTGTGTGTGCATATTGTGTTTACATATGTATTATTTGGCTTTAGTTTATTCTTTTATTTCCATAATAATAACTGGACATTTTTTTCCAAATTACCCTAGTTTCTTTTATTATTTTAAGCAACCATACTGTGTTCAATGACATGGATACTATAATTCATTAATTACTTTATTTTTAATGAATACACAGATTTCAGGTTTTGAGTTATTTCATATAATCTACAATATTCATCCTTTAAAATGTTTATATATTCTTTTTTAACTTTATTATATGTGTGAAGGTGTCAGATCTCCTGGAACTGGAGTTACAGACCGTTGTGAGCTGCCATATAGGAACTGGGAATTGAACCTGGGTCCTCTGGAAGAGCAGCCAGTGCTCTCAACTGCTGAGTTGTTTTTCCAGTCCCTATATATCTATTTTTTAATTTTGCATATTATGATCCAGAATGTGTCTGCCGCGCCCATTAGGTGGTTTCTTTCTTTGAGCCTCCCAATGTCATTTTAGACTGGAGACTAGAACCTCACTTTCTTTCTTTCCCTGTCTTCCCAGTCCAGGCCTGTGGTCCAGAGGAATCTTCCCACTTGGGGTCCCACAGCTGCTTGTAAAATAACCACACAAAGGCCTATATTAATTACAAACTGTTTAATTTATGGCTTACAACTTAACTCAACCATTTCTATTAATTTATAACATGCCATTTGGCTAGTGGCTTTACCTGTGATCCATTACACCTTGGTCTCCGGGATGCAGCCTACAGCACCTCTGTCTGACTCTACCCTCCTCCTCCTTTATCTATGCTTGGATTCCCTGCCTGCCTCACCATAGGTCAAACAGCCTCTTTATTGACAAATGGTAATCAAGTATATTCACAATGTACAAAAGACATTCCATATCATTCCTCACTGTGCCACAGCCTCTGGTTTTCACCACACTCACAAAACCTACCTCCCTTCAGTTTCACTACATCTTAGCAAGAAGGTCTTATCATGAGAGAAGTCCCCCACAACACATATAGAAACTGTCACCTTCCCAAGCACTCCCTTTTTCTGCAGATTCTCATGAAGTGATGTCACACAGTCAGACTTTCTGTGTCCTCAAGGCTTACCCCGGATGTTCAGGTATCTCAGAGTCTTGAGCTCAGCCTGGAGACATGAACCCATGACTTAGATATGCTGTGTTTACTTACCACTTGTCGAAAGAACTGGGTTTCATTTCGTGGAAAGCAGGGGAATTTCCACATCTCTACAAGATTATTATTTTAAGGTGTGGTACTTTTGTTTATGCTATGGAACATTTATTTAGTGATGTAAAGATGTGTTACTTTTGCTTATGTTGCATGAAGCTGTGTTACTTTGCCTGTCTACAACACCTGATGGTCTAATAAAGAATTGAATGGCCAATAGCAAGGCAGGAGAAAGGATAGGTGGGGCTGGCAGGCAGAGAGAATGTCAGACATGATAAGTAACATTTAAGGTTAATGGGATGCCCTGGACACCTGAGCTGTCTCCCTGAGTCAGAAGCACACTTGATGAGTCTAAACACCAGATTAGATAAATGGTTTCCATAGAGATGGCCACATAGCTTCTCATGTCAACTAACAAACACCCTTCTGTTAAATAGAGAGGAATTCGATTCCTAAAATCAAAACTGATTTGTTTTTGTAAACTAGCAATAATGTCAGAAAAAAACATAACCACAGTTTTTAATGTATTCCCTCCATTGAGAGGGTTTTAGAGAAAACATTTGTCACTGAATGGTCTATCATAAACCTCAAGAACAGAAATACCAGATTTTCACCTTTGAGGTTCTAACCTTAATTCATTTTTAATTAGTTCTTTGAAAATTCAAATAATGTCTTTTGATCTAATTTATCCTCCCACTCTCCCCAGCTTTGCCTTCATTTCACTATTAATCTCCATCATCAGTGCCAGTTGATACATTTTATATATCAATTATATATATATATATTATAAATAATGCTGATGTATTCCTGGCTGTGTGTTTTTAAGTGACACATGATTGACCTACCAGGGGCCACAACCTTAAAGAAAACTGACTCAGCCTCCCAGCAGCTGTCCCTTACCCACAGCTCCTCCTGGGAGGTGGACTTCATGGCCCCTCCTCTCTGCAGGCAGAATTTGTCTAGCATGAGCATGTGCTGGTCTTGCGCATGACGTCACAGCTGCTATGCCCAATTGCAGCTCTCCTCTTGTGATTGTTCTAGTCATCCACTTCTGGTTCTTAGAGTCCGAAGAATGAGATTCTTAGTGACATGCTTTATTCTTTCTGTGACACAGTACAGGTAAGATTCAGCACACTTGCCCATCCAGACAAAAAAACAGCCACACCAGCCATTTTCCTGGACCAGGAGGCAGAGAAAGGTTCATAAATGAACCAGTGTGTAAAAATGGTTGAACAGCCTCAACTCCTACAAGATGACACATATAAATTGGAAAATCTATTTGTAGTATATCTTCCCTCAGCAGCTTAAACTTCTCCATGTAAAAAAATTCTTATGAATCAATAAATAACCTAATGGGGGAAGAGAACTTAGAAAAAGAACAGTAAACTCCCAAAACAAACAAACAAAGATCCAAAATATGTTCAGATCATGATACCCTAGTAAATAGAAATAATAAGGTAATCTTTTTCTCCTACCTCTATTATATGTGTAAGGTTTGGGGGAGCTGAGAGGTTGAGGAGCTGGGAGGTTTCGGGGAGTTGGAAGGTTGCTTGTACTAAGTTTAATTGGTGTTCTTAATCAGCTTTTCAAATAAACAGTTTGTCAATTTTCAGCCAAAGCTGGAAAATTTAGACATTCATTTCCAGCTATTCTGTGTAGACTATCCCAGAATAGTATATAAACTTCATCCCACAAAGGAGATTACATGTTATCATACAGGAGGGGGCTGCTATGGTAACACATACTATTTTTTTCTTTTTTCTTTTCTTTTCTTTCTTTCTTTTTAAACAATTCAGAGTACTTAGCAAGTTGATTGGAGGTGGTGAGTATGAGTGGCAGGGGCTTTTTTACAAAGTTAATCACTAAAAGCTGCCATGGTCCTTTATCAGAGCTAACATAATTTAAATTACTAAGTAACTCCCAGTGCAATTGATAGAACATAAACATATTTCTCTGAGGATGCAGGGAGACTGGATTAGACGTGGTCCCCAAATGAACTTAAAACACAGGGTCAGGGCACAAGCTTCAGTCTAGTAGAGCACATTCTTGGGACCCTCCAGTTAAGGCTGATCCTTGCAATCTTGAAACAATGCCCCAGCTCTCCCAGGCTTCCTTCCCATCCAGCTCCTGCCCACATTACCCCCTTCAGTGCGTGATTTACAGTGCTTGCTTTTAACATGCAGATTTGTCTCAAGGTTTTATTGTTAGCATTTAAGTCATTAGGACGGGCGCCTCTGTGTATTCACATAAATCATGGACATATTCTGAGCATCAGTCTGTGGAGGACCCAGCTCGAATTGTAAACATTAAGGTCTGTTCATTCCTCATCAGTTTGCAGAAATGAATGTTCTATGGCAAGCCCTCCTCTGCCCACCCCTAAGAACATTTTTTTCCTGCCTCTTTTTTTTTGTGTGTGTGTATGGTGTGTGTATGTGTGTGTGATTTAAATAGTACTTGTGTTTTGCAAGTGAGGGGGGAAGGTGAGTGGGTGTTCAGGGGTGTTTAATGAACATTAAGATGTTTTAAAATCAAAGAATTATAAAGACATATGAGTGCATATATACAATCTTCTTCTCTAAGAAGGCAGCTCTCACAGATGCCAAGCAAGATTTTCACTAAATGAGAGAAAAACAGGAATATAACAGTTAGAGAGGCAGTTGTAATTGGCAGGTGTTGGGTTTTCAATGGAGACAAAAGACTGTACATTTTAGACCCTACTTTTTTTTTCTGGAGGCTAATTGAAAGTTTGGTTCATTGTCAACCTCCACATGTCAGGGGAGCATCTATCCAAGTTATTCTCTTAACTGTCAAAACAGAGTTTCCATCACTGCTGGCCTAAGCAAGCTCTGACCAGGATAGAAAATGCCACACAGAATTCAAATGCCACTTCTGTTTTTTGACTGACCCATGTCTTCGCATTTTCTTCCCACTGAGGAGATGGTTCACTGTGGTCTAGTTTGGAATATTCCATGAAGCACACTGACAATGTATCACATTGGTCATGGTATGAACAATTTTCATGGCTAGAAATAACAAAGGCTTGTGCTAAAAGAGGCCTTTACGGAGGCTTTGAACAGTAGTAAATTCTGATGAAAGCTTCTCATCCCTGCTGACCATCTTAATTTTTTTCAGGCACACACTGAGTAGTTTACAGGAGACCCAGCGGTCCTCTGAGGAATGGATGCAAGGAAGGAACAAAACCAGTTATCTGTCATTAAAGCTGAGAGAAACCTCCCCCCATTTTGAAAACAGCCTCGTACATAAACCAAATGAAAAATTATTTTCCTAGTTGGCCTGGTGTCATGCTCCATGAGTTTAACAAGGCTGTTCCTCGTGTTGTCTGGCTGAGCACAGCTAAAGCAGCAGACTGCTGGATATCGTGATGTATTTTATTCTGTAACTCAAAGCCACATGCTGCCTGGTGTATGATGGAAGATAATATGACTTCTTTGAAGATGAGAGGAAATGGGGGAGGGGAGAATAAATCTTGGTGACATTCAAACAGAGGGCAAAGAACTGACCTCTGCTAGGGTTTCCTAATATCATAGCCCAGGAAAGCTATAACCCTGCCTGGAATGGTGTAAGGTGGCCAGGACTGTTGTGAAATAACGTCTTTGGTGGGGGCTCTGAGCTGACAAGCCATATAAAGAAGTGTTGCAAATTAGAAGCTTATTTCTTGTCAACATAGCAGGGGTGGTGCTTTCCCTGCCTCACACTGTGGGGTGACAGGGCCCTACAGAAGCAACAGGAAAGCTGGCTTCCAAAGCAGAGGAGAAAAGCAGCTGAAAGAACCTTATTGGGATCTTACCTCCAGTTGGCTGCAGATTCCTCCAGGGGACAGGACGGGGACTGGGGAGGGTGCTAAGGAATGGAACAGAATGTGCTAGAAGCTTTGGAATCACACAGGCTCATGTTGGAACTCTTTCTCTCTTACACTATAAATATATGTGTCTGAGGCAATTTTCTAGTTTCTCGCTTTCACTATGACCTGGCTTCATGGATAGAATAACATAGACCTCCCAGCATTGTTTACAGATAAACTGAGCTAACACCCCTTTCAGCATGGGTTCAAGTATGGCTTGAGTAAAATAACAAGCATGCAGGTCCATCCCGGCTCAGCCTAAGCCTTCTGTGCTCATTGGCCAGTCAGCTCTGCTTCATAGGCGTTTCTGCCTTCTATGTTAGCAAGTGAATAGGATATGTGACAATTTACCACTGTGATATCACCATCTCTTTTTTTTTTTTTTGTAAAAAAAAAAAAAGAAGAAGAAGAAACTTTTTTATTATTACTTTTATGTGAATTGGTGTTTTGCCTGCATGTATGACTGTGTAAGGGTGTCAGATCTTGGAATTATAGACAGTTGTTAGCTGCCATGTGGATGCTGGGAATCGAACTCAGGTCCTCCAGAAGAACAGTCAGGCTCTTAACCGCTGAGCCATCACTGTCTCAAATTTTTTTTAAAATAAAATAGATTTGAAAATTATCGTTCCCTCCTGGAAAGTTGCATTCCGGGACCAGGATCAATCTGTAGTGCTTGACTCCAGACTCTCCTTAGTAGACAGGACTAGGGTTGGGCTATGAGGAGCTCCTCCAGCCATACCTAAAAGAGGGGACCTTGCAAGGTCAGGCCCCACCTACAGGGCAAACTGCGTCTGAGGAGAAGGACTCAGGCCTTGAAATTCAGACACCTGTCCAGAGCAGAGTCAGAGATTGAGCAGACTCCTTGCTCAGAGGAGACATACAAGCCCTCTTACCACAACTAACTAGGAGCAGCCTGATGGTGAACCATTAAAGCCGTGGGCAGACGCCAGTGCAAAACTACATATAATAGTATAAAGAACAACAAGGCAACTCCAGAAGAAACTGGTGGTTCTACAACTACAGACCTGAACAGAGCAATGAAGAGGAAGCAGAAGGAAGCAACACCAAAAATACCTTTATGAAGATCATTGAAGCCTTCAAAGAATATATGAAAAATTCCCTTAAAGAAATAGAAGAAAATACAAACAAAAAATTGGAAGAGATGAACAAATGCTTGAAAGAAAACCAAAAAAAGATAACCCAAAAAATGAAAGAAACATTCCAGGAACTAAAAACTGAAATAGAAGCAATAAAATAAAGGTACAAAATGAGGCAAAGATGGAAATAGAAAACCTGAACAAAAGAGCTGGAAATACAGGTACAAGCATAACCAACAGAATCCAAGAGATGGAAGAGAGAATCTCTGAAGTGGAAGACTCAGTAACTGAAATAGATATATCAGTCAAAGAACATACTAAAACCAAGAAAGCCATAACACAAACTGATCAGGAAAATCTGGGACACCATGAAAAGACCTAACTTGAGAATAACAGGAATAGAAGAAGGAGAAGAATACCAGCTCAAAGGCACAGATAATGTATTCAATAAAATCATAGAAGAAAACTTTCCTAACTTAAAGAAGGAAATGCCTATAAGGATACAAGAAGCTTACAGAACACCAAATAGATATGCGCCCAATAAAAGTCTGCTTGCCACATAATAATCAAGCCAGAAAACATACAGAACAAAGAAAAAAATTTAAGAGCTGCAAAAGAAAAGGGCCAACTTACCTATATCAGAATAACACCTGACTATTCAATGGAAATGATGAAAGCTAGAAGGTCAGAAGTTTTACAGACGCTAAAAGAGCATGGCTGCCAAACTAGACTACCATACCCTGCAAAATTATCCATTATCATAGATGGAGTAAACAAGATATTTCATGACAAAGTCAAACTGAAACAATACCTATGTACTATTCCGGCCCTCCAGAAAGCATTAAAGGGAAAACTCCAACCTAAGGATCCCAGATACACCCACGAAATCACAAACAATCAGTAATCCCACAGAAGAATAGCCCAGAGAAATGAAATACAAACAAGTTACCATCAAAAATAGCAGGAACTATCAATCAGTGGTCACTAATATCCCTTAATATCAATGGACTCAACTCACCTATAAAAAGACACACACTAACAAGATGGATACAAAATCAGAAGCCATCCTTCTGCTGCATACAAAAACACACCTCAGCCACAAAGATAGACACAGGATCAGAGTAAAGGATTGGGAAAAGATTTTCCAATCAAATGGTCCTAAGAAACAAGCTGGGGTTGCCATCCTACTATCTAACAAAGTAGACTTTAGTCTAAAAGCAATTAAAAGAGACCAAGATGGTCATTACTTATTTATCACAAAAAACATTGGTCAAGAGGAGATTTCAATCCTGAATATTTATGTCCCTAATATAAGGGCACCTACCTATGTAAAATAAACACTGCTAAATCTCAAATGCCACATCAGCTATCACACCCTAATAATGAGAGACTTCAATATTCCACTTTCACCCCTGGATAGGTCAACCAGACAGAGACTCAACAGAGAAACAAGAAGTCTAACAGAGGTTATGATGCAAATGAATTTAATAGATATTTACAAAGGCTTTCCACCCAAATGTAAAGGAATATACATATTTCTGAGCTCCTCATGGAACTTTCTCTAAAATTTGCCACATAATTGGTCATAAAGCAAACATCAACAGATACAAAATAATGGTAATAATCCCTTGTATCATATCAGACCATCAGGGTCTAAAGTTGGAGTTCAACAACATCAAAATTGAAAGATAGCCTACCAACTCATAGAAACTAAACATCACTCAGCTGAACCACCTTTGGGTCAAGGAAGAAATTAAGAAAGAAAGTCTTCCTAGAATTTAATGAAAATGAATCCACAATGTACATAAACTTGTGGAACACAATGAAAGCAGTCTTAAGAGGAAAATTCATAGCACTAGATGCTTATATGAAAAACCTATAGAAATTCCTCACTAGAGAACTAACAGCTCAGCTGAAAGCCTTAGAACAATTAGAAGCAAACTCACCTAGAAGGAGTAGATGGCAGTAAATAATCAAACTTAGAGCTGAAATCAATACAATTGAAACAAAAAGAACAATACCAAGAATCAATGAATCTAAGCATTGGTTCTTTGAGAAAGTCAACAAGATAGATAAGCCCTTATCCAAACTAATCAAAAAGCAGAGAGAGAGTATCCAAATGAACAAAATCAGAAATGAAAAGGGGGACATAACAATAGACCCCAGGAAATCCAGAGATTTATCAGGTCATACTTTGAAAATCTATACTCTACAAAATGGAAAACCTAGAGGAAATGAACAGCTTTTTGGACAGGTACCATTTACCAAAATTAAAGTAAGAACAGATTAATTACTTACTTAAACAGACCTATAACCCTTAATGAAATTGAAGCTGTCATTAAAAGCCTCTCGAGAAAAAAAAGCCCATGTTCAGAAATCTACCAGACATTCAAAGAAGAATT
Organism: Sigmodon hispidus; assembly: GCA_004025045.1. NCBI lineage: Eukaryota > Metazoa > Chordata > Mammalia > Rodentia > Cricetidae > Sigmodon > Sigmodon hispidus. The sequence continues at coordinate 67,746 of PVIH01002152.1, read as the reverse complement.
ACTACCATTACTCCTCAAACTATTTCACACAGTAGAAACTGAAGGAATATTGCCAAATTTATTTTATGAGGCCACCATTACCCTACTATCCAAGCCACTCAAAGACACAACAAAGAAGGTGAATTACAGACCAATTTCCCTCATGATTATTGATGCTAAAATTCTCAACAAAATTTTGGCAAACAATATACAACAACATATAAAAAATATCATCCACCATGACTAAATAGGCTTCATTCCAGAAATCAGGGATAGTTCAACATATGAAAAACCATAAACGTCATCCATCATATAAACAAACTAAAAGGAAAAAAACCACATGATCATATTCTTAGATGCTGAAAAAGTCTTTGACAAAGTCAAACATTCCTTTATGATGAAAGCTCTGGAGGGATCAGGAATACAGGGACAATATCTCGATGTAATAAAGGCGATCTACAAGAAGCCAACAACCAACATCAAGCTTAATGGAGAAAAACTCAAAGCAATTCCATTAAAATCAGGAAATAGACAAGGATGTCCCTTATCTATTCAATATAGTTCTCGAAGTTTTAGCTAAAGCAGTAAGAGAACAAAAGGAGATTAAGGGGATACAAATTGGAAAAGAAGAAGTGAAACAATCTCTATTTGCAGATGATATGATTGTATACATAAGTGACCCACAGAATTCTACCAGGGAACTTCAACAGCTGATAAACACCTTCAGCAATGTAGCAGGATACAAGATTAACTCAAAGAAATCAGTAGCCCTTCTATACACTAAAGATAAAAGGGCTAAAAAAGAAATAAGGGAAACATCACTCTTTATAGTAGCTGCAAATAGCAATAAATACCTTGGAGTAACTATAACCAAAGAAGTAACAGATCTATTTGACAAAAATTTTAAATCACTGAAGAAAGAAATTGAAGAAGATATCAGAATATGGAAAGCTCTCCCATGTTCCTGAATAGGTAGGATCAACAAAGTAATAATGGCAATTATACCAAATACAATCTACACATTCAATGCACTGCCCATCAAAATCCCAACTAATATTTTACAGACCTTGAAAGAACAAAACTCAACTTCATTTGGAATAACAGGAAAGCTGGAATTGCCAAAACAATTTTGCTCAACACAAGAACCTCAGGAGAAATCACCATCCCCGACTTCAAGTTATACCATAGAGCTACAGTAATAAAAACAGCCTGGTACTGGCATAAAAACAGACTTGTAAATCAATGGAATAGAAGTGAGGATCCAAGCATTAACCCAAAAAACTATGAACACCTGATATTTGACAAAGAGCCCCAAAATATTTAATGGAAAAAAGATAGTAACTTTAACAAATGGTGTTGGCATAGCTGGTTGGTAGTATGTAGGAAAATGCAAATAGATCCAAGCCTGTCACCCTGCACAAAACTCAAATTCAAGTGGATCAAAGACCTCAACATAAACCCAGCCACTCTGAACTTGATAGAAAAGAAAGTGGGAAATACCCTTCTACGAATTGGCACAGGTGAACATTTCCTAAATATAACACCGGTGGCACAGACACTAAGAACAACAATCAATAAGTGGGACCTCTTACAACTGAGAAGCTTCTGTAATGCCAAAGACATTGTCAATAGGACAAAATGACAGCCTACAAAATGGGAAAAGATTTTCACCAACCCTACAAGTGACAGAGGATTGATCTCTAAAATATATAAAGAACTCAAGAATCTATAGCCCAAAACCTTAAATAACTCAATCAAAAAATGGGATTCAGAACTAAAAAAGGAATTCTCAGAAGGATTATGAATGACTGAAAGGCATATGATAAAGTGCTCAACATCTTTAGCCATCAGAGAAATACAAGTCAAAACAACTTTGAGATACCACCTGACACCTGTCAGATTGGCTAAGATAGATGGCACAGATGACAGCCTATGTTGGAGAGGTTGTCAAGCAAGGGGAACACTCCTCCATTGTTGGTGAGAGTGTAAGCTTGTTCAGCTACTCTGGAATGCAGCCTGGCAGATTCTCAGAAAACTAGTAATCAATCTCCCTAAGGATCCAGCAATACCACTTCTGAGTGTATACCCTAAAGATGCACATTCATACTCTAAAGGCATTAGCTCAACTATGTTCATAGCAGCATTATTTGTAATAGCAAGAACCTGGAAACAACCTAGATGTCCCTTAACTGAAGAATGGATTAACCAACTGTGGTACATCTACACAATGGAGTACTACTCAACAGTAAGAAAAAAATGATATCCTAAAATTTGCAGGCAAATGGATGGATTTGGAGAATATCCTCCTAGCGAGGTATCTCAAACCCAGAAAGATAAGCAGGGGATGTACTCATTCATTAGTGGACTCTCAACCAAAAAACAAAAAGCAAAAATCAAAGCAAGTTCAAGCTGCAAACCACAGCCACTGAACAGCTTGGGATCGGAAACACCTTGGGCTGGCACCTTGGATCCCACTCCCCCTAGAGGAACACCTTACTCAGTCTTGTTGTTGAGGGGAGGAAACTGAATCTGCCAGGAGTGGAGGCTGAACTGAGCAATATTGGGACCTTGGGACCTCCTGCCCATGCTGGGGAGGAGATAGGGAGATGTGGAGAAGAGAGAGTGACTGGAGGGTGTGGGAGGGGGAAGGGACCTTGAATAAGGATGTACACAGAAAGAAAATGTGACATTATTCATAATAAAAATTTTAAAAAATTAATAAAATAATTATCTTTCTCTAGTTACCTTGTGTGCTGCCATATGTTACGGGTACTTTCATCTGTGAGCCATCTCTCCAGTCCTATAACCTTTATATTACACAGGAGAAACAAAACTTGCAGGAAACATGACCTGTACTATACTTAGATGTCTGTGCTATCATTTCAATCTGGGTCCTCCTCAGAACCCTGGGCTGTTTGAGACACACACACCAGACACTTGAAAATATTTCCTGAAGTTTGGACAATGTCTCATATTTCATTGCTATCTGTTATAATTTTTTTCTATGTTTAGAGATATTGGGGAAAAATTATTTGCCAAAGTGAAGCTAGCAAATCATTATTGTGAGATGACTATCCCAGTGTTCAATTCCAGGCAATACAAATATATTTATATCTATATATGGAGCAATAGTCATTCTTTTGAATAATTCTCCAGCCTGCTTGAAGTTTTCTTCATCACCAACCATGAATATCACATATTCTAATCACTTGTGGCTTTGGAAGTCACTGCCAGGAATTAAAAAATTTCTCATTTTTCAAGCTGTTTTGGCCATCCACTGGATGTAGATGGCCTTGAACAACTCATTTAGTGAGTTTTTCCATGGTAACCAAAGAGTAAGAATTCTTTCTTTGTGTGTGTGTGTGTGTGTGTGTGTGTGTGTGTGTGTATGTGAATGTATGTGTGTGAATTGTGTGTATATGTGTGTGTGAATGTGTATGTATATGTGTGAGTGTGAATGTGTGTGTGTATATGTGTGTGCGTATATGTGTGTGTGTGTGAATGTGCACTGTGTGTTAGGTCAGAGAACAACTCAACAACACCCTGAGATACCATCTACTTCCTCTGAGACAAAGTCTGCCTCTCATTGGCCTAAAGCTCACAATTAGGCTATACTGGCTGGCCAGGAAGCCACAGGGACTCTCCTGTCTCTGCTTCCCCAGAACACACCACAGTGCCAGCTTTCACATGGGATAGGGATTGTACTCAGGTCCTCATGCTTATGAGGAAAACACTTTATCAATTGAGATACCACTAAGACCTAAATTTACTTGTACCATTAATATGATCCTATTTACACTCACACTGATTCTCATTTTTAAAGGTCATATGACTAGCTCTATATGATGCATTATCAAGACATCAAGGTGGAAATGCAGAGAACAGTCAGAAACATCCTAGCAGATGTCCCCTGGAAACAGAGGTTAAAAATGAGTATTTTGACAGATGATGGTATGAAAGTAAGGCTTCAAGTAGAACTAGTTGTCCACAGGAATTTACATTTCTCCACTGAAACAAAACTCTGGCAAGACACCTATTCAATGGAGCCCCACGAGTAGAGTATTAAATGGTGGGCCAGGACCTGTCTCTCTATTGTATCATGATCATGCTGAGTTACAGTGACTTACCATGTGCTGTAGATCCCAGCAGACGAGTTCTCCAAGGCAGAAAGCATGTCATGTTCATCTTCCTAAACCCACTGCTGACACACAATGGTTTTATAACACAAAGCTTCCTGACCTATACTCAAAGGATACAGCTAGGTGGCTTCAGGGAGAACTGAAGTTTTCTAGCCTATGGAAAATTGAAACAATGTCTTACCTATAGTGCTTCCTCAGCTGACACACTGTACTCACAAGACCTGAGATTCTTTTAAATATATCAACATCTTCTAGCTGTCTTCACTTGTCATCCCTGAGAGCTCTTTTAGATGGTTGTAAATGTACACACCTGCTCTGTTGATGCAGATATATATATATATATATGTGCTAGTACATATACTTGCTCACTCACAGTTACATCTACAAACCTACACACACACAGACACACACATACACACATACACACCTATATCCAGAAAACAAACAAAATATTGAAAATTATTACAGGGTTATATGTGTATAGTGATTATGAACAGTTTAATTTACCTTTCTTCAGTAAAGACTGTACAAATTTTAACCTACACAACTCCCTTAAAAATAGTGAGTGCCAAATGAATACAGCTATACAAAAGGGTCAGCCAGCATACTTACAGTCCTAACTATGGGAGAAGTGGCTCTGAAGTTTGAGAAAGGCCCTTTTGTCCTTAGAAAGATACAATTTCTACCATACATTATCTTCTGGATGTGTCAAAACTATTTGACATAGAAATTTCTACATAAATAACGTAAGGATTCCCAAGAATTCCCACACTTGTTTACTATAAATATTTATCTTTGGTTGGTAGATATGCCCAAGATAATATAGAAAATTTACTTGTACTTGTAAAAATAATTCAAACACAGCAAGATAAAAACAAATTTAGAAAATAAATAGAGGCAGTATACCATTCACTTTCATGTGCCTGATACAATAGCATTTCAAAAATCCTAGCATATGCTTTATTATAGTCTTATGTTTTAATAAAAGCAAAGCACTTGTTTATGTTTTCTGTGAGTCATAGCACAAATCAGGTCACTTCCCAAAGAGATTTCTTTGCCTTTATCAAAACATGGAAGAGAGTTCTGATTATTCACCCCCAAAGTAATTCTTGAATCTCTGTCACTGGAGTGCACTCAAAAGCGACTAGGGTGAAGTCCTTCAGACAGCAGGGTCTGAACCATGTCTCCCAAGTCAAGAAAACATGACTATTTATTACCACACATCCTTGAGTTAGGGTGCACATCTCTGGGCTTTATTTCCACCACTGCCAATGGAAATACCCCTTGGAAAAATAACCAATAGACTTGAAACTTACTCTGGCCAAATTATAAAAGAGATAGGGATGGGACAGTCTTGGTCAACATCACCTGTGGGGAAGACATTCATTTGCACCACAGCCTCCATCTGAATCAGTCAAAATAAACCTCCCAGTCCTCCTTGCTGGAGTCTATGGTGCTAATCCAGGTCTTCCACAAAGATCATCCAAAGGACTTTCTGCCTAAGGGTTGATGATTCACAAAGGAGAAATGAGATGGAGTGAGCAAAGGGGTAGGAAATGAGATGAAGGATGGCAGAAATTTCCCAGAGGACTCCTCGATGTTGGTGTCAATCTTCAAGAACTTGTGCTTTTTAAACTGTGCAGACAATTTATATTGAAAAGTGACTGCATACACCTAGATAGTGTCCTAACTAGTGTCTGAGGAGCTGACAGGACAGAATGATGGGGGCTGGAGCTTCCCAGCCCTTCCTAGGTAGCTGCATGCTGTGGTACTCCCTGCATAGCCCTAGCTGTGTGGAACCTGTGGTGTGGGAAAGAAACCTATGGACCCATGAGCATTCTGATACAAATAGCAAGACATAGTCAAATCCATCCTTTACATTAGCTCTGCATGTGAGGTACCATGGAATAATGAAGCATAGGGTCCTGATTTGCTTTCCATTGCTTGAAACAAAACAAAACCAATAACAAAAAGTAACATAGGAAGGAAAGAAAGGGTTTATTTGCCCATTTGTCCTAATTGAAGGGACATCTGGGCTGGAACTTAAAGCAGGGACTGAATCAGAGGCAGTGGAGGAGCAGTGCTTGCTATCTTGCTCTGCATGTCTTACTCAGTTGGCTTTCATAAACCATCCAGGACGCCAGCCCAGAAATGGTGCTATCCACAGTAGGCTGGGCTCTCCCATATTAATCATTAATCAAGAAATGCCCCACAGAGACTTACCTACAGAAAATTTGACAAAAATCTAACCAGTCCACATAGCAGAGGACACATTCATCAGAAGGAAGAGAGGAGGCAAGAGGAAGGGACCATAAATGAGCTGGCACCACAGCAGGACTGAGAAGTAAAGGCTGCGTCTGAGTCAACCAAGCAATCTTCTCATAGAAAATGCACCACAGCCATTGTCTACCAATGGTTTCTGTCCATCCAGTTCTTGTAGGGGACAGAAGGACTGACACCCGAGACCAGGCATCTGCAGTTATGTATCTCTTCGTTTAACGAGAGGTCAACACAGCCCATAAATAATAATAATAATAAATAATATATATTGCAATTTATTTTTATCTTCTCAGAAAAGAAGTTTTTCTTATTTTGTTCTTGTAATAATTCATCCTTGTAACATGTGTCCACTCTGTTTACATTTCTAAGCTTGATAATTTCCCAAATTCTCCAACTTAATTACAAATTAATGCTTAAACAATATAATGGTCACAAAATCAAAAGCAATATGAAATTTTTAAGTTGTTTTTACAAGATTCTTTGTAAATCTTGAACAAATGAGTAAAGTCCTTAGTCCCCCCTCCAGAATGACATTGAATTATCAGTACTTGCCCATGAGACCACTCAAATCAGTAATTACCACTACCTGCACTTACACATCAGTGAAACTGCGTCTGAAACCTGAGCTATTGATAGAAAACATGGTGTGGACTTCCATAATTTGATGAGGCTGTGATGATAAGGTTCCATTTTCAATATTTGAGATTTATGAAACCAACATGTTGGACATTATTTCTATTGGAATGGTTTGTGAGGTTTTCAGCCTCCCGCTCCAGGAACTGCTGAAGAAGTACCAGGTCCTCTGTAGCACATACTCTCCACTGTAGCACATACACATCTTCAGACATGAGTTCTCCAAGCAAGACTCAAAATTGTGTGTGTATGCACGCACGCGGGCTGGTGCAAGATTCTATTTGTCTTCTTTTTTCTTTTTAATATTTATTTATCGGTATTTTGTTTGCATGTATAACTGTGTAAGGGTGTCAGATCTTGGAATTACAGACAGTTGTTAGCTGCCATGTGGATGCTGGGAATCGAACCCAGGTCCTCAGGAAGAAGAGTCAGTGCTCTTAGCCACTGAGCCATCTCTCCAGCCCATTTGTCTTCTTTTATGCTCTCACCTCGTTGCTGTGAGGGACTCTCACTGAACAAGACACTCCTCATTTCAGCAAAGCCGGCTAGCCAATGAGCTCTCGGAATCGTCCTGTCTCTGTCTATGTTGGCGGGATCTTACAGGCTTGTACTTCATCACAGTGGGCGGCATTTTGTTTATTTTCCAATAAAATCAAAATTTTGATTAAAAAATTAACTAAATGATTAATCTTTAAGAAGTATCTGAAAGTCTAATGTTGAAATGGATACTGGAGTGTAATTGAGAATGGAGAACATGGTCCCAGCCCTTTATTGGAGAAGATGAGCTAAGAATTTCTTACATTTTCAGAGAACTGCAGAAGAAAAAAAGAACAAGAAAAAGGATAGGAAAGTGTATGGGAAACAAAAAAGAGAGGAAATGAAGAGAAACAGAAGGGGCAAAGGAAAAGGAAGTGAGAATCCAGAGTATCAGGGACAGAGATGATACAACATGGTCTAGAAGACAGTATTTTCACAGGTCCATGTTGAAAAGTCAACTGCACCACCTTGCAGAATGCCTTAATATTTTAGAACAGCTAAGACAAACACATACAGAAAGTCCTAGAAGAAAAATGTGGCTAAACCACTCGTGATCCAAAGGAACTGTTGACAAAGGCATTTTCTAAATATTTTATCCAGTACAGCAAACATTATTCTTTGCTTACAACATAGATTTACTCTCAGTTTGTGGGGAAGGGGTTCTATTTTCAGCTGGCAAAGCCAACACTTGGACACTTTGCTGTAGGACAGATGACAACAGCATGCTGTATGTTCAGCATATTTTTACTTTTAGGCCTTTGGTTGACTCTGAGTGACTATAGCTAAGCTGTAATCACAGTCAGGCTAGACAGTTGACAGAAAAAAAATAGTCAACTTCAATGTATCTGCCTGGAAAACAGGAATGTACAATAATGCAACTCCTTCTTGGCATAGCAGTGTTAGGAATTGCCTTTGCTGCTCTTTAATCCGGAAGCATTATGATACACCTTACACAGGAGACTGTGCAGGGAAATCTTCACAGCTGCCTCCGCCAGCTGGTCAGCAAAAGCCTCACAGCAGATGCTGGTCTTGTCCTAAAAAGTCTAGTTACCGATCCATATACTCAAATGTGCAACCTAGAAAAGCAAACCTCTGGGTAAACCTGTCTAGAGCCTGGGTTAATGCTGTCATTAAGGGAGCAATTCTAATTGTGTTCTGAAAAAGAAATTTCTTGGGCAGTATCAGTCAAGAGCACTTCTGTTCTGAAATTAATTTTACTCAGTCACACGTGTATTTTTTGACCTTCAAATCAGGTGACAATCAGATTCCAATAAACACAGAGTCACCTCAAGAATCAACAAGGAACATTCCCAGAGGACCAAGCAAGCCTAAAAGTCATGGCGCTCACCTGGGACTATGCAGACATCTCTCACTGTGGGCTGTGACCACCTTTGCAAAAAGTTACAATAGTTTATTCTAAATGTCTTGGAATATTTTTCAACCCAAATTGAAGCCTTTAGTAGCCCTTGGATATTCCTTCTGTGGTTCACTTTTATAGATAACACATTTCCCACCCCTACCCCTTTCTACTGGCTCCTTCAGAAATTTGGTTGAGGAAAACCACACAGAATTCTGAAATCTGTAGGTCAGGTGCCCACAACACAGTAACTTGGATTCCCATAGTGGTGGCTTCTGGCAGGTCCTCAAATCTCTCTCTCTCTCTCTCTCTCTCTCTCTCTCTCTCTCTCTCTCTCTCTCTCTCTCTCTCTCTCTTTATTATCACTCCTAACAGGAAACTTGACTCCAATGAATATATATAATATTTTCAGTAGCTTTAACTCATAACCCATAATTACTTTTGGTTTTATTTATTGTGCTTCTGGTATTTCTCTTAAATTTAAAACTCTCTAAGAGTCTTTTAATTTCAATATTATACTATTATTTCTGGGTAGTTGTGGAGGGCACTGGAGGTAAGAGGGAGGAGATTTTCACAATTCCCATGACTATTCTTTCTCAGCTCACCAAAGTCACAGATGCTCTTCATGTTCTGCACTGGATTTTAATTTCAGAAAAGAATATGTTCCTGCCTCTCGACACAATGACAGACAGGCTACTTCACTCACATGCTCACTTACTTGTTCATTACTGTTTGTCTAAAGAGAATCAGGAACCAGACATTTACAAAGGCCCTGGGGAATATGGTGAGGAGAAAGACACACCTCAACCTTGTCATCATGCGACTCAATTCTCATGGCAGGGTAGACCTATAAGGAGAATAAAAAATAAGAAGGAGAGAATGAATGAATGAATGAGCAAATCCAGATTTAGTTCCAGCTAAGTACCCTAAAGAAAACGGCTCAGTTATCCTTTGGATGGGGTTGCTAAGGCAAGCTTCTTTGGACAGGAGAGCTGTGAAGATATCCAGAAGAACCCACAGTCTATCATCAGTTTTGTTAAGCACACGATGACTGTGTATAAAGAGTAACCTGTGCTTAATTTCTAGCATTTTAAAATTCAAGAGTTTTCCTTCAAAACTAACCAGTGAACAATTGGCTGCAACCCTGAGGAGAGAGAGAGTATTTTAGGGGACCCCAGAAAGTATTGTCAGCCTCTGACCTAAACTTTTGCCCAGTGGTATCTATGCTGAAAAGGACATGCCATGAAACCCCAAGGATGAGGGATCCCATCTGCTTCTGTGTAATATGAAGCAGACAACATGCACCTGAGCTTGCTGGCCTACCCAGTGTGCCTTTGGTCTCAGCTCTTCCAATCTTCAGCTCTGTGACCTCACACTACTGAAAGTCCGTGATCCCTCAGGAAAATGAGAAATTGCCAGAGACCCTGAACAGCATCACCTACCTCACCATGCTTTTTTGTCTACCCCTGACTGCACCAACTAAATACATTTTCCTTGTCAACTTGATTGGATTTAGGATTGCCTGAGGGACTGGTGTTGCACAGCTCTGAATATGTCTTTGAGAACATTTATAGAGATTAACTGACATTTCCCTCCAATGTGGTGGCATCATCTGATGGTATGGGGCCCAGAAAGAAGAAGGCTAGTTGAGAGCATATGTTCACTCTCTTACTGCTTCCTGTCCAACATGAAGGTCCGCTACTACATAGGGGCCATGCAACCATAGGCCCTCTAAGACCATGAGCCCAAACACATCTGTGTTCTCTATGGCCTTTTTGTTATAGTGATGAAAATGATAACTAATCCAGCCCCTATAACATATGAATACAGAACATTTTTTCTTAACTCTATAATGAGTTGGACAGTCAATGCCTAGATGATATGTACACATTCTAACCCACAACACCTGTCTGTAAATGTGACAGAGTTTGGAAAAGGGGTCATTATATATGTGGGTAGGGGTCATGGGCTCACAATGGAGCAGGTCAGACCAATGACAAGTCAGTTTCACAGAACAGCCGCCTGTGACAAAGACCACAACAGCCAGGACTGAAACACCACAGCCTAGAGAACTGCAGGTGCTTCTAGGAAGCAGAGGAAGAAAAAATCCTGCTCTCCAGCCTTTGTGGAAAGGGCTCCCAGAATTATGAGAAATAAACTTCTGGGTTCTGTGAGGTTTTGTTGTTGTTTATATTTTCTCTGTCTTTCTCTCTCCCATCCCTTTGTGTGTGTGTGTGTGTGTGTGTGTGTGTGTGTGTGTGTGTGTGTGTGTGTGAGTGTGTATGTGTGTGTGTGTGTGTGTGAGAGAGAGAGAGAGAGAGAGAGAGAGAGAGAGAAAAGGTATTTTATGACAGAGGCTAAACTCGGGTATCATTCCTTAAACTGTTCACCTTTTAAATTTCAATTAATTTATTTAAATAAAATCAGGCTCTCTCACTAAGCCTAGAACTTATCAAGTATGTTAGTTTGGTGTTCTAATCAGGGTTACTGTTATTGTAATGAACACCATAACCCAAGCAAGCCTGAGAGGAAAGGGTTTCTTCAGCCTATGCTTCCACATCCCAGCTCATTATCAAAGAAACCCAGAAGAGGAACTCAAAGAAACCAGGAGGCAGGAGCTGGTGCAGAGGCCATGGAGGATGCAGCTTGCGGGCTTGTTCCCTGTGGCTTGATCAGCCTGCTTTCTTCTAGACTCCACCGTGGGTGGGCTCTCCAATCAATCACTAATTAACACAATGCCCTCCAGGCCTGCCTATAGCTAAGTCTTACTGTGGCAGGCAGTGTTTCTCAGCTGAGGCCCCCTCCTCTCTGATGACTTGAGTCTGTGTCAAGTAGGTGTTAAACTAGCCAGTGGAGCGGGCTGACCAGCCAGTCCTAGACTGCCTGTCTCTGCCTCCACCTCCCTAGAGCTGAGTTTGTAAGCACAAACCACCATGCCAGGACGTTTCTCAAAAAGGGAGTGAGTTCTGGTGATGGTGGGCCTCCTGCTTGCCAGGTCAACAGTTTACCAACTAAAATATCTACCTCCTCATCCCTTGTTTTAAATTCTCACATTTGTGGTCATTTATTCTTGCAGCTATACAAAGTCAATATGTAACCTGAAGGGTCTGGTTTTCTTAAGATTAGAGAAGTATACTTTTATTTTGTTGGAAAATGGAGATTGACAAGGGCTTTTCACTAACAGAAGATACACATCACAGACTGGCCTACAGAGAGAGGCACACCCTCTTAGGCATCTGTGTGTTCTCCAAAGGCAGCTGGCTATACCCCATGTAAACCACAGCACAGGGAAATGGACAGAAAGCTGGAACAGGAATAAAGAAAAAAGGAAAGGAGGAAAAAAGAGAAGCAAAATGGTGAAGAGAAAAGAAAAAAGAGAGAGAAAATTTAAAAGAAGAAAATTAAAAAAAAAAAAAAAAACAAAAAAAACAAGTTGTGCCTGGCTTCCTTTGGAATTTCTCTTTTGAGAGGTAAAGGCTTTACCATAGTGCCAAACACAGAATTAACAAAACACCTTTTCTGGCCATTAGTGACATAAGCTACTATTTCTCAGAGTTGCTGAAGGACATCTGAACATGCTGAGACCATTCAGTTGTAGCTCCTGGGCCAAGGCTGTGGATGTTTCAAAGAAACCCTGAGTGGTCAGATGGTTCTCTCTCTCTCTCTCTCTCTCTCTCTCTCTCTCTCTCTCTCTCTCTCTCTCTCTCTCTCTCTCTCTCTCTCTCTCTCTCTCTCTCTCTCTCTCTCTCTCTCTCTCTCTCTCTCTCTCTCTCTCTCTCTCTCTCTCTCTCTCTCTCTCTCTCTCTCTCTCTCTCTGTGTGTGTGTGTGTGTGTGTGTCTGCCAAGTAAGCCTCAGGAGCAGAACTACAAGCTCAGTGATACTGCCCTACCTCTAAGAGCCTTGCCTCCAGCCTAGGTTTCATAGCATCAGGGCAGACCCAGGGAACACCTTTCTTGTGACAGGTTCTCATGGTTCTCACACTCTGGATGACCATGCAGTGCAGAGGGAGAAGGATTCACCAGGGAATGAGAGCTCAGGCTGCCCCAGAATCACTACTAGGAATTTCTTTTCCTTGTTTCCCATTATGTTAAATCATAGTTAAAATGTTCTCCTCTGAACCCTGATTTATGGGGCTTGTCATAGTTGCCTGTGATTTGATCATGGGCAACTGTAGTGAAGAGGACAGGACACTGAACTGACAAAGACAAGACTGGCTTCAGCCCTAGATGTGCTCAACTGAATGAGCTAGTTAATGGGGACATTCATCCCAGGGTCCTCATTTCTAAGAAATAAGCCTCATTACAGAAGATAAGGCATGTTATTCTTAAAAGTGATAATACAAAAAAAAGTTTAAATAGTGATTATTGAAATACATTCATAAATTTCAGGTTTTAATAAACTTCAAGTATATCTGTGTATGTGTACATACATGCAATTAGGAGCAGGTGTGTATGAAAGCCAGGAGTCGATTTTATTTATGTTCCTCCATTGCTTCTCAGCGTAGTTTTGAGATAGGCTCTCACTGAGCCTGGGGCTCACCAATTCGATTCACCTGGCTAGCCAGCAAGCCCAGGGGTCCTCCTGTGCACAGATCTGGATGGCAGATGAATGCAGTTTTAGCCAGTTCTCACAGGTTCAGGGGATCTGAGCTCCAGTACCAGCCAAGCCAGCCCCAGTACTACTTTTGGGTCCGACAGCATAAACTTTTGCAGAAATCAATGGAGAAAAGCAGTTCGGCTATCAGACACAATGGAAAGAGGCCATGTTCTGAAAAGTTTTGCCCAATAATAACTTTAGGTTTCGTAACTCTAAATAAATTAATACAAAATGGATAAAAGTAAAAAGAAAAAAACTGCAATGTAAATATACTGATAAATAAAAGTTCCCCCCAAAAAATGAGTCCAAAAGATTAAAAACAAATCCTATCAGAACACTATGAAAAGTTTGTGTTGTAAAAGGGAAGAGTAAAATTTAAATAGCATGTTGATAAATAACAGTAATTTTAAAAATGCTGAAGTCTGAGCATAAAGGGATGAACCTATATATCAAAACACTGGCTTGGTTTTATGTCTTTTCAAATTAAACATACATTATAATTGATCTTGCTTTTATCCTAGGGTAATGCTGCACTTAAATGCATTTGCACATCTGTGAAATCATTGAGCATCAACACAGGTGCCTTGTCAGAGTGAAGGGATTGTATGTTCAAGGAGGTTCTGAGGTGACTTACAGAAGTCAGGTCCTTGGTACAAGGATGTGGGAACTGCCATCATGCTGTAGAAGACATACCTGCAGAGAAGGAGGGCCAGTGTGGACCTTCCTGTGCGCCCAAAGCAAACTTGCTGTTCTTCACCTCAGGTTTGGAGAAATGTCCCTAGTCAGGGGTGGGAGTGGGGGAGTGTCTGTGCAACACAGGGCTTCCTGACCACCTACTTCCCTGACTGGGGTCATTTGCACAGATCTGCAGGGGTCCAGGCAAGAGGCAAAGTCAGCCCACTGAGAAAATAAGCATTTGTGCTGCGCCGCCGCCGAGAGGAAATGTGGATGAAGAACTGTAATGAGTGGGTAAGCAGAGAGCCACTGGGTCCTAGCAGAAAATTTGTCAGCAAGAAAGAAGAGCAGTCCAGCAGTCCAGCACAGGCCACAGCCTTCATCCGTAAATCACCAGGAAGCCCGCCCTGCAGTAGCACAAATCTGGGTTGTAAGAAAAGAAGACTCTGAGCCAAATATCAGGGGAAGGCTGAAATATCAGAGAGGAAGCACCACAGTCAATTCTCACCAAATTGTCTTGCAACTTCCTCAGCCTCACTCCTGGTCTCTCCTGCCTGTCACTTCTGCCAGCCACTTCGGTCTCTGCTGGGTTTCTATGAGCCCTTCTATACCCTATCGCATCCAGGTTAGGATTAAAGGCATGCAGCCTTGAAGTCACAGAAACAGAAGATGTTCTGACTCTGGAGTTATGGGATTAAGGGCATAGGTCACCACTCCTGGTTTTCCCTGTGCTGGAATTAAAGGTGTGTGTGATTGACTCCCGGATGCTTATCTTTGTATTCAAGGATCAAGAATTTCCTGAGCTACTTGCCTAGGAGTTGACTGTGTGTTGCCTCTGATATTTCAGGATTTATTAAATATCTAACAAATATCGACAAAGCCCAATAAGTTTTTAAAAAATGTGTCCACCCTTAGAGTAGAGGCAGAAGGCAACAGCATAAACTCCTGCAGATAACCTGTGGCAATATAGTGTGTGTGTGTAGGGGGGATGCTGCCAGGGCCTAATTACATTTAATCAAGATGGAAAAAAAAAAGATGAGTATGTGTTTCTTAATCCCAAATGAAATACACACACACAATCTTAAGAATGCCTGGCTGTACATTCTCCCATCTCCCTTTATAAGCCTACTCTAACATTTCTGGCATGAGCCTGAAAGTCATTAGTAATTTAGTTGAAACATAAAATTTTACTGCAGCACGTTGGTAGCTATTATGAGGCATAAATCTGGGCAGCTCTGGCAGGTTGGATTCTCTCCTGCCACCCTCCATCACACCAGCATTGAAAGCACTGAGCTGTGCTGGGCTGGGGAAGGCGGCGAGACTCAGTTTAGAGATACCTGGACACTGAAGACCCTCTCTGCCCTTCTTCTGAGCCACCTCTTCCAAACCCGCAGGATTCCAAACCGTGGGAGGATTTTGTGGGCCGAATCCTACCACAGAAAATGGGGTCTTCCCTCCAGAAAATGGGACTCAGTAAGCTGCCTAGCAAAACTTGTACAGCAGCCCTTACAGGGTCACCAGACACAGCTTCAGCTGTTTGCTTTGCCGACACTAGCTATTCTCAGTCTTGGCTCAACATTTGAAAGGCCATCAAAGAACATACAAATTTTAAGATAGTTTCTTTGTTAAATAGGGCAAGAGAAAAATCAGAGAGAATACTGTTTTCAGAAGAATTGTCCTAGAGTCCTGTAGTCATAAATCTTGTTTAAAGGCTTCTTAAAATATCCAGGGTTTGAATATAAATGTAGTTTCACATCAAAGTTTCCTGGTTGGAGGATAGTTACATTAACACATGAGTGACTTAGTCAAATGCATATAGGACATGGAATTAACACCTTAACTATATATCCTTAGCCAGGGATGGCGAGATAATTTTCTTTGCTGATCTTGTGTTCACAAAGAAGTTAGAGTTGAGCAGGCTTCAGGAAATACAGAATTCAGGAGTTCTGTCTGGTAGAGTCATACATACATATGAAATATATGGTCCCACCTCCACAGAGGCAGCTTTACAACCTGCCCATTCACCATCCACCCTGCTTGTCTCCCTGTCCACCCTGCTATCCACGCTATAAAGGATGAATTCATGAGCTTTGAATAAGCTTTCTAACCTCAAACTGCGTCTGTCAAGTATTTTGATTAAAACAATGCAAAAGCACCCTAGGCATTGCCCATTAATGCTAACGGTGCCCTAAACTGGATCCTTTCTTGCTTTGTTTTCTTAGAAAATCAGTTAAATGTTGGTTATGTCATTTTTACTAAAAGAAATTAAATGTTAAGAGAACCAACAGTTTTGCTTTTGAATATTTTCAGTCAGTGGGGCTGATAACAAAGTACACAGATAGTTCTGCTCTCTTCCATTGCCTGAAGCCTGGAATGGAGTAGCCTGAAATGCAAACAGATCTTGTTAATGGGCCTGTCTCCAAGGTCTTCATAGAGTAAAGGCTTTTATTAACCCCACATGGGTTACTAGCAACATAGCCATTTTTCTTGACTGCTGGGGGAAGTAGAGCCTTTACCTTCTGTTGGGCATACTGCTCTCCTAGACTTCATTACTAGTCAGATTTTTTTTCAGTGAGAAATAGAAAATATGATTCAATGTTTTTGAACTGCAATAGTGGAATAATTAAAAACAACAAATTAAAATACCACAGGAAAAGTAGGCTCTAGACAAAACTTAATCAAACTATTCAACTCTATAGATTGTTTTCTTCCTAAGAATCACATCTTCTGGTTCCAAAGTGACTGCCCACCTGTAGAAGCACACTGTCTCACTGATGTTTCAAAATTCCTAGGAGACATTCAATGTACTCTGTTTAGATGGATTAATATATATGCATGAAAATATTTACCAATTGTTATAACCTGTCCATGGAATTAGGTTTTGCTAGACTGTATTTGCCTTCCTGGGGCCTGGGGCAGTGCCTTCACTGAGAGCTAAGAGTGAATGGCACCTGTCAGTCTCAATGACACATGTCAGTTAGGAACCTGCTCAGCCCCACAAACGCTATTAACTTTGTGGACCCAGATGTTCCTAACCTGACAGCCTATGCATACAAGAGGGTGGTAGAAAGAACACAGAGTTCTTCCTGCCTCTGTAGCCTCCACATTGACCTCTTCAAGGATTCATTCCACTGCAGTGTTTTTCCACCTTCATAAGGTTCTGGAAAGTCTCAAAGTATCACTAGTGTATTGCAAAAGAAGCGTAGATTTTCTGGGCTTGTCTGAAAGCTCCCACCACCCTGCCTGCCCTTCCCCTTCAGTCACTCTGGCTGGAGAAGTCAGACTGCCTTGGATGATGTATTCTAACTGTGAAAAACACTGTGCAGCTTTCATTCTCCATAAATTTCATGAGTGACAAGTCGCTTCAGGTAGCTGTGCTGAGCCCTCAATGACATTCCATTGTCTTGTAGACTGTCAGACCTAAGTATCACAGGAACTTTGTCTATATCCTAACAATATCCTTTCCTACACAAGGGACTGTCAAAATGCCCATCCTCTACAGACCCTGCCTAAATACACATATGCACACACACCTGAGGAAGAAAAAAATCAGCATCCCTACCTCAGTTTGGTTCAGTTGCAAAACCTGCTCTTCATCATCATCATCACCAGTGGCAGGGATGCAGAAGACCAGGGTGCTCAGCATGAGGAACTTGGAGAGTGTTGGTGGATGGGGGTGATCTGCTATCAAATCAAATGCTTTAGCCACTCTGGGCAAAATCTCCATAGAAGTCTTTTACATCTCCTTATGGCTCTCCCAGAAATCTGCTCATGTTCCCCTACAGCTATCTCTCTGTGACAGAGTTAATAAGGAAGTTTGCTGTGCTATGAGCGTGTGATCCCTGTCCTTTGCTGCTGCAGGTTAGGTTTATGGTCCTTTGAAAACCTACATCAAACCCATCTTTTCTCTGGATTTGAAGGAATCTCTCTCTCTCTCTCTCTCTCTCTCTCTCTCTCTCTCTCTCTCTCTCTCTCTCTCTCCCTCTCTCCCCCCCCCCTCTACCTCCCTCCCTTCTCCCCCCCACCAACCTTTTTCTCTAAGTCATCATTATGGCTGTCTATGGTTATGGTACTATATATTCCATGATATTCAAGGAACTGGAAAATCTATGTCTCTCCTTGGGACCTAATAATGCAATACAAATATAAGACAGATTCTAATGTGGCTCTTTTTAGGGCATGAAGGTTCTTATATCCTAATAAAGCCTTTCTGTGGGGTAATGTCATATCAGTTTCTTTTCAGGAGCCTGCCTCCTCCTTTTAACTTATAACCGTGCTCTGGTAATTCTTCTGAGGAGACTCTCACCAACGTCACCAGTTTGGGGTTGTCATGTAGAAAGGGCACTTCCTGTTGTATGGTGTCCCTGATGACAAATGAGATGTCATTTGAGACACAGTGTCTTCCTCAAAGTTTGTATTGCCAACCCATTACTTGGCTTTTCTTCAGCCTGTTGCTAATGTTTCTGAGTGGGGACCAAAGGAAGATGACAAACTATGGTTACATGTTTAACAAATCAGATTTATGTCCATTGAAGTTAGAAAATTTCTTTAAAAAATAACTAAAGTTCTTTTAAGCATAAATGAAATGATATAGAGTTAAAAATGAATGGCAAGATGACACAATATGTTTTTGGAGATGAAAGCTTACAAGCTAAAATAAATTGTGTATTACAAAGAAATAAATCTAATTGTAAAGCACCAGTGAGGATGAGGCAATGTGGATGTGATAGAAGTACAAAGAGGCTTTTTAATTAGGGGTCTAATAAAGCCATTTAGACTCCCCTTGATGGGTATAGTTCTTTACTCCATCAGTAGAGATGAAGCTGGCTTACTTCATGTGAGGGCCAGTCTCTTCCTATTACTCCATATTTGTTGTCTTTCGAGAACTGAGCTCCAGTCCTGAAGGATCAGCTGTGTCTGTTTAATAACATGCACAGTGACAAGTTAGCCAGAAAAGGGTGGGCAGCTAGCCTATGACAGCTGAAATCTAAAATAAACAGAACACTATCATCCACTGATACTTTAAAAATGAATTTATAAGTCATTTCCTCATTCCTCTATGGATTTTTCTTGAGAAAATAAACAATTTTTTCAGCCTTAGAAAATAAAGTTCTTCTCAAATTTAGGTAGAGTTTTACCTGTTTCATCAGGATTCATGCCAACAAGACACCAAATGGTGTCAGTTAGTAGGGAAGTCACCAGCCTGCAGGAACATCCACACCTATGCATGCTGTGATACAACCTGAGCATGCCAGATCTGCTGGCTGGTATCAAATTTCTTATTTTAAGACATCTTATCCTCTGAATACTACAAAAACAGGGAACCAAAATCCACATTATACCATAGTCTTTGTCCCATTGCTATGTGTGTATTTCCCTACATTTGTGTCCTTCTGGGGAATAGAAATGGTGACATCGGATGAGATCAATTACCAGAGTGATAAAATACATCCATTTACTTTGTATCTTAAAAAATGCTGCAGACTTAAGATTTCTGAGTAAGTTGTCTACTTCTTCCTAATATGCTTTAAAAGTCCACTCACACCCTCCAGCTCTTGGGATGAATCAAAGGAAGTGAATCTTTTTCCTGCTAACCCTCCTAAGAGGACTCAAAAGAGAACCAGCACAGGTGAGCTTCGCTCTTCCTGTACACCTGTCTATGGGGCGTTCAGGTTGCTTTCTGGGTGCCTGTCATCTCTAGGCTCCTGTGAGCCTGTCCACAGGGTGTGTTCATCATTGGTTAGAATATTGTTGCTCACTTGTCTTACTGGAAGTCAAAACGTAAGATCATATTATGTACCCCAACACTTGTTTTGAAGAAGGTACTCCAAGACAGTGGAACATTCATTCATCCATGGGTAGCTTTAATACCATCAGAAAGTATACATTATAGTGCCCTTTACCTGTATTATTTTTTTACTATGATCAAATTCATAAGAGAAAATTTAAAAGAAAGAAAGATATACTTGGGCTCACAGTTTTGAAGTGTCAGTCATTACAGCTGGCAGGGCATGAAGTGAAGATCAGCTCACAGTATGGTGGCCAAGAAGGGGGTGGTGAGGAGAGGACACAGACAAACAGGCACACTCACACACATGCACACAGACGAAGAGAGAAAGCCTAAACTATTAGACTTTCTCATTTCCTCCTCTATCACACTAGAGCTCCCAGTTTATGGGATGGTGCTACCCATATTCAGGATGAATCTTTCCCTCTAAATTAGTCATCTCTGGAAACTGTCAGTCATAAACATACCAAAACCTGTATTTAACTAATTTCCTAGGAATTTCTCAATCCTGTCAAGCTATTAAGAATAAACATCACAAGTCTTCTTGTCAACCTGATGCCCAGCACCATCACCTGATCTCCTTAACACCATTACACTTACCCTGCAATGGTTTGTGCCTATCTCAGACTGCAAAGTTCATCATCTATAAGAGCTTTTATACTTTCAGAATCCTTTATAAGTTCAAGTTCAAGGTCTCAGACCTTAAGAGCTAATTCTTAGCTGTGAACATCTGTAAAATAAAAACAAATTACATGTCTCTAAAATATATTTGTGTAGAATAAGCATTCTCATCCCAAATGGGAAGAATAGGGCAAGGAAATGAGAGACGAGATCAATGGAAGAACAAACACTAAACACCATGTGCAATTTTCCATATTAATCACGGGCAGGGTTACAAGTGGATACTGCCAGGTCTGTTAAATGAACAACCGAAATAGGGGCATTTGTCCTGACTACTGGTCTCAGAACTTTTAGTCCATTGTTGCTGTGCAGGAACAGAAAAACAGAGCCTCTTACATCACAGTGGCCAGGATGTGAGGAGAGGAAACTCTTGGTGCTAGGTGGCTTTCTCCTGCTCTCCACAATAGCCCACAGGCAATGGGATGCTGCCAGCCACATCCAGGACTGGTGTCCCCTCCTTAGTTACCCTCTCTGGGAATGCCCCCACAGACACACTACAATTACGATTAACAGTAGCAAACACATTCTTTCAGCCTTTAAAATCAGGTGTGTTAGCTTTCTGGGACTCATTTACTATGACAGCAAGAATATTAAATTAGAGACCCAGAAAAGACAACTTTCAAAGTTACAGTGTTTGTTCAGGACAGCAAGTAAAAAGACAGTGACAAGTACTCTGATAGGTGTGATTCCAATATCTCCTGAAGTGAGTGACGCGTCAAATTAAATAAACAGTGACTGAAATATGAATACGCTAATGGCGTATGTTTCCATTGTTCATGTTACTTTGCCTTTGTCCACTGAAAACTTAGTATATATGGTGAACAATTCATTTCTAATCCACGTGTTAATTACTTTAGGTTTTTCAAACCTGCCATTCACTCATCTTATAATTTATTCATGAACATTAGCTTAATATTTTTTTGAGTTATGATATAAATTTGGAGATAGAAAATGCTTTCATATACTTAGGAATATATACACAATAACTTTAAAAACATAGTTGAAAATTTATAGCCTACTTTCTTTGCCTTGACTATTGATTCATATTATAACTTTTAGTATGTATAAAGTCAATATAACCATTAAATAATTAATCACTCTTTAAGGATATAAAACAAAAACTCTTTCCATATCTACAAACTTTCCATTCATCTGTTGGATTTTGTTTTCAATTCTCTTTGGAACCTATCAATTAAAAACAAACTGAAAGTCCCAGGAACTTTTCTTCTTTATATCAGAAACTATAAGAAAAATACCATCATAATTTATGGCATTCTTCACTTTGGTGAGTTTTTTTAAATTATTGTTTTGTAGTCAATACATACTTCTCTGAGCATTATAGTTCTTATGGAGAATATTAGGATTGCAAATTTAATTTATATGCTATATAGTGTTTCCCAAACACACCAACACATACTATACACAAAGAAAGGACCCTCATCCTGCATTTCAGTCTCCATCTTGGTCTCTTAGCATCCCTCCTACCTGGCTCTCTACTACTGACCCTTTAGCTAAACAAAGGTTACTTACCCTTTTGACATTCTTATGAGGTCTTTGAAGAAGCACTGAAGTTTGTGTGCACTTTGATGGAGCTGGGCAGGGAGCAAGCATACTCAAGATTTTAGGCTCTTGCTGAAATGTATTTTGCTCCATATTTTTCTGTTTCCTCAAAGAGCTTAGATCATTTCATTTTCCTTCCATTTCGCTTGTGTTGACAGCCCAAAAGTGCAATAAGATCACTCCAACTAAAGACCTTCTTGCTTTCTTAAACCATTTTAAGACAACTAAGTAGGAGGCTGTCTTTTTTCTGCATGAGGGACTACCGTGGCTATATCGGCATCCTAAACCAATCAGGTGAGAGCAGGCTGATGATTTCCCTGACTTTCTAAGAACTCTAAGAGCCCAGACAGAGCTTGGTCTTGCTTAGGCTTTAAGTATCAGCCATATGCAAGAAGCTGTCCATTTCTGACTATGAGGCAGGTATTTGAGAACGCAGAACCCCACACTTGTTTGTGTCAGATTGACATCCACACAATCGTGGTCAACATTGGGTTTACTCAGGGTTTTATTAGAGGACCTCTTACCAAGTGCTGACCTGAATTAACCCTACTTAACTTGTTAAAAATGGAGGGATTATAGAGAAGGTGTGTATGGTCATGGGCCACTGATGGGTTAGACTTGCCCTATGTGGTGGTGTGGTGTTTCCTTGAGGCTTTGAAGTGTAGATTGAGGACAATCTTTCTTAATGTCTCCTCTTAGGGATCTTGTTTCATTACAGAAGCTGGTCTTTCAGAGGGAGGTAAATGTAGCAAAGACTGGGTTGTACTTGTTTGGTTTATAAATCAAAAAGCAAGAAGCAGGGGGCTTCCTTCTTTCCTATGCTGTAGCTGCCTCCCTGCTGCAGCTGAATGATGGGCCTGGCGTCTGCGTTCACTGTTGAAGTCAGCACTGCTGAAGACGTGGAGAAACAAGACCCCTCTCTCCACTGATTTCCTAATGGGAATTGTAAAAATACATGTATTCTCTGCAATGGCAATTTGAACTCTAGAAGTGAGTTCCAGGGAAACAGTAAGATATTTGCAAAGCCTAGCCACTGGGTCAGACAGTCCCATTGCACTTTAAAACCCTTTACTTGGCACAATAAATGCAACATGCTGTGTTTTCATTTTTCTACAAGAATGTCACAGTATCCACCTGAAAGTTAGGTCCTCTTAACTCACAGATCCATAATCCTTTAAACTGTCCTTTTAGAAAGTGACCACCCACAGCCTCAGTTTTGGAGAGCCCCTTACCTCTGGATTACCCTTCCCTAGACTAATAAAAATAAAATTCTAGCATAAAGTTCATTATGACTGAAGAATTACTTGCCCAATCTTGTAGTCTGAGTCATGGAACCTTGCTTTCAAGCCAGCAGGAAGGAATCTGGACTTCCAGGGAGGAAGTAAAATTTCTCAAGTAGGTCAAGATATCATCCTGTATTTAGTCAAACAGAAAGAGAGAGCCAGCTTCCCAATAAGAAAGGACTAAACAGGTTTCCAAATGGGGCACCTGCATCTGCCCACGGGGAATCACCCCACTAAGGACTTTTATTTCATGCTGGATTTTTTCAAACATCTTGCAGAAGCGTCTTTCTAAGGTGTGTGTGTGTTTCAGTCTTTATCCTGCTGGATGTAGCTACTTTAGTAAAGTAGGCTCTTCCTGCTGCCAAATGTTGAATGTGTGCCAAGCTGGGTAAGAACATGGGATCTGGCTGGCAAAGGGAATAAAAGTGATTTTAGGGCAATGAATGTGTGTTCTTAACCCTTCTGGTGAGCATTAGATAGAGGCTGGCCAACAGTGCCTTTAATACCCAGAAAACTCACTGTTCTGAGTTGGGGTGGGGGGAACCTGGTACTCACTTGCATAACATTTTAAATAATCTCAAATATGGTAAACAATGCTACAAGAACAGCAAAGAACAGCATCTGCCCAGAGGAGAAAGAGGACAATGTTGGTCAAAGTGCTGGCATTCGTACTTTATTTAAAAATTAATAGAGTTGATCATGAGTTTCTAAGTACCCAGAATGTAGCTTCCAGAGGATGGGGCTGAGCACTGAAAGCCCTCTTTAATCTGAAGCTCTGGGACAGGTTGGGGTGTGCTCCAGCAGGCAGACACAGGTAGTGGAGTTGTGAGGCTGCCCTGGACAGCCTGCCAGGAGTCTCCAACACTGTCCTCAGGGAGCTGCCTCCACGCAATAGGCTGCTTTGATCTCTGCTGAGACTGCTCCAAGGATGCCAGTAGTGTTCTGGGTGTCCACAAGTTCATTTTACAGCCACCATCAAAGCAGCCTTCACACAGTAAAGACTAACAACCTGGCCTCTATTTGAACAGCTAGCAGCTCTGCAGACTGCTTGGTTCATAGAAGCTACTAGGCAGAAAGAGCTAAGAAACAGAATGAGGTGGGAAGAGAAGAGATGGGTTGAGGGCTTGCCTGCTTCTGCCAGCAGCCTGCACCACCAGGCAGTGGGGCCCAACCTAGAAAACAGGGCTCTTCTAACAGTGAGACCATAGCAATATCCACAGCCTTGGTGAATTAGTTCTTGGCTAAAGCAGCATTGTAAGCTTTAAAAGGATCACAAAATAGCAAACAACTTTATCAGAAGGCAAGGAGAAAGAACATTCCTTCTAAAAACTGAAAATAAACAGCACAAGCAAAAGTGTGTGCAAATCAAACGTAAACCTAGCAGGACTGAGGATATGGTTTGGGGGTAAAGTGCTTTCTGTGTGAGTGTGAAGCCCTGAGTTCAAATCCCAGAACCTGTGTCAAAAGCCAGGTCTGGTTATGGTCATAGCCTGTTACTCCATCCTTGTAGGTACAGGGAGATGGCGACAGGAAAATTACTTAGTGTGGTTGATCACCAACATAGCTCCAGGTTAATTAAGAAATTCTTTATTAAGAGAATAAGCCAGAGAATGATAGAGCAAGATACCCAACATATCCTTTTCTGGCCTCTGTATGTGCAAACATATGTGCGTACGTAAAACACACACACACACACACACACACACAGGGGAGAAAAACACTCATACACTAAAACATAAGGTAACAAGAATGAACTCAAAGAAAAATAATTTAGTCAATAGCTTGTTATACTCCATTATTTGTAATATTCTGACTTCAGAAACCAAAAAAGTCTTTTAAAGTATCATTTTTCATTAGTAATGCCCACCCTCAAATGGCAAAAACTATTCTAAAAACATTGATGTCCTTCCCATGTCTTCCCCACCCTAATTTCTTTTTATAATATAAATAATATAATATAAATCTTTATAATATCTTTCACAAAAACATGGAAATAATGCATTCAATGATGAGATCTGAAGCCCTAAAAGCTGTTTTTTTGTTTTGTTTTTTGTTTTTTTAATTAATCAAAAATTACCTTTGAGGATCAGAGATAAAGACATAACACCCTTCCCTGCAGTGAACTCATCAGTTGTTATGTAAAAGGGGAAAGGGAGGGGAGGGGAGAGGAGGGGAGGGGAAG